>OY743187.1:33135465-33737132 GCA_963555705.1 Ligustrum vulgare
AGAAGTTTGAATTTTTCCAGAGGGAATTTGTGCATTTAGTGAGGAAATCAGAATAAGATTTTGTACAACAATCTCGGATAAGTGTTTTAGTGATCTTTGGAATGGTTATGGACAAATAGGATGTCATTTGGATGTATGGTTGGAAATAGGACTTGAACCTGAGACCATTTGGGCAATGAATAATCTTCTTTCCTCATAACTGTTTAATAATAACCCATGCAAGGATAATATCTTTACCAGGTAAAGAGAAACCTAGTAATTTATGGGAAATACCAAGTTCAGGGAAAAACTGGATTGTAGCAGGCTTGCTGATTATTTCTGTTGAAAAACTGTCTCTATTTGTTGGCTGAAAAATTTGTCAATGATTCTGCCACATATGTTCAGGGAGAATGGCAGGATTCATGAAGGAACATGGTATCAAATAATCCTGCAACTGTAATGGGCTTTTCATACTTTCCAGTAAAAATTTTAACTTCAATCATGGGTACTGAAATGGATGAAAAGGCTGTATTGACAAGTTGTATGCCATAGCATTCTCCTGTGTCTTCTATGTCAACAGATTCATCAGAATCATACTCAAGAGCAAAGATAGTTTGTTGGGTTTGCTCATCTTCCTTAGAGAATAAGGATTCAAGATCTTCATCATCATAGTCGATCTTTGTGGCTGTGAAAATTTGATGAAGAATTTTTTCTTTCTTTCTACTTGGACAGGCTTTTGCAAAGTGTCCTTTCTTTCGACAGATGAAACACCTATTTCCTTTTTTTTTGTAAAATTCCTCCTGAAAAATCTTTTCTTCCTTCGAAAAGGATTAAAGGCTTCTCTCCGGGAAAATTTTATCCTTCTCTTATAGAATTTCTTCTTTCCCCTGCACTCGCAATCTTTCATGCCTCTGCCACACATGATTTGCAAATAAGGCTTCTCACAAGCCTTCTCCAATTTTTTGCTAGTTGCATTGATATCTTTGAGGAAAGAATTTTGATTGCACAACTTTTTCAATGTTTTCATTATCCAATTGTGAAGTTCTTCAAAAGAAGGGGCATTTAAAGGTTGTCATCTTAATTCCATAGTTCTCAATGTCTCTTGTCCGAGAGGTTGAGGAATTGACTCCAAATATGTTTGCTTGATATTTGAATCATCTGGTCCTCCAATGAGATAATATCTTTGAGCAGCCTTCTTGAAATGTTTTTCAAGATCTTTTGGATTATAGGAACAACACTTTAATTTAAAGAATTCCTCTCTGGCGATTTCCTTGTCATGATCAGATTTTCCACAGAATTCCCAATATAATGCATTCATAAATGCATCTGTGGTATTTGTCTCCTGAGTGAGCTGGCGTTGTCTATATTCTCCCATTGAATCATACCAATCTCTAAGAAATCCTGTGATCCTTGCCAGGAAGGCTTTTATGACCTTTGTGTGGGTCGTGTTTGGCTTTTGGAGTTCGACAGTACATCAAGCTTTCATTTCTTGCAATCTATATTTCTACTGTGGAGGAGGAATATCATCAAATGTGAACTTAGGAAGAGTAGCTCCATTTGAAGAATAATAATTATTAGTCATATGAGGCTCTACCATATTCTTATCAACAACTTCAGTTTCTTAGACAACAGGGTCATTCGTCCTTTGATTTTGGCTTGTTTGGGATTGACATGTTTGTTCTTGGTCAGCCATATAAAGAGGTGGATTTTCATCTGCAAACTCACTAGATGTTTCTTCAAAAGATTCATTAGACTCAGACTCAGAGGTTTCAGAAATATTTGTATAATTTGTGGATGTATGGATAGGAAAAGTATGGGCTTGTTGAAGGAAAGTGGAAATAGGATTTTTTTTTATCATCATTTGAGGCTGTTTTTTAATTTTTTGTGATGGAGGTTCTTTTATGTACAAAGGTTTTGTTCGTTGGATAAATCTGGTCGTTTTGGAAGGCATAGAAGTTTTTTTCTTGTGTTCCCATTCTTCTGGTGTAAAAAGGGTTGATGTAGATTCCTCATAGGTAGAGGAAATCAAGGGTCCTGTTTGAAAATTTTGGATGGTGGAAGAGGAAGACGGGTAGTATGTTGTTGAGGGAGGAATCAATGAATTTAACTCAAGATATGCAAGTTGAGTTTTTAAGCTTCTGATTTCTCTTTCTTGGGCATCAAATGGTAAATGATTTTGTAAACGAGTCATTATGTCTACATGGAGAACTTCAATTATTTGTTTACAGGCTTGAAGAGGTGTGAGAAGAATTCGAGTCTGATGTTGAAGAGTCTGTTCAATCCTTTGCTGACTTTGATCAATTCTCTTTAACAAGGCATTTTGTTGTGTTGCATTTTTTGATTGCCAATTTAAAGTTGCTTCTGCCGCTGAGAGTGGTTACACTGATCCATCTGCTTTTCTAGCGCTTTGATTTTTGACCTTCCATGAGTGAGTAGAGTGATCCTTTTCAAATGTTTCCAGGGAAGGAAATTCTTCCCTAATTGGTGGATGAAACATGGCTATTGACAGTGGAGATGAGGGAGGATTATTATCCCAATCTCATTTTTTATGATATCTGCTGCAGTCATCATCGTCGTCATCATCCCATC
Organism: Ligustrum vulgare; assembly: GCA_963555705.1. Taxonomy (NCBI): domain Eukaryota; kingdom Viridiplantae; phylum Streptophyta; class Magnoliopsida; order Lamiales; family Oleaceae; genus Ligustrum; species Ligustrum vulgare. The sequence goes on from OY743187.1 coordinate 33,138,034, forward strand.
CAATAGGAATAATAGGATCATCGTTTGTTGGAGGTGGAGTGTATTTGACACAATAGTCAAACTTTCCTGATGGCTCACCAAGTAATCCAACTCCTGGATCATTGTTATAAAAGGCTTTATTTAACTTTCTCTGACTGTTTCTCTTGGATCTTCTTCTTTATCGGGGAAGATCTTCATCAAGATCTATTTCAAGATAACTAGAGCAATTGCAAACATTCCAGAAAATATGTCCAGTATTATCTGCTTTGTTGTAGACTGACCTTCCATTTGCATCAAAGGCATAGATTGGGATATCCTCCTTAGTATACGTAAATTGTGTTTGAAAACAGGAAGGTTTGTTTGCCACGGCTTCTATTTTAAATGCAATCTCAACATCTCCATTGAACTTTTTTCTGCTGCTGGCGGTGACCGTGGTGGCGAACTCAAAGCTGACCAGTGACCAGTGAACGCTGAAAGTGAGAATTGGGAAAGGGGTTAGGGATTTGCTTGGGTTCAACTCTTGCAGATTCAGATTGGACCAAATGGATGCTGTGCTAAGAACGATTTGTATCTAGTTTGGTGTTGGGCTTGGATAGTAATTTGGGCAAAAAAAAAAAAATTCAAACCTCTACTCTGCACAGCGCCACAGCCGACGCCAGTAGAGGATCACCGGCGGCGAGTTAGTGCGGCCAAGCTACCTCGCATAGAGGTGGATCCACCACTTTGTACACATGCCAAACACATAATCACTCGAAGCAAAAGTTTATACAAGTATAAATACAACTAAATTTGAATAATATTATCTAGCAAGCATCATTAAATGCTATAACATCCATGCTATGTAATATGCTCGGTGAAAGAATCATGTGACTCATTTAATTGTACATCATATTTAATGTCACATTGACGTAACTTAAACTGACGTTTCAACATTAACTGTTCTAAATATCGTTACTCTTGATATTTTCTTTAGTTGAATAAGATTTTATCAGTAGGCACATCCTCTGCCAAATACTTTTTACCTGAGCTAAGAGTTGGTATCTATGTTCATAACAACTTAATAAATATATTAACATTAAAACAGGGAAACTAAGAAGAAAGGAGTAATGGTAAAGTTAAAACAAGTAGGAAAACATTTGTGATCACGACTATAAGAAACTGTTATAAATAGATCTAGCCTCTGTAGCCGTAAAAAATAGTCATGTACGGTGGTGCCTTTGAGAACATAGCTCTATCAAAATCTTTGTATCTATAACCAAGAGCTCGAGTCTATTAATCAAAAAACTACCTTCATAGCACACTAAAGTTTAGCAGATGCTAGATAGTGAGCTATGCAGCATTCCCTTCGCGAGGAACAGAGCAACAAGATCCACGTCCTACTTCAGACAACAAAAACCATTTCATTAATTCTTGCTCCTTTTTGTTAGGAAGCAATCATTCTACAAATCTCCACACCTAATATGCCTGGTACCATTCCGTCAAGCATTCCAGGCACCTCTCCCAATCGTGATGTTGGGAATCATCAACCCCCAGAACATTATACTAATTTTCAGCCTCTTGCTCGTCGTCCTTGTCCTACTCAAGGTGACGTATCAAGCCAAGAAAATCTGGAAGACTCATTGAGACAAGGCTTGATGCAACACAAGCCTGAGCAAAACATAGCAACTCCAGCACAGTAGTAAATGCAGAAACTAAACTAAAATTTACATTTTCAAGGAAATTAAGACATATAACCAACAGACAAAGTTGCATGCTACACGAGTATCAAGTCCTAGAGTTAGCAAGTCTCATATCATCGTTGTGCTAAGAATTTGACATTATGAAAAAGTATTTAACTACAACATGAAGTTTCAGTACTACAATCTGAGAATTAAAGAGATTTTCTGCACATGCTACATGTAGAAAGATTTAAGCAGAACCCTTGATGATCACACTTGTCAATAAATAAGACTTCCTGCAACAGATCCTAACACTAAGAGGTTTACCTCTAAAATCCTCAATTCAACTTGCAATTGTCAGTACTAAATTCTACACCCCTTATCAACGGACAATGCTTAACTTTTGGTTGGAGGCTGTTGTCGCTGAGGTGGCATGCCATGAACATTTGTGGGTGCATTTATGTCCATTGATGCCAGTGTTTCTAGCTCTTGTAATGCACTTATTGCAGTTGCATTGCCTAAGAATGGTTTTACCACACTCACTATTTGCTTGATTCTTGATTGCTGCAGTCAATTGAGAACATATATTAGTGCATCAACACCAATTCCATTACAGGAGAAAACCTGGAAAGAAAACAAACCACCACAATCTTTATGCAGCTTACCATATGTTCAAGTTTGCCTCTAAGATCTTCATAGGCCACTTGCAGTTGTGAGTTGGGAGCTTGAATCACTGTATCTGATGCATCCTAGCAATCAAAGGTAAGCCATAGAAAAATATGAACTAGCTCAGTAAAAATATTGGACGCCTTTGTTTGGTAAAATTTGTTTATACATTTTGTATAAAAACGACCACGTGACAATATTTCTTTGGCCATTTTTTTTTAAAAGGTCAATAATTTCAACTGGTCAAATATTTCCGCCCATCATTTTTGACTTTTCATAAAAATGGACCAATGAAATGTTTTCACGTTGCTATTTATGAACATTATTTATAAACAACCGCTAAACTATTATCAATTGTAGCTTTAATGCATGATTCAGATAAGCAAACTGGGGGTCTGGGCAGGAGCGGAAGAACAGTTCACTTGGGTACTTAGCTCCATGTTTCTGAATAATGTAGATAACTAATTTATGATATATTGTGATATAGAAATTATTCTTCGTTCTCTCCCAAATTCTCGATTCTTTCTCTTGTTATCGCTTATCCTCTCTCTATTGTCTTACTTTAACTTATACCAGAATTTAATAGTTCTTCTGAAGGATTCTCCCCAAACCTATAATCGACACTATTTGTTTTTACTCGTATGTGCCCTGCAGTCTTTAGCCTTTGTTTGGTAACACAATTTGGTTTATAAATTAATTTATTTATGATTTTGAGGTAAAAAGTAGTAGTCGAAAATTGGGAAGAGAAAATGTGTGTAGTGAAAAAGTAGTTTGGGAAATTGTGTGTTTTATAAACCATTTTATTTTGGTTTCCAAACGGAGGTTATTTATAACCAAGTCCATCACACAGCAATCTCTATCTGAGTCACTTGGATGAACAGTCTTCCTATGTTAGTTAACAATTTAAAAAGTAACTGAAATGTATTGAAACTTCGGTGTTAAAAATTGTAACTAAAGTGCTAAAGAGATACATGGCAACAAGTCATAAAATGTAAATCATCAAGAAACAAGAGTAACACAATGATCAAGTGTAATTAAGATGTATAATTATGCTGAGAACATATATAGGATGAAATGAATTATATCCTAATATTTATGTAATATAAGTAGACTATGATGCAGCGACACTGACACGTGTCCAACACGATACTCCAACACGTGATTCTTAAAAAAGTACCGACATGACACGTTGATAATTCTTTAAAATTCTTTGGATAAATACAAACTCAGATTTATAGTAATTAATTTTACTTGTTGAAATATTTTAAGTACGAATACCTATTTATTGTTTAATAATAACTTTAAGTCAAAATTATATAATATTTTTACTGAAGAAAAAATGATCACGGTAAGAGTGTTCAAGGAGTGTCGTATTCCACGCATGTCGGACACGTGACACGCTACCTATTAAAGTGTATGTGCAACACAGTATACAGTCTTCATACATGTAATGTGATAAACAATTCACGGTCATGATAAAAGCATCATCTCTTGAACTGACATGAACCAAGACACTGGAACACTATACATTATACAAATACTTAGAGCCCGTTTGGTCCATGGAAAAGTTTTGATTTTTGTGTTTTTTTATGGATGAGTAGTTTAGATTAGTTTGAAAAGTAAAAAATTGTGGGCTTGACTAAGGATTGATGGTTGAGATTGAGTTTGAAAATTTTTGGTAAAAATTTTTGATAGAGCAAACAAGCTCTTATGTAAGCATGCATACAAGTTTGATTTTCCGATTTCGGCATTGTTGTTGTATTTGTGGAGGTGGCTGTATTACTTTTGCTAAAACTGCAAACCACCAGCCAAGCCAGAAATATGATTCACTGAGGCATAACTCCTGGATCGAGGACGCTATAATCATGTCTATTAGAAACTATAATTATTACTATTTACAATAATTCAAAGTAAGATGGTAACCGCAGACTTGGGCCACGATACGCAATATATATAGAAGACCAGTTTAGTAGCAGAGGAAATAGTTTACACGGAAACAAGTATCTAGAGAGAATAATTCCTTTTTATAATTAGCAAAGCCATAGCACCCTCTGATAAACTTCTAATATAATAACTACAAAAAATATATTAATTAGAATGCTACTGCTACTAATCAAGTATATATATATATTCATAGAAGAGTGAACTAAAAATAATTTTTAATAACAAATCTTCTTGTTCTTTGGTAACTTGTTTATAAATAACACATTTACTCAAATCGCTTTTTAAAAACAAATTTTCTCAAATCACTTTTTAACCACATATTTTACTTTGAAAACATCACATTCTTTGTCTATAAATAAAAAAACATTTACAATACAGAATCTTAATCTCTAAAATTTTGTACATGCATCAAAACTGGTTTCCTTTCAGCATCAGTGATCCATGTTAATTAGAACCAAGTACGAACACATATCCAGGAGTTGATTTTTTCCATCTAAAACATAGGATACGAGAATACGGAAAAAAATTATCCAAGATTTGGACACACGAGTTTGTACATCTTACAAACATAAAACTTTTTTAGAATATTATATATCAATAGTATTATTTATATTTTTGGGAGTGTAACTTTGATGAACCTGGTTTCATGCCATCGTTGCAAATGAGGGCATGGATGATAGCTTGCATGAATGATAATGATGCCAACCAAATTTTTCATTACTTGCATGAATGATAGTCATGCAAATGAGGACATGGATAATGCTAGTGCAAGTCCTTGTGTCCTACTACCGCCATAGTTGATAAAGTCAATATTCCTACTAATTAATCATTTAAACACATGATTTTAAATAGTTACACAATCCAGAGAAATTAACTTAATACTATAAGATGACATATAAATTTTAACATTTTAATACTCGTCCTATATTTACTATAGGATTTCTGTGGTTATTATAAAAATGTTCTTTTGCAACTACATGTTGTGGTCAGTTTAAGATTTCAAGCCCATCATTTATTTATTTACTTACTGTAAATACCAATTACAAAATATGAAAAAATAATGTTTGAACAAACAATTTGCCTTGATTCAAGGATACAAATTGTCAACGAATGTTCTATATAATTTAAAATGAATGGGATATTGAGGAAAAGTAGAATAAATATAAAATAAAACTTTTACCTTTGATATTTGAGATGATTTTACGCAGAATATGTTAAAAGTTTGCTCTCACTTGTTAGCTTGTATTAAACTTCTGGTTGAAATCTTCGATTTGACACCCATATTACATATTTTTCGACTTCAAATAATACAATAATTATCTAAAAAATAATAATTATTACAAAACAAAAAAAGTAGTTTATACGTTAAAAAAACATAACATCTTGATGCCATTAATAACATAGCACGGATGTTAATGCCATTAATGACACATGTATCATAATAATATAATACTTGCTAAAACATTTAATTTTGATTCACACTTCCAGGAGCATGGAAGTATACCAACAGTCTGCTGCTTTTGAGTTCTGACTGTTTGTATGTCCAGCTGGCTTTATTTATGGAAAAAGCATCTTTTTGAAAAGAAGGTTTAGATTTTTTTTTTTTTTAGGTAAAAAAAAAGTCTGCAGAAATATATATTAAAATACAAATCATCAAAGTTCCAAGTTTTCTTCTCTGCAACCTGCAACCGTAGCTAACTCTTGCAACTTTTGGCATCTGAAAACTTCAGCAACTCATCTGACATCATCAATAGTAACTAGCAAGTGAATGTTCTTTTTTTTTTTTTCCTTTCTTTTTTTCCTGGCAGAATCTCTTCTATTTCTTTTTTCTTTTGTTACTTTTCTGTATACGTATATGAAGGATTATCATGTAACAACCTAGAATTTTCAAGTTAATCATTAAATAAATATTTTATTTTTTTCAATTCTCAAATAAAAATGTGCCGTTATAATTTTCCTAATTTTAAATTTAAGCGTGTTCGTCTAGCCATGTTGATTGTTTCGAGCCAATAAAATATAATTTGTGTCCAATTCGATTTCCTAGTCCAATCTCATAATTTTAAATATTGTCCAAATTGATTTAAGCTCAAAGTTCTATTTATTTTAAACTCAAATTATTTTAAATTCCAATTTCAAATTTATGCTTATTCAATTTTATTTTTAATCTCTTGAGAAGTTATATTTTGATAAGGTATTCTATTCACCTTAATATTCATATATTCCAAATTTTTCACAATCCTATTCTAAATCGAACATTCTCATATCCAACCGTTCACAATTCTATTTTAACTAAAATACTCTCCATATCAATCTATAAATACACATATTCCCCTAGTCCAATTCACAAATCATAGCAACACTTTTCAATTTCCTGTCTCAGCAAGTTTTCTGCCTTCAACAGAGCCACGCTTTACAACATCATCGCCAGAACCTCCAATCCAACAACCACGCAATCATCAATCTGCCCAAATCTTAATTTTCCACAATCGACTCCCAACCTTCCATTAACACCACTCAAAAGCACCGTCATTGAACCCTCTACCGCCGACCGAACAAACGTTGTCGACTACCAACCATCACCAACCGGCTGCTTCTCACTGATGCCACAATCTCCACAAAAATCGAATTATACACAGTCAATTCACCAATTCCACCACCGAACCTCAAACTGATCACCGGTTGCAAAACACCCACAACAACGACGGCCTCATCAACCACCCTCAATCTACCAACATTGATCCCCAAACAAAATATTACAGAAATCAATTCAACAACAATCAAACCACAGCCGGAACTCACTGCCTTCAATCCCACCGAACCGAACCAAACTCAACACCAACACCACAGTCGAACCCAACCACATCACTGCCGACCAAAACGAGCCTCACCATTATCAACCCACCACCACCACAGCCAACGAGCCATCACCGTGAACTGCCCACTGCGTCCAATTCAAAACTCATCGATTCAACACAAAACTTCACCCAAAATCAAAACCTTGATCCACCGGGTGGAATCCACCGGCCTTCCACCTCGCGATGACGCCGCCACAATCGCCTGGCAACCGAAAACCAACAAGGGGCAAAACCCTTGGGCCGCCGATCGCCACCTTTTTCTTTGATCGATCGAAAATAGAGAGAGAGAGAGAGAGAGAAATTAATTTGGTTATTTTAAAAATCTAATTTTGATAATTACCCCTTAAGCCCCCAAGTTTTGAAAGTCTATTATGCAGCCTTTTAGTTTTAAAATGTTTTAATTCAATCCCTACAGATTTTTAAATGTTTTAAGTTTCAACCCAACGTTTCCAGACCTTTATTTTTAGCCCCAAAATATTTAAACAGTGTTTTAATTATCAGTCCCTAAGTGTCTACAAATTCTATTTCAGCCCCAGAACTTTTCAAATTCAACTTTGATCTCAAATTAGTCCATAAACTTTTAAAATCATTTTAAAACTTTTAATTCCCAAAATTCTAATTTAAGATTTATTTTCTTTTGGCTTAGACGAAATCGCGGGAAATATCTAAAGCACTTTAGCTTTACATCCAGTTCAATTTTCATAAATTTCACGACTTTGAGGTGGGGTTTACATTAAAGTAATTGTAGTTATTTTGTCCATGGTATTTCTTGATGTGTCATTTTAATTGTGATATAATGCTTCCATGTTTTGAAAAAGGTTGACAGGAACCGTAAATAGGTCCAGGATAGAAAGTGGATCCTTAGGTTGCCCACAGTGCACAATTTTAATTAGCGCTAATACTATGTTGTCAGGGATTGTAAATATGTCCGAGATCGAAAATGGGTCCTTGAGGTTGCCCCATAGTACACAAATCAACAGAAAATTATTTTTTAAGTATGATATTCATAGTTGGATTTGCATGTTTGGATTTAACTTGGACTGATTATTGTATCTCCACTGAGTATAATTCATTATGCTCACCCCACTATTTTCACCATTCCAGGTTAATGAGCTCGGCGATGCATGGCAATGAGCAGGGAGATATTGGAATTAAATGACAATCCATTTTAATTTATAATTTTCTTTTAAATCAGTATTTTTAGTAACCATTTTCTATTTTGTCAAATTAATTTCGAATCTTATTATTTTGAAGGTTTGAAGATTCGTTCATAATGTTTGAGATTGAAAATTTAATTATTTCAGTCAAATACGCTTCCGCAACTTATTTCTGGTTTTTATTGTTTTAGAAAAAAATATATTACGTATTTGACGTTTATTGAAAATAACTATTTCAATGAAATTTAGACTTTAGTAGCGTTCCGAGTTAACAGAATTTGGGGCGTTGCATATCAACTACTCTTCAATTTGATTTTTTTTTTTTAAATAGACCCAGAAAATTTTTATACTAGATAATTACTTGTTTATCATTATGTACATATTCTATCATTAATCTTTATTTGTGTCCTACTTAAAACATGCAAATAAACAAATAATACATTATTAAGATTTCTCATATTCAGTGGCTTCAATTCAATAATAAAGAAATGAAAGAAATAATTTAATTAAAAAGCTGCAAGAGAATTTAACCATATTCTTTGCATGCAAAAACCTTGATTTTGATCAATTTTTATAACTTATGAGTGTTCCTGTTCTTATACATTGTTGAAATAATAAATTTACTCAACAATTTTTAAGTATTGCATGGGTAGTATAAGAAACTTCCATTAACAAGAAAAGCCTGTAGCCTGCATGCCTCTTATTTGTTTTGTCTTTATTATATATAATCTGTAAAGATATAACAATAAAAATACACAATGCATTGTAATTAATTATCAACCAATTGTGTTGCCTTATTTGTTTTGTCCTTATTATGATCTGTAAATATATAGCAATCAACATACATGAAGCATTGTAATGTTTAGATATTGTCAAACTGTCGCATTAGAATTTATTTTTTTATACTTGTTTACAGATGGGGAAGAGCGGCAGAAAAGATCCTGCATGGAAATATGGAAGTCAAGTTGAGGAGGGTGGTGAAAAGAAAGCCTATGGGTATATTGAATGTAACTTTTGCAAGAAAGCTGTTAAAGGGGGTGTCGAGGATGGAGCATTTAGCGAGTACTCGAAAAAATGTAGCCCCATGTCCAAATGTTCCTGAAGATGTTAAAAAGGAGATTGAAGACTATATGAAAGGAGGAGCCATGAAAAGACATTTGTCACATCAACAATTTGACGACATGGTGGAACTCAGTTCTTATTTTGGCAGGGATGATAGTGATAATGGAGAAGGTTCCATGAGAGCTATGAGAGGACCCATGGATCGATTTGTTCCTAACAATGGTGATGACGGAGAGGCAGAAAAGAAAAATATAACGATGACTCCAGCTGTTGCAAAAGAAATGCGAAATAAAGTTTCATTGGATATTGGAAGATTCTTCTTTGAAAAGGCAATACCATTCGACGTTGTTGAATCTCCCTCATTCATTAATATTTGTCGATCTATTGGTTCCTATGGTAGAGGTTACAAGCCCCCCTCTATATATGATCTTCGCACCTGGATCCTAAAAGAGGAAACAGAGACTATTGAAAAAATAGTTGAAGATATAAGGAAAACATGGAGCAAGACTGGAGTTTCCATATTATCTGATGGTTGGTTGGACATGGGGAACAAAAGCCTGATCAATATTCTAGTCAATAACCCACATGGAACAGTATTCCTGAAATCTATTGATACTTCCAATGCAATCAAGGATGCTAACCTGATGTTTAAATTATTAGATGACGTTGCTGAAGAAATAGGAGAAGAAATTGTTGCTCAGGTCGTGACTGATAACGCTAGTGCCTATAAAGCAATGGTTGATGGAGAAAAGAAATCATTTATATTGAACTCCATGTGCGGCTCATTGTCTTGATTTAATGCTTGAAAAACTTGGAGACTTGCCACAACACAAAAATGCTTTGTTAAAGGCCAAGAAGGTTAGTAATTTCATTTACAATCATACATGGGTATTGGCATTGATGAGAAAAATTGCAAAGAAGGATATACTTCGACCGGCTGCTACAAGGTTTGCTATAGAGTACTTGACTTTACAGAGAATTTATGAGTAGAAAAACCCGTTACAATCTATGTTTACTTCAAAGCAATGGGTGAATTCAACATGGGCTAACAAATCTGAGGGCAAAGAAGTGAAGAAAATCATATTGACGGATAAGAATTTCTGGCCAAGTGTTGCATATGCTTTAAAGACCACAGGTCCCTTAGTATTTGTTTTGAGACTTGTTGATTCTGAAAAGATGCCAGTCATGGGATTTATTTATGGAGCTATGGACACCACAAAAGAAGAGATAGCCAAAAATTTGGGGAATAAAGAAGCATATAAGGAGATTTGGAATATCATAGATGAAAAGTGAGAATTTCAATTGCATAGAGACTTGCATGCTACTCCATATTATTTGAATCCTCAGTTTCAATACAATGCAAATTTTTCCAATCATGTTGAAGTCAAAAGGGGGTTGTATAATTGCATTGACAAACTTATACCTAATCAAGAAGAAAGGGAAAAAGCAAATCTTCAACTAGATGACTTTGTCACAAGAAAGAATTTCTTTGGTCTTGATCTCAAAAAACCAACTTGCAAAAAACGTTCTCCAAGTACGACATTGATTAATTTTTTTAAACATTATATTCCCTTTTTGTTAAATATTATATTCCCTTTTATTTTAATTAACAGAAGCCTAATGTTGCATTGCATTAAACTTGTTTCGTGATATTATTTTTGTTTCTTAATTTTGATTTAGTTTCTTGGTGGACTCAATTTGGCGATAGGACTCCAAAATTGACCTGTTTTGCAATTAGAGTTTTAAGTCTAACATGTTCATCTTCTGCATGTGAACGTAATTGGAGTAAATTCAATTAAGTGCATACCAAAAAAAAGGAATCGTCTTACTACAAACAGGTTGAATACTTTGGTTTATGTCATGTATATAATAAGAAGCTCAAAGATCGACATGTATGAAAGATGACACACAAAGAAGATGATGATCCTTAATTGTTGAGGCCTTGCCATCTGATAATGAATGGATTACTAGTCAAGATGCTGAAGTTCAATCAAATACAATTGATCTAGATGATGATGGTGCCAATGTAAATCTTTTTGAAGGAGAAAGAACTGAAAGTTCCACTCAAAAACGTCAACCTAATAGAAAACGATCTTTTTCAAAAAGAGGTACTTCCTAAACCTGAAATTTTCTTCTATTCATTTTTATTTATAAAAGTTTATTGATGGATTATTTGCTTTAATTTATAGAAAAATGAAAGGGAAAGGCACAATTCCAACTAAGGGACGAGGAAGACGAATGGATAGAAATTGATAGCGACAAGGAAGATAAGATGGGAACTGGATATGATGATGATGCTCTAGAAGATGCTACTAGTAGCGATGAACGATGATAGCAACTACTTTTAGTTTCCTTTTTCGTTTTAAATTGTTTTGTTCTTTAAAAAAATATATTTTTATTTATTATTTGTTTGTTAGTTAAACTTTCTACTTCTAAATAAGTTATTTTTATCTCATTTTTTGATATGTCAATATTTTGAAATAAAATTAACAAACATTAATCTATATTTGATTTGAATTGGTAAAGAATATTGATGTTATATTTTTTGTATTTTTAATTTTATCTCCAAATGAGTAAATGTTGCTTTATTTGTAAAAAAAATTGTTTTTTTTTTTTTAAATTTTGTGATCTTTGAAATAATTATTAATTTTTAATTAAAGTCGATTTGACCCCGATTCAACCCTTTTAAATCTTCTTATCAAGACCTGTTGCCTTTTTCGGGTCGAACCGATTTTAGGTTTCCTAAACACTGAGCATTATATAACTTAAATAATATAATCTAAAATGAATGAGATATTGATGAAAAGTAAAAATATAAAGTGAAAAATTTATATTTGATCTTTAGGACGATTTTACGGACAATGAGTTTACAGTTTGTTTTTCACTTGTTATCTTGTATTAAGCTTCTCGTTGAAATCTTCGATTTGACACCAATATCATATATTTTTCGACATCAAAATATTACAATAATTATCATAAGAAAAATAATTATTACAAAAAGTAGTTTATAAATAGTTTTATAGAACTTAAATGATATAATTTAAAACTAATGGGATATTAAGGAAAAGTAAAAATATATATAATAAAACTTTTACATTTGATCTTTGAGACGATTTTACTGACAATATATTTTCCGTTTGTTCTCATTTGTTATCTCGTATTAAATTTTTCGTTGAGATCTTCAATTTGACCCCCATTATATATCTTTCGACTTCAATATAATACAATATAATTATCAAAAGAGTAATAACTATTACAAAACAAAAAAATAATTTATACATTAAAATAAAATAAAATTTTGATGTCATTAATAGCATAGCACAGATTTCAATGACATTAATGACACTTGTAAGATTATTTTTTTGGAAACATTTTCCATATTTAGGAAGTCATTTTGGGCGGAAAACTATGTGTATGTTATTTTTGGTATGGACTTTGTTATTATATGTAGATAGAAATCTATCTAATAATCAAAGTATTCCTTACATCTTTTGTTTATAACTTTATTCTTGTTTCAAGAATTTCAATTCCGCTTTCACACCAAAAATAGTATTAGAGCAAAATTTGCCCTCTTTTGATAGCTAGCTTCCTAGGCTGTAGTAGCACACATCCTTGCAACGATGATCAGGAGATTGAAAAATTATCAACTTTGTTCAAGAATTTGGAAAGAATGATGGATATTTTGAAGATGCAACTGATAAGAATTTGTAAACAATTATTGCTATAAACGTTGGTTGATTCAACAAGACCAGAGCATGCCCACAAATGACTAGAGAATTTCCTCGAGTCCAGTTAAGTTTGAATACTCACAAGCTACCACGGATGAGTAACTTACGAATACTAGTGTAAACGAAGAGCAAAAGACTTATAATTTATAAACATGTGGTTATAAAAAATGTCAACTCGCAGAAGAGCATGTGCAAGTTGAAATTCGAGACCTATTGATCTCTTACACAAGCAAATGAAAATGAATACAATGACGAAAAAATTATGGTGCAGTTGCAATTGAAGACTCCAAAATTGAGTAACACTCGATGGTGAACAAGTTAAAATTTAGAAGTATTCAACAGAAGAAAAGCGAATTGAACTCACCAGTCACGAAGGAGTCAAAGATGAGGCATGTCAAATAAAGCTAAAGAATTGCACAAGCACAAATTAAATAGTGAAAGAATTGACAATTGCATCACTAGGAGATACAAGAATAAAAAATTGAATAAAGCATTACTAGACATTGTAGCAAAAGATGAGAAGCATGAAGACTTGAAAATAGCACAAGTGGCAACTACAGAGAGTAGACTTAAGGATGAGAACTTGAACCTTGCTTCGTATATGAATGAATGTCACATAGGAAGCGTGCATGAGAAAATATTACCAGCAAGGTAAGAGGAATCACAAAGCGTAAATAGGTTGTCACACTCGAGTGTAAAGCGCATAAAACTAAGCTAGTCGAGGTGGAAACACATTTTATCAAAGAGAAACTAGAAAGTGGATTAATTTGTATGCCAAGTATGCCATTCATCAAGTAGAAAAGCATCTTACAAATATTCTTACCTAAGGATTCTAAGACAACAATTTGAATTAAATGACTAGCAAGCACTGATCGAAAGGAATATTCAAGTGAGCTACAGGAAGAGTAGAAACATTTGAATATTTCATTGTTTGAATATACATATACTTGAAATAGTGTCAACTTACAAACTTTATTACCATTAGGTAGTTTAATGGAAATCGAAAAACAATTGAATCAAGAAGAAAATAGATGGTTGAAAATAGAAAATTATCTTAAATCAAAGCATCTTAATTTGTCACATACTAATGTTTTTAAGTATGTTGGTCAACCGAGAATTATTTTACATCCAAACCAATCAACGAGGGCCTATAATCAATATTCCACATGAAATGAAGAATGACATATTTTAAGCAAGGTGTAGTTCGAACCAAAAAAATAAGGAACAAAGGGATTACATTATCTTTATAGCAAACCCTTAAAATTGATAACTAGTTTAGGTAAGGAATGAACTGCAATTCCCATTCTCGTGATCTTGTAGGTTGGGATTTTAAGAATACAATGGAAGTACTATCCTTATCATACTATTTTATTGTTGTGACTTTTGCTTGTTAATGCTTAAATATTCTTTAGTAGCCCATATAGAAAAGAAAGGTCTGTTTTAATATTTTACACCTATAATTGGAGCTGTCATATATGCCTAAGGAGTATATATTTCTTAACAATCATAAATAAATGAAAAATGTAGTGCTAATCCTAAAGTTTTTAAACCGCTAAATACTAAATAAGACACAAAAACATGATTTTTACCTTCTTGGGCCTCCCCAAAGGTTTTCCAGATAGCTTTCTGTGCTTCTTGGGCTTCACAGTAGCCAGCTTCAATGGTTTCTTCGCCTGGCCACCTGTCTTTGGTGGTCGTCCTGGATGCTTCTGTGCTGCCAGTGCAACTCCCCCAGAACCCACCTTAAATGTACCACCAATAGGCATCACGACAGAAACAGGTGCAACAATCCCACCAACGGCCACAGGTTGAGCAATCCCAGCCACCACATTCTTAGGCTTTGGAGGCCTTCCACGTGGCCTCCCAGACCGCTTCACCACTCCAGCAGCTGCAACCATCTTCTTTGGCCGCCCTCGAGCAGTCATCCCAGTCACAACAGCAGCAGATGAAGAATCCCTCTTGGGCCTTCCTCTGGGCCTCTCAACTCCACCTGGCTGAGCCCCAAAACTCTTTGGTGGACGACCAGCTCGCTTCTTTAACATACCTTGGTTCGCCCCACCCTTCTCAGGTGGACGGCCGCGGCCTTTTTTCTTTCCATCTCCCGCATCAGAAGCATCACCATTTACCGACCCAACTGGAACGTATACGTTCCCTGGCCCAATCGCCATATTCAATTCAGTCCCCGGAACAACAATGGGTACACCATCAGTGAAGGGCACGGCCTGCTGCGCTTCAGGAGCAAAAACAGGTATAACATTCGGCACAGCAGCTTGAGCATTCTTGGGGGGACGACCAGGCCGTCTTTTGGGCCCAACAGTAGCGGGATCAGAAATCGAATTCCCAATTAAATTGGCAGTAACAGGTGCAAAAGTAGATCTAGGAAGCTTGTAAGAGTTCTTCACCATGACAACCTGACCATTGTTCTTCAACCGTTTCAGATAGTTAGTCAACAGCGCCGAGTGAGTGGGTGGCAGGTTCGAGTACTGAGCCTCTATGTACTTAGCTATAGCCCTTTTGCTCGACCCATTTCTTTCTTTCAAAGCCCTAATTGCCGCCGTTATCATCTACCCAAACGACAACAATGAAACAGCAAGATTAAACACAAAAACTTGCAATTTAAGGAAAAAAAAAATACAAACGGCGGTATCCTGTAAAGCGTACCTCAGCATAAGGTGGATGATTGTTGGCTGGAGCTTTGGTTGGAGTTGGGTTCGCTGCAGGAGCTACGTGGGCTTCACCAGTTGAATCAATAGTTGGAGGTGGTTGATCCATTGATGGCTCCATGCATACATAAAAAGAAATTATCTGCACGACTGTGTATATGTAGACAGAGATTGAAAAGTGAAACGGAAGAGGAGGAGACTATTAGGATTGGGATGAAAGTTGGATGGGGGTGGGGAATTGGCTCCAGGGTGTCTTTATCTGCCGTTTATGGCTGTTTGTCGCATTTATTGCAATTCATCTTTTAAAACCATTTTTTGAAAATTGAGTATCATTACTTAATATTATTATTGTAGCAATTATAAATTAATTTATTTATATTTTTAAAATAAATATGAAATTAAAAGCAAGAGAAAAAAATATATCTCATTAAAAAGTTATTTAGAAAATTATATTATTTCTAAAATTCATTTATAAATTATAAGGATGTAAATACTCTGTTTGAGGACGTGAAAGTGATTATAATTATTGAAAATGCGCGAATCTTAAGGTAAATATAGAGTTAAAGTCTCTGTTTGGTAAAAAAGGTTTTTTTTTGTTTTGTTTCTAAACCAATTTTTAAACTACACAATTTCTCAAATCAATCTCTAACCCTACATATTTTATCTCTCCACTTTTTAATCATTCATCTACCTAAAAAACAACAAAAAAATCATTTTTTAAACCACTTTAGCCGTAGAACAGTAGCAAATAGTAGAGAGAAAAAAATATTTAATTAATAAATTGTATTTAAAATTGGAACGATTATAAATGGGTTTATAAACCCATTAACCGAACAGAAGCATAAGTTCTTTAACATAATCATTGATCCCTCCTTCCAAAAACAATAGTCCTACGATTATTTTTACATGGATTAAGAAATGATATTTAGTATAGTTAGAGTATTAAATTTTATCAATATTTTTCATTTATACCATTTATCCCTTATTTATTGTTTTAAGTGGATTCACTTCGTTTCCCATAAAAAATTTGAAAATGCAATAGCGAAGTAATTGGTGTGTATTGTACCAAGATACATTAAATAAGGGTATATGTGAAAATCAAAAATTTAATACATGCTCATATGAAAACAAGACTATCTTTTTGGGACAGACAAAAATTGTATACATGACTATCTTTTTGGGACGGAAGGAGTATAATTTATAAATTAATTTATAAACAATAAAAATCCTCAAATCACTTTTAATCATACATATTTTTTCTCTCTACACTTTTCAACCTTATATTTTACCTCAAAAATATAAATAAACTAATTTATAATTACAATAGTATTTCCAAACAAAGCACAAGCATTCGTTTGGTAACTTGGCCTCTGTTTGGTAAAAAAAACACACACACACAAGGAGTGTGATATTTCAAGGTAAAATATATCGTGGAAGAGTAGTTTGAAGAAATTTATTATTTTCATAAATTTCCCCAAACCACTTTAAAAGTTGTTTGGGGGAAATGTATAGTTTATAAATTTGTTTATAAACGCATGTTTTCGAACCACTTTTTACGCACGCAAATTTCATCAAATCACTTTTAAACCACATTTTGTGTGTTGAAAAACATAATATTTTTTGTTTATAAACAAAAAACTTTTATCAAACACAATTTTTCAAATCACATATTTTATCTCAAAAATAACAAATAATATTTATAATTGGGTTTGGGTTCTCGAACAAAGTTGAAGGGTTTAAATCATTAGCCTATGTTCTTTAACATTTATAAAACTTTTATAAACCAATTTATAAATAACACAATTTTTTTAAACTATTTTTTTAATTACACATTTTTCAAAATCACTTTTTAACTACTCATTTTAAGTAAAAACAACAATAAATCAAAATAAACTGTTGAGTTTTGAAATTTCACATTGCTTTTATCATCTTTTTGATGGATTATGAATAGTTTCCAATTGTAGGCCATGCTCTATTTTGGTAGGGTCCATTTAATTTTCTAACGGGGGCAAGAGGGTAGATTCAATTTTGCCCTTGTTTGTTTTTCTTTAACCTTTTCCCTTTTTTCTACAATATTGAATCTCAACCATCCATTAAAAGTCAAGTCCACAATATTTGACTTTTCAATCAAATCTCAATCATCCATTCTCTTAAAAATCACTATTCATTTTTAAAAAATCATTTTAAATAATACCAAACACGCACTTAACATTTTAAAAAACACCTTCAAACACCCAATTATTTTATGTGTGTGTGTGTGTGTTCACCACAATCCACCCCCCCCCCCCCCACAATTCAAGCCATTTTCCCCATTTTTAGGCTTGGTTTTTGCAGAGGTGAGGTAGGCTTGTGTCTCAAGCCCAACATCAGAGGGGCTTCATATCCAATAAGATTTTTTAAGGAAAATATACATAAATAAGGGGTTTAAAAATAAAAAATTCAAAAATATGACCAAATCTTTATATATTCAAAAAGCAAGTATATTAATTAATGATGTTAAATAATTAAAAATATTTTATTAATTATACATATTGAGGTTACAACATTGTAAAATTTCATGTGATAAACACAAATCTTTTAGATCGCAAGTTTTTAAATCACAATTGATTTCAATGTCACAAATTACTAAATCAGTAGGTCACAAAATGTAAAATTATTCAATTTTGACTTTTTTCTAGGTCATAACTTATCAAATTATTAGATCACAAATTTTTTAAGTATCAATTATCAAATTATTAGGTCACATTTTATTTAATTTCTTTGTTACAAATTATCTATTATTATGGGTCACAATTTTACATCAAGGTCACAACCTCCACCACCTCCGACCATGACTGTTACTCCACCACCATCACAACCATACACCGACCAGCTCCATCCCCACCACCAAAACAACAAACACAGCACTATCTAAACCTTCAGATCAACGACATCATGCGACGGGAGATCATAGAAATCATTGCGCAACAACATCACTTATCTAACAAAAGATTTTCTGGTTTCAGACCGCGGTGGTAAACGCTGCCATAGTGGCAATAACCTACTACAGATATCAATTGGTGGAGTATTTGCGTGTGAGGTCCTCGTTGAAGCCTCCTATCGCAAGATGTCAGAACGCCCATAAACTTCCAATCGTCGTCACCATTCTGGCATCTCGTCACTGCACCAATTAGGGGCATATATCCCAGTAGTTGGACGTGGCTATCGTCGGAGTGCACTACAAAAAAAGGGCTCCAGCGACCATTAAAAAGTGGTCGCTATAAAGCACTATCATGGACCAAAAATCGGTTTGTAAAGTCTTTGGTATGTTTAAACTGGACTATTTTTTTGGTGCTCTATTGCCACCAATTAATGGTAGCTAATACATATTATTAGGGACCACACATTCTATTGGTCGCTGGAAAAGTTTGGTGGGGAAATGGATGAAAATTTTTCGCATAAAAATATATTACGGCGACCAACATTTGGTCCATGTTATGATATATTAGCGACCAACATTTGGTTGGTCGCTAAAACAATTGGAGGGAATTTTTTTGTGATTTTCATGATGTTACAGTGACAAACCATCGTGGTCACTGGATGTTTAAATCTAACAGGGACCACAAGTTTGGTCCCTCTTGTATATATTAGAGACCAACATTTGGTTGGTCGCTAAAACAATTGGAGGGAAATTTTTCGTGATTTTCATTATGTTTTAGTGACCATCCTTCGTGGTTGTTGTAGGTTTAAATCTTACAGGGACCACATGTGTTGGCCCGTGTTGTGATATATTAGCGACCAATATTTGGTTTGTCGCTAAAAAATTTGGAGGGAAAAATTTTGCGATTTTCATGACGTTTCAGCGACCAATCATTTTGGTCGCTATAAGTTTAAATCTTACAGGGACCATAGGTTTGGTCCCTATTGTCATATATTAGCGACCAACATTTGGCTGATCACAAAAATAATTGGAGGGAATTTTTTCGCACTTTTTATGATATTTTGGCAACCAACCATCTTGGTTGCTGAAAGTTTAAATCTTACAGGGACCACAAGTTTGGAACCTGTTGTGATATATTAGCGACCAATATTTGGTTGGTCGCTAAAACAATTGGAGGGAGATTTTTCGTGATTTTCATTATGTTTTGGCGACCAACCGCCATGGTTGATGTAGGTTTAAATCTTATAGGGACCACATGTTTGGTCCATGTTATGATATATTAGCGACCAACATTTGGTTGGTCGCTAAAAAAATTGGAGGGAAAAATTTTGCAATTTTCATGACGTTTTGGCGACCAATCATTTTGGCCGCTATAAGTTTAAATCTTACAGGGACCATATGTTTGGTCCTTATTGTCATATATTAGCGACCAACATTTGGCTGGTCGCTAAAATAATTGGAGGAAATTTTTTCGCGATTTTTATGATATTTTGGCAACCAACCATCTTGGTTACTGAAAGTTTAAATCTTACAGGGACCACAAGTTTGGTTCCTGTTATGATATATTAGTGACCAACATTTGGTTGGTAGTTAAAACAATTGGAGGGAATTTTTCGTGATTTTTATGATGTTACAACAACCAACCATCGTGGTCTCTGGATGTTTAAATCTAACAGGGACCACAAGTTTGGTCCCTATTGTGATATATTAGTGACCAACATTTGGTTGGTTGCTAAAACAATTGGAGGGAAATTTTCGTGATTTTCATTATGTTTTAGCGACCAACCGTCATGGTTGCTATAGGTTTAAATCTTATAGGAACCACATATTTTGTCCGTGTTGTGATATATTAGCAACCAACATTTGGCTGGTCGCTAAAATAATTGGAGGAAAATTTTTCACGATTTTTAAGATATTTTGGCAACCAACCATCTTGGTTACTGAAAGTTTAAATCTTACAGGGACCACAAGTTTGATTCCTGTTATGATATATTAGTGACCAACATTTGGTTGGTAGTTAAAACAATTGGAGGGAATTTTTTCGTGATTTTTATGATGTTACAGCAACCAACCATCGTGGTCTCTGGATGTTTAAATCTAACAGGGACCACAAGTTTGGTCCCTGTTGTGATATATTAGCGACCAACATTTGGTTGGTCGCTAAAACAATTGGAGGGAGATTTTTCGTGATTTTCATTATGTTTTGGCGACCAACCGCCATGGTTGATGTAGGTTTAAATCTTATAGGGACCACATGTTTGGTCCATGTTGTGATATATTAGCGACCAACATTTGGTTGGTCGCTAAAAAAATTGGAGGGAAAAATTTTGCAATTTTTATGACGTTTCGGCGACCAATCATTTTGGTCACTATAAGTTTAAATCTTACAAGGACCATCGGTTTGGTCCCTATTGTCATATATTAGCGACCAACATTTGGTTGGTCGCTTAAATAATAGGAGGAAAATTTTTCGCTATTTTCATGATGTGTCACGACCAACCTACGTGGTCACTGGAAGTTAAAATCTTACAGCGACCACAAGTTTGGTTCTTATTGTGATGTATTAGCGACCAATATTTGGTTAGTCGCTAAGACAATTGAAGGGAAGTTTTTCGCGATTTTTATGATTTTACAGCGACCAATCATCGTGGTCGCCGAAAGTTTAAATCTTACAAGGACCACAAATTTGTTCCCATTGTGATATATTAGCGAATCCAAGTATTTTTATTTCTCTTTGTTTTATATTAGCGAATCCAAGTATCCGTCAACTAAACAAGACCCTATAGGATTTTGTAATAAAGAGCTAAAACCTTTTAAGGTGAAGCATTTTTTATTTCTCTTTGTTTTTGTTGCTTACTCTCTTTGAAACAATTTCTGGCTATTTATGAATTGAAATATTGCATGTTTTGGTTCCTTTTAATTTTTTGGTATCTTCTTATCAATTGTTTTTGAACATGTCATTGCCTGCTAACAAATTAATATGGTTATTTCCCAATGTTGTCAAACCCGGACTGGAACGGCCGGTCCAACCGGTAAACCCCAAAATCCGATAATGTAGCAAATTAGATATGAATTTAACTATAAAGAAATCGTCGAATTATCGGATCGAATCTACAAATTATTCTTATTGGATATGATTGGATATAGGAAAATCCAATCCATATCCGATCTGTTTACACCCATAGTCATCATTTTATATTGTGTAAAAAGAAGAGAGAGGGGTATCAAATCAAGAGCGAACTGAACTTATAATGGAATGATTTTTTGTTCAGTTCGGTACTGATCTTATTGTCAAGTCGGCATTTAGTTTTCAAATGACGAAAGTTGAGAGAATTTCTTGTATTGATTGTCCATAAATGAACATTTATGCCTCCTATTTATAGTAACAGAAGAGGTGGAGATATAATTATTACAATACAATATGTCGTCAGTACGTGATTGACAAAAGTGATTGACAATATCTCTGATTGACTAATATTAAACGATTACTCTGACATATTACAGATAATAATGATTTTTGACCCATAATTCGGTTGATTAGACTTTTTCTCAGAACCTCTATTTTCACCTAGGTCTGATCTCTTCACCTCAGTTCGGGATATTCACCTCGAGCGGATAAAATAAGCTCTCATGCAAGCTTCACCTCGGTCATTTAATTCACCTTGGTTACGATCGCATTTTGATGTTTTTGCTTGAAACTCATTGACTTTAAGGTTAGTTTTGATTTGACCATCCGTTGCTTCGACATTATGATTTACATTGGCGTTGACCCATTGACCATCTTCTTCTCAGCTCTTTGACTCATTAACTAACTCCATCTCAGCTAGATGCACAACAACAACAACAACAACAACAATAATAATAAGGGTAAACAACACAAATGGTCCCCAACATTTAGATTTTGGCATTTATACCCTCAGAATTACCAAACGTTGAGAAAATGGTCCCCACCGTTATATTTCACCGTTAAAAACGTGTAAATAGCACAAACGGTCCCTAACTTTTGAGTTTCTTGCGGTAATAGTCCCTAACATATTAAGGTTATGTTTGACATATTTAGTTTGTAACCTCCAAACGTTTGACGTATTTAATCCCTAACAAATTAAGCCCCTGACATATTAAGCCCCTATACATTTGGTGTATTTAGTCCCTAACATATTAAGCCCCTATTTGAAATCAATTATTTCAAATAATATGATTTGTAATTGTAATTTTTTGAAGAATTTGTGATTAAAAAGTAAAAAATAAAAAATTGAATTTATTTGTAGATTATTTTATTGATGGAATGTATGGTTGAAAACGAGTTTTAAAAAAACAAAGTTTATTCTTGATTTCCAAAGTGCACAATAAAATATTTAACAAAAATTCACCGCATTAACAGTTCAACCTATTGGTAAAAAAAAATATCATTGAACATAAACAAACAAATTCATTGGACATCATTTTAATAATTGATTAATAAATACGTTTTTATTAGTTCTATTTTCGATTTTAAGAACCGATCAATATCGGTTCTCAAAATTTCATTTTCTTAAAAACTCGTTTTCTTCCACACATTCTATTAATAATTTTTTTTTTTAATTTATGCATAAAAAAATTACTTTTTAACATAAATTCTCCAAGCTTCCTTTTCAAATTGATCGATTCTCAAAATCGAAAGGAGAACTGATAAAAACATATTTATTAATGACTCGATGGAAAATCTACCCTCCAAGTATAAAGGGGTCAAGTTATAGCTTAGCAATACTCCGGATCATTCTTCCTAGGGATTTTAATGGTGTAATAATAATTGCTAAATTCAAGTTTTAAACTATGATTTCAGTTGTGCTTAAATGAATTTAAAAATGATATAATTAAATCCAATGAAATAGAAATTTGAGTGGAGTTATTCTTTTACTATCAATTGGTCTTTGCAACTAAGATTAATATGAATTTCTTGAAATCGATAAGATATAAAAATATTAGTGAGAAAATTAATCAATCTATTCTACAACATTTTGTCGAGCATGTTGTGTGCATATTCAATACATACCACATCAATGACATTAATCCAAGTAAAATAATTTGAAAATTTAAAACACTCCTTAATTATTATCAATCACAAGAATTCATCCATAACGAATTAAAACATCCCCATTAAAGTTGAGAATAACTCCCCTCAAATATAACTTAAGCGAACATAATTAAATTAAACGAAATAAAATTCAACCAAAAAAATATCATAACTAAAAATTCAAATTCAAGTTTGAAACTAAAGAAAACTCTATAACCAAAAAAAATCACAATTCAAAAACCATCAACAATCTAAAATTATGTAAATAAACTAATAATTGAAACAATTTAGAATCTAAGCAAAACTCGAACAAATAACCAAAATCGAGGTTGCGGTTTGGAGTTGGATGCGGCTGGGTTGAAGACCGAAGCTGCTGGGTTGTGCTGCTGCGTGAAGATGAGCTTCTAGGCGTTCTGTGGGGAGAAAGCAATGTGTTGCGGCTGGTTTTTGTGTGGGAGAAGTGTTGTTGAAGGTGAGGGAGAGGTGTTGAGTATGGAAGAAGACGGCTGGTTGGTTGAGGTCTTGAGTGATGGAGGCTGCCGAGAGTCTGGGGACGTGAAGTGAATTGGTTGGCTGAGTGGTTGGTGAAAGGGAGATGCTGTGTGATGGAAGTTACAGTGGAAGTTGCAGCTGGGAACGGAGGAGGCGCTGTTGGGGTGTTGGTGCGACTGAGGTTGAAGGTGAGGTGGAGGAGCAGCTGGTTTTCTCGTTAGTGGAAGTGCTGTTGGATTGTGTGGGAACGAGAGAGATGGTGAGGGAGAAACTTGGTTGCGGTTGGAAGTGGGTTATAGAGACAGAGAATGAGAAAAGTGTTGGCGGCTCTGTAGTGTGGAGGCTGGTTGAAAGAGTATGAAGATGGTAGGAGACTGGTGAGTTGCGACTGTGTTGTGTGAGTTGTGGTATGTTTTTTTTCCAATTTGGGCTTTTTCGGGTCCATCAAGTTAGGGATTTTTGAGTTGAAACTGTCCAAAATATTCCTACAATCAAATAAATGAAATTTTTAGCAATTAAAGTTAATTTAGAGTTAAACAAATAAAATTGAATCTTTTATAAATTTTACTCTAAATGACAAAATTTATATCCCAAAATTGTATTTTTTTCATTTATTTACTTCTTTAAAATGAGTAAAATTGGACAATAATCAATTAATCAATTCCTAAAATGATGTCCAATGTATTTGTTTGTTTATGTTTCATGAATTTACTATTTTTTTTACCAATAGATTGAAATGTTAATGCAGTGAATATTTGTTAAATATTTTATTGTGTACTATAGAAATCTAGAATAAACTTTATATTTTTAAAACTCGTTTTTAACCACACATTCTATCAATAAACTAATCTACAAGTAAATTCAATTTTTTTAACTACAAATTCTTCAAAAAATTACAATTACAAATCACATTATTTGAAATAATTGGTCTCAAATAGGGGCTTAATATGTTAGGGACTAAATACGCCAAACGTATAGGGGTTTAATATGTTAGGGACTAAATACGTCAAACGTTTGGAGGTTACAAACTAAATATGTCAAACATAACCTTAATATGTTAGGAACTATTATCCTAAGAAATTCAAAAGTTAGGGATACTTGAGCTATTTATACGTTTTTAACGTTGGAAACTAACAGAATCTAATAATAGGGACCATTTTCACAACGTTTGGTGATTCTGAGGATATAAATGTCAAAATCTAAATGTTGATGACCATTTTTGCAAGAAATCCAAAGATTGGGGATCATTAGTGCTGTTTACCCTATTATTATTATTATTGTTGTTGTTGTTGTTGTTATTATTATTATTATTATTATTATTATTATTATTATTATTATTATTATTATTATTATTATTATTATTATTATTATTAATTAACTCTCCAAAAATTTTAGTTCTTCTCGTGTAATTCTTGTTCAAATAAATCTTATTTTTTAAATACTTGAAAACAAAATTAAGTTTCTCTACTCATGTTTAAGATAAAAAACCAAACTTCAAATGAAATTAAGAATTAAGAGGACAGTGTTGATTAACTTTGATAAATCTGAGTTTTAATATATATATATATATATATAACAGAAAGTATATAAAACCTAATTAACACGGTCACTTCTTTTTAGTAGTTTCTTCCCCATAACTTGTTGCGCAAGTTCTTCTTCTCCAGCCATTGCGTCTCTGCCCATAATCACCAATGAACTCTGTAATTCTTCCGGTGAATGCCTTACCGAATTCATCTTCTTCGGTTTTCATTTCCTAATCTGGTATGAATTTGTGGATTGAAGTAAAATCTTGGAGTATTGATTTGAAAGATTGAACTTTTATTAATTGTGAAATTGAATCTTTGTGCTTAGAAGAAGGTTTAGGATAATTTTGAATTAAAAGTATGCCTTAGTTTTTAAGAATGTCGTTCCATGATAATTTTGGATAATATAAAAATAGAAATTTTGTACTCTTTGAAGACTCTTCAAGAATGGGGTTCTCATAGTGTTCATACCCAAAATCAAACAAGAGGAGAGGTCTGATGTTGTCCATGTCAAGATTGAGTGATTAGTGATGGTAGGTGTACGAGATTGGAATGAGTTTTTGGTGTCATAATTTCTGTTTGATCAAATCTAGCGGAGTGAGTTTGTGGTGTCATAATTTCGGTTGCAAATCTTGTAATCTTGATGATCTCTGTGGCTCTTTTAGTCTGGGTATTAATGGAATCTTGATTGATAAGCGGTAATTATCAATTGGAACACACCACATTATAACTAAGATAGCAATTAAAATATGTTTTTAACAAATGCACACCAACAAAATTACAATTATAATCATGGAGAACTAAAAATTTAAAGACAGAATATTATAATATTGTGTGGGGTCTTGTGTAACCCAATATCCCCCTCCTTTTCCATTATCCAAACATTCTTCTCGACCAACTTTTCCCACCCAGTTGTTCAAGAGCTTGTCCAAGATTAAATGAAAGGGAGATATGGTTCCCTTTTTATCTTTTTTTTTTTTTTTAAGTTTTTAACTTTTTTTTTTTCACAATTCATGAATCATGTTAAACAAAAGAAAAATATAAACTTGTGAGTGTGAAATAACACATACCGAGGATTAAAAACTTTTTATTTCGAAAAATAATAAAGTGAGATGGCAAGAGGGGTGTCATTAAGTATGAAGAAGCATAAAAATTTCAAGAACATGGTTTCATTTTTCAAGTTTCAACTGTGCAAAGGAAGTGAAACATTTCAAGTTAGCTTCATTCTCAGTATCCTGTAATGTGTTGCAAAATGGAATCTTAAGTTTTTTTTGTTATTTTGTTTTATGCAAAATGAAGTTAGGACGATCTTCCTCTTATAATTTGTTCAACCAAATTGATACTTCTTTCTTTCTCATAATGCTTGTTATTATTATTGTGTGATTTATCTTAATCTTAATCATGTTAAATAATGGTTTGAGTGATTAATCATGTTTTATCTTTTTTTTTTTTTTTTGCTTATTTCTTTGTCTCTTCGTCTAACTATTTGAGTTAAGTAATCGACATGGATAAAAGTTGGATATGTTGTCAAGGTAAGTTGTCGGATGAATATACTACTGGGTTAAAGCATTTATTGAATTGGCGCGAAAACATTTGGACAATGATAACAAGACTTGTTGTCCTTATCGGCATTGTCGCAATGTGTATGTTCAAAATATTGATGTGGTTGAGTGACATATATGGGTTAAAGGATTTTCTCGGGACTATCAAAATTGGATTTTTCATGGAGAACCAACGACAATGAGCGGTTTTGACGTTTTTGAGGGTGTCCAAGGTGATGTGGAAGATGATTTTAATGAGGAAGATGATATGATGGCAGCATTATAAGATGCTACAGGGCAAGTACATTTTGATGTTACTGGAGATCATTTTTCAGATGAACAAAATAATACTAAGGATGCGTTTTCAGACTTATTCCAGAAAGCTGAAAGTGAATTATATCTAGGTTGTGAAAAATTTTCTGTATTGACTTTTATAGTGAAGTTAATGCATATTAAGGTGTTAAATCGTTGTAGTAACAAGTCATTTGATATGTTACTTCAACTATTAAGGGAAGCTTTTCCAGCAGGTACCAAGATTGGGAAATCACTATATGAACTAAGTGTTGACCTATGGTTAACTTAACCTTATTGTTTTGATCATAACAAACAAAAATATATTGTGTTATTAACAAGTGTGCTTCAAGTGTTTCATGTAATGATAAATATTCAAAGCACTCTATGTTCAAATCGTCTCTCAAAGATATAAATCAAAACTATGTGATCAAGCACATGAGACGCAAAGAAGATCATGAAAGAATTGAAGATATTCAAAGATCAAAATTGAAGTTGAAAAGCATGACATGAAGATCAAGAATTCAAGCATACAAGATTAGATTTCAAGTTCAAGAGTTGATTTAACCTATGTATAGGTATAACACTCTCAATCTTTAGCGATGACATTCAACGAGCTCGACAATGATTTTTATGCATCAAGAAACTTACTTGAAAATTCATCACTTGCATAAAATATTTTTATCTAAATCAATATTGCTTTTCAAATGTTATTTGATCTTAAATCATGATTATACTATGTTAAACCACTTTGAAAAACAAGTTAGAAACCTAAAAATCCTAAATTTTCATGTTTTTCAAAAGTCAATTTTCGGTCAACTTTCGGTCAACCGAAAATGGTCAACCGAAACTCCAACAGTTGAAAATGTGTAACGGCTATATGCATGCTTCGGTCGACCGAAACTTCAGAAATGGTCAACCGAAAGTTGCTGAATTTGAATATCTTGATCTATAAATAGTCATCTCATTTACATTCATTTTCAACAACATAGAAAAGAATTTATAGAAACTTTCTTGTGAAAATTCATTGTTCTTACTTGGTTTATATTCATCTATTATTATTATAAAATTTTGATTGATTTAAACTTTATTTTATCAAATTCATCAAAGTTTTTGGAAGAAAGTTTTGTGAAGATTCTTGGTTTATATTGTTTAAGCTTCTTCAACATCTTCACACTATATTGGAATTGAAGTGTAAGTCTCTCTTTATTCTAAACTTGTTTTAATCTTTTAAAAGAGAGAAATTCCAATTAAGGAACTTTGATTATTTGTTCTACATTTTTCATTATCATTTGATTCATCAAAGTTCCATTGCCTAAACACTTTGAGCTTAACTCATTGTTAATTATTCAAGTGTGGTATCTCTTGGTACTTAATTTAATTCAATATTTTAACAAGAGATTATTTGAAAAACTTTGTTTGATTGCATTGAACTTTTCATTATCTTTTGCATCAAAATTTTTCTCTAACACTCGAGCTTAATTCATTGCTATCTATTGAAGTGTTAGCCTAACTCTCTCGGTACTTAATTTGAGTATATCATTTGTCAAGAGAGTTATTTCAATTGTAAATTCAAATCATTATATCTTGTGGTTTCGAGAGCCTTGTGAAAACTCGATTGTTGGTTAAGGGTAGGTGCTCCTTGTTGTAAGTCGCCTAAGGATTTGGTACTCCTTGTTGTAAGTTACCAATATAGTGGATTTGGCCTTGCTCGTGATGGAGAGCTCGGTAACGGGGGACGTAGATCATGTTGGTTGATTGAACCTCCATAAATCGTGTTTGCATTCTCTTATCCCTTTTACTTACTTACGTTGCACTTACTTTATTCTATCAATTTATATTGTGCAACACTATATCTAAGTGTTATACTTGCTTTATCAATTAAGTTTACACATTTATAGCACACTACATTGATAGTTAAGTTACTTACAGCACTAAGTGCTCATACTTGTACACGTTGATTTTTAAGTTTGAGATTATTTATCGAAAAAGTTTTATAAACCAATTCACCCCCCTCTTGGTTAGTTTACTCTTGGGCTAACACTAAGACGTATGTTGCAAGAACTTCATTTAGGATATGAGTCGATTGATGCATGTAAGTGGGATTGTGCATTATTTTTGAAGGAGAATAAAGATTTGGACAAATGTCCTATTTGTGCTGAACCACCATATAAATCTCAAAATGCTAATGGTAAACGTATTCCTCAAAAAGTATTACGTTATTTCCCTATCACCCCAAGATTACAACGACTATTTAAGTCTCGACATACTGCTGCTGATATGAGATGGCATAAAGAGAAGCATCCTAATAAGGAAGGCGTGTTGAGACATCCAGCTGATGGAGAAGCATGGAAGCACCTTGATGAAAAGTTTCCATCATTCGCTGCATAACCTAGAAATATTCGTTTAGGTCTTGCTACTGATGGATTTACCCTTTTGGAAACATGAGGACTGGATACAGTATGTGGCCAGTGATATTTGTTCCCTATAATATGCCATCATGAAGGTGTACGAAGGAGAATTTTTTCATTATGTCGTTATTGATACCTGGTCCTCAAGCACCAGGAAAGGATATGGATGTATATCTAAGTGATGTGTGTAGCAATGTACCAAAATAATAAATAATTCCTTACTCACTAAATATTAATTAATAATGTAGTAGCGAGAGTAACGGTTGATCCCACGAGGAATGGTGAACTTATTTAGTTGCTCGATCAATTAAAATAAAATGGGGGATTTTGTTGTTTGGAAATTATTTGAATCAAAATTATGCATAAAATAAATAATTAAATAGGTCTAGAGAATTAATATGAGAAGAAATTTTGTTCTCTAGTTCGGTTGTGTCCTCAATTAATGTTATACATTTCCTTGTAACGTGTTTATATCCCTAATTCAATTATCAATCATAAATAATCAACAAGCTCTGATTATCTAAATTCTTCCCTATGTGTATTGATTCAAAACAAGCTATTCGAACCAATTCTAGTCACAGACAATCCTAAACAAGCTCTTATGATTTAATGCACGACTAGTATGAAAATTTAGAAGAATGGATTGAATTGAATCATTAATTTCACAAGCTCGAATTAATCAATCCAAGTCGAATTATTACTAAACCTGCACGAGATTTATTTGCTACTAAAGTAAAGATTCAATGACAATTACGGATCAAGAATCTAAACATAGCATATTCATGAATCCAAAGATCAATAATCCAATTGGCCAAATTAAACTATTAATCAAATAAACTCAATGAACATTCAAAACATAATAATTCAACAATTGAAGTAAAGGAATAGATTCACGCTATTAATTTGTAGGAAAAGAAAATAACATAATCGAGTTAACACAACTTTCCCTTTGAACAAGTATAGAATTTAACCTAGCATGGTTGTGGTAGATTATTCAAGTTGCTTCATGAATTCCATTTTTGTTGATATTCTTGCGCTTGAAAATCTCCCAAGAATGCTCTATATTTTTCTCTCAATTTTCCTCAATGTCCAGCCTCCTTGTTGTGGTGATTTTGCTCCTTTAATACTTCCAAAATCGTGCCCTAACTTTACCCAAAAGATATACCAAAAATCGACCTTGAACCATGTTAGGAAATTACTTCGCGAGAAAGTTACAAACGTAACTTTGTCATTTATGGCCGTAAGTGAGCTACTGAAAATTTTCAGAATTTGGAAGTTACGGCCGTAACTTTGTCATTTACGGCCGTAAGTACATCTCTGCCGAGAAGCGCCTATGCTCGATGTTTTGGTCATAACTTTCTATTCTGATGTCTTATTGTGGTGATTCAAGTTGCGTTGGAAAGAAAACTAAAATATCTACAATTCTTTCTGAAATATTTGTTCCCAAATTAGAAAGTCTTCTATGACAAAATTTAGCTTCAATCTCTGACTAAAATTCATGATCATAATCCTTGCGAGTTTTTGATTTCTAACTTCACCCCAAAC
The DNA here is from genome assembly GCA_963555705.1 of Ligustrum vulgare. NCBI lineage: Eukaryota > Viridiplantae > Streptophyta > Magnoliopsida > Lamiales > Oleaceae > Ligustrum > Ligustrum vulgare. Next base: position 33,169,522 of record OY743187.1, read on the forward strand.
ATTATTTGACCATAATTTTTGCCTCTAATCTTCTTCCCACATGTCATTATTGATTTGGAGCTCTTTGAATATGCCCTTGAACCTCACTTCTTGATTTTTTTGTATTTCTTTGGTCATGTTTCCTTTCTTTTCTTCTTTTTGACCTTACATAGCACAATAAGTGAAAGTGCATTAAACGATACTTCAATAGGATCAAACCAATAACAAAACAAGATAATAAGTGAATTAAATACATGCTAATAAAGCACTTATCAAATCCCCCCACACTTAAACCATTGTTCGTCCTCGAATAATGATGTGAAAGAAAAGAAACATAACTCAAACAAAAAGATAGACCTACAATCGAAAAGTCAAGGTTACAGCCCACTTCTCTTTTAGCATGAAAATTCAATTGCATAACCGGAGTGTGTTAGTGTGTGCAAGAGATGCATCATCCAATATCCTCTGAACAGAAATGAAAATCAATTCCCCCGGCCCAATTCATTTCCCAATGTGGCTAGTAGTATCCTCCCACCTCTCGTGAGTTCTCTCTTAACCTCTATCAATGATTTACTATATGGGTGTTAGTTTTTTGGCCAACTTGAAAGCACGGAATATAGACCAAACAGTTCAAACCACTCATAAGCATATGTAATGGGAGTTAACACCCTCACTAGATATTTCTCTCTTCGCACAAAGTGTATAAGAGCGAGAATTTTCACTCAACTCACTGCATGGAGAATCTATTACCACAAACTGCTCAAATGTCATAACTGGAGCCAACAATAAAGCAAGTGTAAAGTAAAGGTCTTTATTTGGTTGTAACGGGACTTCAGGTCAGGTAGGATAAAAGGATATATTTAGGCTGAGTCGAGAACAAATTTTGCAAACCAAGTCAATTCAAAATGACATTTCTTTCTTCACCCCTCAATATGAATTTTATTGTTTCCCGCTACCCAACTTAGTTAACACTTGAATTTTTTAATTTTTTTTTTCATAAAGTTGAGTGTTTGACTTCCTCAACTACTAGTTTTCTTGACTAAACATCCTTTTTATTGCTTTTTTGCTTTCGATTTTTTTTTTTCAAGTACAGACTGCAACTTTTTCTCTTTTGTTCAAATCATTACGTAGTCACCAATTGGCACAAGATAGAATTACATTCCCCTGAAATCAGTCCATTACTCACCCGTCACCCAGCGCAAGATAACCATTGCAATTTCTTAGACTTAGACCACAGCACAATCCTCAATCAACAAAAGCTTGCGAATCCCTTCTCTATGGGTTCAAAACAGAGACAATGCGAAAGAAAGGGTATTCGTGGCTTGTAGCGTGGCATCAGAATTTCAAGGAAATGCTAGGGCTCAAATGGGCTTCTATTGATATGTATCATGGTAGACCCTTTTAGCAGGTCAACTTTGGTTTAACCTAATGCCTCTACTATATTTTGCACTTGAGTCAAGAAGTTACAATGGCATGCACAAAAGAGCACATTCAAGAACAAATCAACCATGCAGGATACACATCAAAGAAATAAGAGCTTAATATAAAGAGTAAAAACAACTCATAGGCTCAAAAGCTCACAAATTATGGTTTATATGTGTTCCTCCTATCCAATTATGAGTATAGGTCATTGCTCAGTCTTGGTTCCGAACTCAAAATCTAGTGGACAAGGATAGAATGGAGTTACTCGGGGTGGTATTTTATCATATCAGTTTTGGTTTGACTCAATTAGGTAGCAGAAATTTTTCAATTTGTCCCCATTTTCAAACTAATTCAGAAATTATTGGAAAACTCATCTCTATGTGCTCATTGTTTGTCGGATTATGCAATTTAGGAAGTTGGTGGTTCAAAAACTATCATAAGTGAGGTCGCGTCCCATTATACCAAAATGTGGGTCTAAGCACAATTAAAAAAAGACTAACAAAAAAACTGAAAGAAGATGAATAAAACAGGGATAACAAAAAATAATAGATAATCATTCCCCCCATACTTGAATTCCACATTGTCCTCAATGTGGAGCGTGACAATACAAAACAAAATAGGGGAATGTGAATGGAATCAGAAGCAGAGATGGGATTTTAAAAGTTTGCGAAACTTACGGCCGTGAAGGAATTCACTTACGGCCGTAAGTGTGTCGCTAGATAAAAAAATGATTGAGTTAGTTACGGCCGTGAGATTAGTGATTACGGTCGTAACTTAAATTTTGTCCCAATTTTTTTTTAAAACTTAAACGGGGGAAAAAAATGAACTAATAAAAAAAAAAAGAAAAATGGGGAAGTAAAGGGACTCCCCTCTCGGGTTGCCTCCCGAGCAGCGCCTTTGTTTACTATTGTTGGCTCGATGGGTAGCTTCCTTCTTCATCCAGGATCAACTGGACTCCAAAAACTCAATTTATTCTTCATGCTCTTCATTAGGGCCTGCAAAATAGGAGGCAGAAGCTCTTCATTAGAAATTGGTGGTGCGATACATGAGATGTTACCTAGTTTTGGTGACTTTGGATAGTCATTATACATAGCAACAACTTTCTCCACTGGAGAATCACTCACAAAAGTAGAATTAATTGAGTTAGCCTCATCAAGATCGTTCATGGAATCATAAATATTAAATTGAAAATTTTCATTATCAAATTCCATGGTGAGTGTGTCACTACTAACATCTATCTTAGTCCTAGATGTTTTTAGAAATGGTCTGCCTAACAAAATAGGAGTAGAGTTGGGGGAGTGGTCATCATTCATGTCTAACACATAAAAATCTACAGGAAATACTAAATCCCCTACTTATACTAAAACATCTTCAACTACCCCATCCGAATATGCATTGGAACGATCAGCTAGTTGAATGATAACACTAGTTTCAGTCATTTTAGCAAGTTTCAATGAAGTGTAAGTAGATCTGGGCATTACATTTATAGATGCTCCTAAGTCTATCAATGCACGATCTATCCTAGTGTTACCTATTTGACAGGGTATTGTAAACATACCTGGATCGTTGCACTTGGGAGGCAATTTTCTTTGAAAAAGTGCAGACACGGATTCTCCCATTCTTACCCTCTCATTCCCTATTAGTTTCCTCTTGTTGGTACAAAGGTCCTTCAGGAACTTTGCATATCGGGGAACTTGTTTGATGGCATCCAATAATGGAATGTTGACTTTCACCTTCCTAAACATCTCAAAAATTTCTTTTTCTTTGCCTTCCTTGGTTGCCTTTGCTAACCTGCTAGGGAAAGGTGTAGGAGTTAGTTTAACATTTAAATTGGGATCAGTTTTTACCTGAGAGTTTTGCGAAGTGTTGTTTTTCTTTCCGACCCCTTCTTCTTCAACTTCCTCCTCTTCAGCTGCAACAGGTTTCATTTGTGGCCCCTCAACCTCTTTTCCATTCCGGAGAGTGATGACACTAACATTTTTAGGATTCACCTCAGGATGAGATGGTAGTTTACCTCCGGATTGTGCTTCCAACTTGTTGATGGCGGTGGCCATTTGGCTCATCTGGTTCTCCAAATTTTGAATGCTAGACTTTGCATCATGTTGAAATTGTAATGTGTTAGTTGCTAGTGTTTTTACCATATCTTCAAGAGACATACCTGAGCCTTGTGGTTTTTGCTAATACTGCCCCTGTTGTTGGAAGGTTCCTTGTTGCTGAAATTGCCCTTGAGGTTTGTTGGAAATGAAACTCGGGGGTTTGTTAATTTCATAGCTTAGGTTAGGGTGATCCCTCCATCCTGGATTGTAGGTATTAGAGTACGGATTGTACTATTGTCTTTGGAACAGAAAACCTTTTGTAGCATTCACCTGGGCACTGTTTTCCTCTTGCAACTCTGGGCAAGTATCTGTTGGATGTCCAAAATTCTCGCATATCCCACAGGCTTTGACTTGTTGTAAATTTCCTACCGCAAGTTGTTTTACAAGATTGGTTAGTTCAGACAATTTACTTTCAATATTGGAACCACTTACCTCATTTACGCGTTGAACTTGCATATCCCTGTTAGAGTTGAACTGCTGAGTGTTCTCAGCCATATTAGAAATCAGGTCTCTCGCCTCTTCCGGTGTTTTGTCCATTAGTGCACCTCCACTTGTGGCATCTATCATACTCCTGTCCATCGGTAGTAGTCCTTCATAAAAATATTGCACCAAGAGTTGCTCACAGATCTGATGATGGGGGCAGCTTGAGAGGAGCTTCTTGAAACGCTCCCAATACTCATACAATGTTTCGTTATTGTTTTGGAGCACCCCACACATCTCCTTTCTGATGGTACCAGCTCTAGATGCGGGGAAGTATTTCTCCAAGAAAAGCCTCTTCATGTCATTCCAAGTAGTGACTGTTCCAGATGGCAGACAATAAAGCCAGTCTGTGGCGGCATCCTTCAATGAGAATGGGAAAGCTCTCATTTTTATTTGCTCTCGGTAAGGCCCGTTGGTCTCATACTGTCGCATACCACATGAAATTCTTTAAGGTGTCTATATGGGTCCTCACCTGGGATATCCTCGGAAAGTTGGCAGAAGATGGATCAGTCCGGATTTTAGATCAAAAGTTCTGCCTTCTTCCATTGCCAGGAAAGTGATGCATAGAGGTTGTTGAGCAACATCCGGGGTAGCTAATTGCTTGAGAGTCAGATTATTGTTATCTATTGCCATTGGTTGTGCTGCTCTTCTTTGCTGTCGAAATTTTTTCTCGATTTCTGGGTTAAAATAAAAAAAATTCAAAATTAGTTGATCAAGTTCTACGCATATAAACAAAGAAGTAGATAGGCAAGAAATTTTTTTCTTTTTTGGAAAAATTATAGAGATAAAGTGAAAAATAAATTCAAATGCAGGAAAAAAAATTCTAATTGATTAAACACTAAATTGGTTAACTGTTCCCCAGCAACGGCGCCAAAAATTTGATGTGTGTCGCAATGCACCAAAATAATAAATAATTCCTTACTTGCTAAATTTTAATTAATAATGTAGTAGCGAGAGTAAGGATCGATCCCACGAGGAACGGTGAACTTATTTAGTTGCTCGATCAATTAGAATAAAATGGGGGGTTTTGTTGTTTAGAAATTATTTGAATTAATATGAGAAGAAATCTTGTTCTCGGGTTCGGTTGTGTCCTCAATTAATGTTATACCTTTCCTTGTAACGTGTTTCTATCCCTAATTCAATTATCAATCATAAATAATCAACAAGCTCTGATTATCTAAATTCTTCCCTATGTGTATTGATTCAAAACAAGCTCTTCGAACCAATTCTAGCCACGGACAATCCTAAACAAGCTCTTAGGATTTAATGCATGACTAGTATGAAAATTTAGAAGAATTGATTGAATTGAATCATTAATTTCACAAGCTCGAATTAACCAATCCAAGTCGAATTATTACTACACCTGCACGAGATTTATTTTCTACTAAAGTAAAGATTCAATGACAATTATGGATCAAGAATCTAAACATAGCATATTCATGAATCCAAAGATCAATAATCCAATTGGCCAAATTAAACTATTAATCAAATAAACTCAATGAACATTCAAAACATAATAATTCAACAATTGAAGTAAAGGAATAGATTCACGGTACTAATTTGTAGGAAAAGAAAATAACATAATCGAGTTAACACAACTTTCCCTTTGAACAAGATATGGAATTTAACCTAGCATGGTTGTGGTAGATTATTCAAGTTGCTTCATGAATTTCATTGTTGTTGATATTCTTGCGCTTGAAAATCTCCCAGGAATGCTCTATATTTTTCTCTCAATTTTCCTCAATGTCCAGCCTCCTTGTTGTGGTGATTTTGCTCCTTTAATACTCCCAAAATCGTGCCCTAGCTTTACCCACAAGATATACCAAAGATAGACCTTGAACCATATTAGGAAATTATTTCGCGAGAAAGTTACAACCATAACTTTGTCATTTACGGCCGTAAGTGAGCTACTGAAAATTTTCGGAATTTAAAATTTACGGCCGTAACTTTGTCATTTACGGCCGTAAGTGCATCTCTGCCGAGAAGCGCCTATGCTCGATGTTTTGGTCATAACTTTCTATCATGATGTCTGATTGTGGTGATTCAAGTTGCGTTGGAAATAAAACTCAAATATGTACAATTATTTCTGAAATATATGTTCCCAAATTCGAAATTTTTCTATGACAAAATGGAGCTTCAATATCTGACTAAAATTCATGATAATAATTCTTGCGGGTTTTTGATTTCTAACTTCACCCCAAACCTTCTTTGACCATAATATTTTCCTCTAATCTTCTTCCCACATGTCATTATTGGTTTGGAGCTCTTTGAATATGCCCTTGAACCTCACTTCTTGATTTTTTTGTATTTCTTTGGTCCTGTTTCCTTTTTTTTTTCTTCTTTTTGACCTTACATAGCACAATAAGTGAAAGTGCATTAAACGATACTTCAATAGGATTAAATCAATAACAAAATAAGATAATAAGTGAATTGTATACGTGCTAATACAACACTTATCACTAAGACCTTTAATTGATAAGTTAAATGATCTGTGGGATAAAGGTGTCATGACTTATGATGTGTCAAAAAATGAAAATCTTAGAATGCATGCAGCAGTGTTATGGATAGTGCATGACTTTCCAGCATATGGCATAGTATCTGGATGGAGTACGAAAGGCTACAATGCATGTCCCATTTGTAATGAAGACACATCTTCACAACATTTGACAAACAAGATCTGTTATATGGGACATCGAAGATATTTACCACTACGTCATGCATGGAGGAATAATACACAGGTGGATGGAAAGTCCGAATGGAGAACATCTCCAGGAAGCTTTACAAGGGTTGAAATACTATGATAATTGGATAGAGTAAGAGAGGGGAGACCGGGAAAGCATCCCAACAATGTTGATAGGAAGAGAAAGCGTGATTCATCAAAATTAAATTGGACGAAGAAAAGTATATTTTTTGAACTCGCTTATTGGTCTGAGTTGAAGATAAGGCATATCTTGGATGTGATGCACATCGAGAAAAATATATGTGGCAATGTGGTTGGAACAATGTTGGGTATTGAGGCTAAATCTAAAGACACTATCAAGGCACGAAAGGATTTAGAGGACTTGGGTATTTGAGAGCATTTGCAAGATCACGGTAATCGAGTCTTTAAGCCATTAGGATGTTATTCATTAACACTGGATGAAAAAAGAGAATTTTGCAAGTTCATAAAATCTGTCCAATTTCCAGATGGATTTTCTGCAAATATATTCCAAGAATGTGAATGTCAAGGATGGTAAGATCATGGGTTTGAAAGTCACAACCGTCACGTTCTATTTCAATGGCTTCTTCCAGTAGGTATAAGACCTTATGTCAAAAAGGAAGTCAGCATTGCAATCACTGAGTTAGCCATGTTCTTCCAAAAGATTTGTGCACGAAAGCTTTTGGTTTCAGATTTAGATGCTATGCAAGAAGGGATTGTACTTACATTATACAAGTTGGAAACAAAATTTCCTCCTGCTTTCTTTGATATCATGATCCATTTAACTGTTCATTTACCATATGAGGCCAAGATGGCTGGACCAGTGCATACTCGTTGGATGTATCCATTTGAATGGTTATCAATACTTTTAAAATTAATTTGTTTTTCTTGTTTATAAATATTTATGTATACATAATAATGATTTCTTTATTATCATTTCAGAGCATTGGGAACATTGAAAAAATATGTGAAAAACAAAGCTCGTCCGGAAGGATCTATTGCTGAGGGGTATGTTAATAAGGAGGCATTGACTTATTGTTCAATGTACCTTCGTGGAATTGAAACTCAACTCAACAGGACAAAATGTACTGGAGGCTATGATAAGCAAAACCATTCAACTTTGTCAATTTTCACTCAACCAGCAAAGCAATTTGAGAGTATTGAATATCTTGAGTTGTTACACGACGAAAAGAAAAAAGGGTCATTGGTATATTCTTTATAATTGCATAGAGCTGGAGCCTTACATAATTTAATGATCTTTCCATTTAATATCTATAACATTATTTATTATTAGTTATTACATGGTAATACTAATCATATCATAATTATAGTGAGCACGCTGAACTACTACAAAATAGAGGTGTCATTAATCTTGATGAAAAACGTGAGAAAGAGTTTCCAAATTGGTTCAAAGAAAAAGTAAGGGACCATTCTCTTTGTGTTTTGATTTTGGATTTTGTTTTGAATTTTGGATTTTGGTTGTTTGTTTTGTGATTGCTGAAAACATGTTCTCTTTGTGATTTTGGAAAACTATTTTCAAAAATAGAAAACTGAAAAATGTGTTTACTTTGTAATTTTTTGATATATTTATTTTTTGATATTTTATATGTAAAAAATGATTGATTTGTTGAATTACATTAATTTTAATGTTAATAAATCAGTTAGTTCTCTATGTCAATAAATTCATCATTAATATTGTTTCAGCTAAACAAAAATCTAACCCCATACTAACAAAATCTTAACATCTATCTATATATAATGGCAAAATGACATAAGAACTTCAAGTGAATGAAGTGTCTCACATTTACAAATAATAATAATAATAATAATAATAATAAATAAAAATTTACAAAAAAAAAAATTAATCTTAACATAGATCTATATAATGGCAAAATAACATAAGAACTTCAAGTGAAGGAAGTGTCTCACTTTTACAAAAAATAAAAAAAATTTACAAAAAAAAGAATAATAAAAAAATCTTAAAATGGATCTATATATAATGGCAAAATAACATAAGAATTTCAAGTGAATGAAATGTCTCACTTTTACAAAAAAATAAAAATAAAAAAAATTTACAAAAAATAAAAAAATAAAAAAATCTTAACATGGATCTATATATAATGACAAAATAACATAAGAACTTCAAGTGAAGGAAATGTCTCACTTTTACAAAAAAAAAATAAAAATAAAAATCTTAACATGAATCTATATATAATTACAAAATAACATAAGAACTTCAAGTGGAGGAAGTATCTCACATTTAAAAAATAATAATAATATTAAATAAAAAAAAATCTTAACATGGATCTATATATAATGACAAAATAATATAAGAACTTCAAGTGAATGAAGTGTATCACAAAAAAAAAAAAAAAAAAAATTCCAAAACGTACGTTTTGGTCGTTTTGGACTTTTTAACACACAATATCCAAAATGCAATAAACTCGTTTTGAGTTTCCTTTGTATTTTTTTTGGTGTTTTGGAAAACGCGTTTCTGAAAATGGGTAAAGTGAACGCGTTTTCGATATTTCCAAAAATCGAAAACTCAAAACGGGCTCAAAACAGCAAAGAGAACGGGGCCTAAGTTTTTATTGTTTTCAACACACACACACACACACATTCACATAACCCTCTAATTTCTATGCACATGCTTTCACAGATCAAGTCGTTGTATTTAAGCAAGGACCATAGAGTAAGCAAGGAATTGCATGCACTAGCTTGTGGACCTGATTACAAAATAAAATCATATAGTGCATTTGATGTAAATGGAGTTCTTTATCGTACAAAATCACGTGATGTTGGACGTGTCACAAAAAATTGTGGCATTTGGGTTGAAGGTGAATCTTGCGACTATTATGGCATAGTTGAGAGGATTCTTGAACTAAATTACATTTTTTATCACAAAGTTGAACTATTCAAGTGCTCCCGGTTTGACACAAATGTGAGTAGGAAAAATATACGTACAGAGATTGGAATCACAAGCATAAATGTAAGTTCACATTGGTATAAGCATGAACCTTACGTGCTAACTAGACAAGCTTTTCAAGTGTTCTATGTAGATGATTATAAGATCGGTGAAAATTGGAAAGTAGTTCAAAAGTTTCATCATCATCACATGTGGGATGTTCCAGACATATTGGATGAAGTAGATGATAATGAAAATACTGTTGAGAATGGAGAAATTGAAGCTTATCAAGAAATTAGTTCTGGACACGTTGAGATAACATTTGAAGAAATGGACTTTGAGCCTTCACAGAGAAGATGTTGATCCAATACAAGTAATATTGTAAGACGAAGAAGTAAATGAAGATCTATTGGGTCGTAGCCTTAGTGATATGGAAAGCGAAGATGGACCTGTGTTAAATAGTGATGAAGACAATGATGATTCTGACTTTTAGGAATATGTAGTTAATGTTACCGTAGATAGATCAAGAATTTCGGAAAATTTCATTTATATGACATTTGTAGAGGTCATATGACAATTTTTAGGGAGTGAACTGTATCTTAGCCATTTGAGGTTTTGACTTCAGTAAATATGTGCTTCTCTCCTCCACCCATTTTTGCTCTGAATCATGTAAATCCTTCCTGTTCTTCATAATTCACATTGTTTACCTTTCAGTCCTGAAGCTAGACTTGAATTCTTTATTTGAGGAACTCGCTGCTTTTTAAGGTACAATATTTATGTAAAATCATTCTCGTAAGTTAATACTAATTCAGTTACTAGTACATATTAATTGTTATTGAGAGTTAGGGAACTAGCTTCTATTCTTAGAGAAACTTCATTTATCCTGGAAACAAATTTTATATGCATATTATTTTCTCACTAGGTCAAAAACATTAATTATATATAAATATATTTATTTTTTGTATCATTGTTGGTTTTCTTAATGCATGTATAGATGCCACCAAAAATAAGGTTGAAACATGTATTACCTACTCCTCCAAAAACCGGAAATGGGAGCCTATCTCCTCGTCGACAAGCAGAGCACAATAATCAATCATATATTCATGTTTCAACACCTTCTATAGCTCAGTTTGGTGTGAACCCAACAACTCAATTTGGGGGTAGATCCTACTGCTAGTGTAAATACTACTGAGCAAGACACATCCAATTGTATGATTTAATGATTTTCAATGTATATTGTAGGCTATCATTTTCGTACTCATCAACATTAATCTTCTTTAAATATCTTTTAGGTCCTCTTCATAAAATAAAGCGATAAATTTCTCGTGGATTGACGCCACAAAAAATAATGGATGCAAATAAGAAAAAGCTTGTTGTACAAGCTAGAGAAGGAGATATGCGGACATTTGGTGAGACATTCTCTCCGTTTGCCAATGAGATTGGTATCATCATGCGAAATGTTGTTTCACAGCGCTTGACAGGTTGGAGTGCAGCAACTCATGACAAGGAACTAGCATACAACCGTCTGCAGGCAAGTTATGTTTGATTTTTCATTGAACATCTTGTTTTAATAGTTGCATTGAACATCTTGTTTTAATAGTTGCTCAGCATGAATGTTTTTATGTTAAAAATAGATGTTGGATCTGAATGTTAGGAAATTCAAAATGTTAGTTCTATTATAAAATTAAGATGCTATCTTGTTATCCAGATGGAAGATACTTGGAAAAATTAGAGTAAAATTTTAATGGAGAAACTTTGGATATTTAGTAGGTGAAGTTTAAGCTTTTAAAATCTTTAAATATGAAAGCTAATTTGCTCTAAGAGATCCAACTTTGGCCCAAATATGTTGAAGAATGAATATTTTTAAAAAGAACTTTGACATGGAAGCTCTAATCTTAATATTTGTTACAATTGATTATATTTTTTATTATATTTTTTAATTTTTTTAATTTTTTAACAATCACCAAGGAGTTTTCTTTTCTATACGTACAGGAAAAATTTGAAGTTGATTTTAATGACCGCCATATGGTTGAAATTGTTGAAAGACATTGTCGTGAAAAGGTATAAAGATCATAGAAGCGCATGTAATGAAAAATACAAACAAATAAAGTTAGATGGAAAAGACCCACTATAATGTAAGCCAGCAACTGTTAAATCACAAGAGGATTGGTGGATGTGTGCACACTTTGAAAGCGATAAGTTTCTGGTATTTGAAATTATTAAATTATTTTAGTGTCGTTTTTCATTATTGTTTGTTAAAGAGGGACTAATGAGTTGACTAATTAATTACCGTACAATTTTGTTATTGGTTTTTAGAAACGATCCGCAGCAGGGAAACTCAATCGAGCAAAAAATCCATATAATCACTGTTCGCTAAAATCGTATACCGCATGTGTACGGTTCGCGTTCAAGTAATAAAGTGGACTAGAAAAGTCCGGATTATTGTACCCACGAGGATTAATAGATTTGTAACTAAAATTATTGATTTCATTTTAAAATAAAAGTCAAGTAACATAAGAAGTTGGTTTGATGGTGAATACTAACTAACATAAATTAGAACACGGCGATATGAAAAACTAGTTAATTAAAGCAAATAGACAACAATATGTAAAAGCTAGAATTAAGACTAATTATCCAAAGTAAACTAATGGCAACAAAAACTTGGTGATTAAACTAAACTAGAAAATATGAATAAGGTGAATTAAGTTTTTATAACAACACTAATTTCTTCTTTCAAAAATCAATTAGTGGTAGTTAATCAATTAACCAAATTACATGGGAAATTTTAAATTTAACCTAACATGTATAGTAAATTCCAATACCAACCCAACATAATGACGAACATTTTAAAACCTACAAAAACATAAACAACATTCATAATCACAAATACATAAACATAAATACCCACAATCCAAAAACAACCTAAAATGCTTAAATAACCTTTAACTAATTAAAAATTCCAACAACATAACATTAACCCATAATAAACTAAAAACAACATTTAACAAATACATAAACATATGAATAATACTTAAAATAAAGATTAAAAACAAGATAATAAAGAAAACTCCCCTTTTTGTAAAGTTCTTGAAGTGAAAACCCAAGAAACCTTCAATTTGAATCAAGTTTCTTCATCAACCATTAATATCTTCAACAACTCAAACATAAAACATTAAATGCACTCAAAGTATATGACATTTATGGTAGAACTTTGAGAAAACACCTAAAATTAAAAACTTAAACTACAACAAGAGGATGAAATGTAGAAAAAGAACACAAAAACATTAAAACATTAATTAAACATTGCATTAAATGAGGTAAATGTTAAGAGAAAATACAAGAAAAAATCAAAAAGAGGCAAGACTTACATGATAAGCCAAAAATGAGGATTTTTCTCTATTTAAACAACCTCGAAAATGGCTCAAAAATCCTAAAATTCATCAAAATCCGCATATTTCAACATTATGGGCCGAACCGGGTCGGCCGGGTTGACCCGGTCCGGCCAGAACAGTTTTCCGTTTTTTTTTTTAAATTCATAACCGCGCGACCGCGGGCGATCTCGTGGTACAAATCTGGGCGCCAGATTGGTCTCGGGTCTGTTTTAAGGTCTAAGTCGCGTTCGCGACTTGGTTCGAGCCAAGCATTCGCGTGGCTCAGATGGGGGGTGATTTTGCAGCTAAGTCCCTTACGTAATTGCCATTAAGTCCTCCATCTTTTAATCTCGAGCAATTTAGTCCCCAAATTTTCATATTTCTATCAAGTAGGTCCTTCTAAAATTGCACTTTTGGCCCTTTTAACTTTTGAAATCTTGCAATTTGGTCCCTCGTTTAATTGAGCAACTCGTCCAAGACTTCCCGGAAGTGATAAAATGGTCCCCAACTTGGAATTTCAGAAAAATCTTCACTCCTTTTGTGATTTTTAGCCTCGAACTTGGACATTAACCTATTTAAACACAAAATATGCATGAATTAGTAGATATTTGCTCAATATATTCCAAAATATGCTAATTTAAAGGTATAAAAAGTGTATAAAAATGTACTTAACAATCACCTTGGTGGAACTAGATCATCTGCAACTAGGGAAGCACTGGTAATCCAATTGGCTTTTTCAACTCTGAATTTTAATAGGCCTGACTTTATGTATTATTAGTGTTTTATGGGTTTGTAGGTTAGTCGTTAATGTTTGAACTTTGAAATTATCTGCTAGTGATGAATTATTTTAAATGCTTACATAAATAGTGATTGGACAGACAAATAATGAGTGATCAACTTATAATTTTGCAATTTCATCAGTGTACAAAGGAACAATCGATTGATCACATTGAATTATTTAGAAGGATGCATTTCACAACCAAAGGATGGGATAACCAACTAGCTGAATCACGATATGTAAGATATATCCATTATTACACATAAATGTATTGTATAATAAATATTATTCATTCTAACATGTTGGTTCTTTGTGACAGAATAAGATGGTGGAATTGCAACAATCACAAGCACAACAAGAAGATGATTAATCTGCAATGGATGAAGTAGCAATATGTGCTCAAGTCCTTGGTAGGAGTGCTAGAACTATGATTGGGATTGGGCCCGCTCCACGTAAATCATTTAGCAACACAGTCATAGCTCCTCCTAAAATTATGCAAGAGTTGGAAATTCTTAGACAACGAGATAATGAGAAGGATAAAGCTATTATTGAGCTTACACAATGTCTTGAACAGCAGGCGTTACTTATCCAGAGCCTTGCTGCACGAATGGATTTGAGTCAGCATCCTCATGTTGAATCAACCAATGATCCACCACCTCCACCACCTCCACCGCCATCATCAGTTTGTGCTTCTTTAATGTGATTATATTGTTGAAGTTACAAGAAAAATATGGGAACTTATTTTTGTGTGTTAAGTTTTAGATATTTGTGGTTTTCTATTTACTATTACTTTTTGTTATGAATGCAATTACAATTTACCTTTATACAACATATTTTTTTTGTTAATTTCTTTATTGTTCTTAATATCAATATTGTTCATATAAATGTGGTTATCGAACGTTTAATTGAAACATTTGGCAGAATATTAGCAGGTCTAAAAAAACTGGTTGCTAAAGACATTTATCAACATAAGATTCAGCATCCAAAGTTTGGTTGGTAAATGCCTTCTGCAACCAAATTTTTGTTGCTAGACCATATGGATATTTTATTTTTATTATTCACCGACCAATTTTGTAGTTGTTGAAGCTTATAATGAAAATCCTTCAACGACCAAAACTTGGTCTCAAAAGCTATACTATCAGCAACCATGCATTGGTCCAAGGAATGTGCCAATATTGTTCCATGTAGGTGTATCTTCAGGAACCAAAGATTGGTCGCTAAAAGGTAAGCATTTGCTACCAATTTTAAGATGGTCGCTGAATGTGGACTTTTGTCATTTGGTCGCTGTTGTTATATATTAGGGACGAAATAAATGTTGGTTGCTAAAACAATTTGATGAAAATTTACTCAATTTTTATGACATTTCAGCGACCAACCATTGTGGTCACTGACATTTTTGGTCACTGGAAGGTAAGTATAAGTGAAGACACTTTGGTCTCTGAATGGTAAGCATTAGCGACCAAATATAAGGTGGTCTCTAAATGTGAACCTTTTACAGCCAAATATGGTACCTTAATTTTTTATATACAGCTACCAATTCAAGAGAAATATTTGATCCCTGAAAATTCAAGTTTTAGCTACCATCATGGCTTGGTCGCTAAAGACTTTCAGCGACGGCGAATTAGCAACCATTGTGGGACCACGATTTATTGGTCGCTGAAGACATTCAGAGACGAAAAAAATTGGTCCATGGAGACCTTTTTTTTGTAGTGGTGGGTGGCCATCAACAACTTTGAACGGATCTGGTTCACCACCAAAAATCTAGAAACCCCCAAAATTATGGTGAAGCAGCAGGCACGTGATTTCCAAACCATTAACAAAAATCTTTCCCTTGTTAATGTACCCATCAACGATAGAGGTGAAGGAGCGGGTAGTGATTCGATGGGGATTCTGATTTTGATGGAGCCGGAGATGAAGATGGAGGCGACGCCGAAGATGAAGATGGAGGTGACGCTAGTGAAGATGGAGAGAGCTGTGGAGTCTTTTAATTTTGGTGGAGAGAGATTAATGTGATATAAGAATTAATTTAATTTTATAATATTAGTATTAAAATTAAAATTAAAATTAATTATTACCAAATTTTGGTATAAATTATTGTTAAACCTAATTTTAGAAACAATGTTAGATGTAATTTCCACATTTTTTAAGGAAAAAATACATAAATAAGGTGTTTAAAAATAAAAAATTCAAAAATAGGATCAAACTTGTATAATTTCAAAAATCATGTTGTAATTAGAATAATTAATTAAATTAAGTAATTACAAATATTTTATTAATTACATTTGTTGACCAAGAAATCTGATAGGACCTTAGATCAACACATCTCAGCTCCTCCCTCTTGAACATGTGGACCGGACTAAGACAAACGATCAGCGTGCAAAAGGGGCAAGTGAGGCTCCCGTTTGCACTCCGACGCTCAAGTCAAGACCCATCTCAGGTAAATATATGTTGAATGTGGAAAATATAAGTGTAAAAGAGAGAAAATGGAATGAGAATAGTATGTTTAGTTAGAGTATAGAGTTGCTAACCCCCATTTTGGAGCAGACGGATCCTATTTATAGTAATATAGAGTTGCTTGTTAAGTGCATTTTTATACACTTTTCATACCTTTAAATTAGCATATTTTGGAACATCTTGAGCAAATATCTACTAATTTATGCATAGTTTGTGTTTAAATAGGTTAATATCCAAGTTTGAGGCCAAAAACCACAAAAGAAGTGCAAATTACGCTAACATTGGAAGTTTGGGGACCATTTTGTCACTTTCAGGAAGTTTTGGACAAGCCGCGCAATTAAACGAGGGACCAAATTGCAAGATTTCAAAAGTTCAAGGGTCTAAAGTGCAAATTTAGAAGGACCTACTTGAAAGAAATCTAAAAAGTTTGGGACTAAATTGCTCAAGATTAAAAGATGGAGGACTCAATAGCAATTACGGAAGGGACGTAGCTGCAAAAACACCCTCCAGCTGAGCCACGCGATCGCGTGGCTCGAACCAAGTCGCGAACTCGACTTGGACCGCAAAATGGACCCGAGACTAGGAAGTTTCCAGAAAAACCACCGCGCGATCGCGCGATGTTTACCGCGCGCGATCAGGCGGTTGTAAAATAAAAAATAAAAAAAAAGAAAAAACTTCCGGGCCGGACCGGGTCAACCCGGCCGACCCGGTTCGGCCCTTATACTGAATTTCGCGGATCTAGTGGAATTTTTAGGGTTTGTGGTTGATTTTTGGATGATATAAATAGTTAAAATTCTCATTTTGCTAGGGCACCAAGTAAGTCTTGCCCCTTTTGAAATTTCTCTTGTATTTTCTTAACATTTTACTCATTTAATGCAATTTTTAAGTAATGTTTTTATGATTTAGTAATATTTTCTTATATTTAAGTATTTTGTTGTTATTTAAACTTTTGAGTATTGTTATTTTCTCACATTTTCATCAAGAATGTTATTTATTTCTTGTGCATTTAATATTTTGTACTTGGGTTATTGAAGACATTTATGGTTGATGAAGAACTTGTGTTGAAGTGGAGAAATCTTGAGTTTTTACTTCAAGAACTATTAAAAAAGGGGGAGTTTTCTTTATTCTCTTGTTTTTAATCTTTATGTTGAGTATTATTCTTATGTTTATGTTGTTTTTTAAATGTTGTTGTTAGTTTATTATAGGTTAATATTATTGTGTTGGAATTGTTGACTAGTTTATTTCTTATTAAGTATTTTAGGTTGTTTATGGATGTTGAGCATTTATGTTTATGTTTTTGTGATTATGAATGTTGTTTTAGGTTTTTGTAACTTTTAAATGTGTGTTATTATTTTAAGTTGTAATTGGAATTTATTACACAAGTTAGGTAATGTTAAAAATTTCCCATGTAATTTGGTTGATTAATTAACTACCACTAATTGATTTTTGAAAAGAAGAAATTAGTATAGTTATGAAAACTAAATTCACTTTGTTTTATGTTATGTAACTTATTTTAATTATCAAGTTTATATTGTCATCATAGTATTTAGATTAATTAGTTTAATTCTAAGTTTCATGTTGTTATCTATTTGCTTTAGTTAAGTAGTTTACATATTGCCATGTTTCTTATTTGTGTCACTTAGTTAGTAATTCACCACCAAACCACATTTTTATGATTACTTGACTTTTATTTTAAAATGAAATCAATAACTTTAATCACAAATCAATCAACCCTCATGTGTACGATAACCCAGACTTTTCTAGTCCACTTTACTGCTTGAACGCGAACCGTGCACTTGCGGTATACGATTTTAGCGAACAAGTTTTTGGCGCCGTTGCCGGGGATTGATTTTATTTGTACTAAATGCATTGATTTTTATTAATTGAATTGTCTTCTCATTCTCATCTCATCTTTTTTTTTTTTTTTTTTCATTTTCTAGGTACTCTTGCCTTGTTTATGCAACAACGTCCGACTTGGGACATTCTTTCGATTGATCCCGAACCCGAACGAACTTTTAGGAGGAGGATTAGGGAAAGAAGAGAACAAGTTGAACAACAAAGAATACAAGACAATATGGGGGACAACAATCAAGGTGGTACCAATCCCGCTATTGATGAAGATGATAGACCAATGGGGCAATTCATGGTCCCTCTCATCACTCAAAATCGAGGAAGCATCACATATCCCCCATTTGGACGTTCGGACTTTCATCTAAAGCCGGATGTGATAAATCTCTTCAAAGGGCATCTACAATTCTATGGAATGACCTAGGAGAATCCATTTACTCACATCTCGCGGCTTTTGGAGATGTGTAGTAACTTTGATTATCTGGGAATTAGCATGGAGGCTATCAACATGCGGTTATTTCCACATACCCTTAGAGATGGAGCTCGTGAATGGTTAGATGCCAACCCGATTGGAAGTATTACAACATGGGATGATCTTGCTCAAAAGTTCACTACAAAATACTTTCCTCCATCAAAAGTGGCTAAATTGAAGAGTGATATCTCCACATTTCGACAACTTGACACCAAATGTTTCTATGAGGCATGGGAAAGATTCAAGGAGATGTTGAGGAAATGTCCAAATCATGGGTTCACCAAGCAAATGCAAGTTCAATATTTCTATCTTGAGATGAATCCATCTAGTCGAGTGACGGTTGATTCGGCCTCCAATGGAGCTATCACTACAAAATCACCTAATGAGGCAATTGAGATCTTTGAGAGGATGGCTGGTCACAATTCTACTTGGCCAACCGACCGCATGGTACCAAAGAGAGCCGCGGGAATTCATGAAGTGGATGCATATGCGGCTTTATCGGCAAAGATGGACCTTCTATTCAAGAAGTGTGATGATTTGTCTTCTCAACATATGGTAAAAGCAATATACCCTCCTATTTCTATTTGTGATGTATGTGGAGAAACACACAAGGTTGAGGAATGTCCCATGCTTAAAATGGCTTCTACTTCAAATGAGCAAGTGAATTATGCTCAAAATTTCAACCGACCACAAGGCAATCCTTACTCCAACACATACAATCCGGGTTGGAGGAATCATCCGAATTTTTCTTGGTCCAACAATCAAAATCAAGTAAAGCCTCCCGGTTTTGTTCAACCTCTACCACCCCAAGAGAAGAAGTCTTCCATTGAGAAGATACTCATGCAATTCATGAACAAGACCAATACTATTCTCCAAAATCAAGCGGCTTCTATCAAAAATCTTGAGACTCAAGTTGGGCAATTGGAAAAAATGATGACGGAGAGACAACAAGGAGCCTTTCCAAGCAATACCGAGATCAATCCAAGGGAAAATGTGCAAGCCATCACTACAAGAAGTGGAATTCAATTACCGGAAATCACGGTAAAGCAACATGTGGCACAACCCGAGGTGAAAGAAAACGGTAATGAGCATGTTGAGGAGGCGAATGAAAATAATGCAACATTGAAGGAAAGTGGGGAGACATCAACAAATGTTCCTACTCCAGTGAAAGCTTATGTGCCTCCCATTCATTTTCCTCAAAGACTCCAAAAGCACAAAGTGGATGCACAATTTGGTAAATTTCTTGAAGTTTTCAAGAAACTTCACATCAACATATCATTTGCCAATGCATTAGCTTAAATGCCTAGCTATGCAAAGTTTATGAAAGACATCCTTTTCAACAAAAGGAGGCTAGAAGATCATGAAACTCTGATGCTCACGGAAGGATGTAGTGCCATACTACAAAACAAATTGCCTCCAAAAATCAAAGATCCAGGGAGTTTTACTATTCCTTGTACTATTAGTGATTTAACTTTTGGAAAAGCATTATGTGATCTTGGTGCTAGTATTAATTTAATGCCTTTGTCTATTTTCAGGAGATTGGGCATGGGAGAGGTGAAGCCAACCACAGTTTCATTACAATTGACCAATCGCTCTATTAAGCATCCGCGTGGTATTGTTGAGGATGTGCTAATCAAGGTGGACAAATTCATCTTCCCTGTTGATTTTATCATTCTTGATATGGAGGAAGACCTTGATATCCCAATCATCTTGGGAAGACCCTTCCTAGCAACCGGTCGAGCTTTAATAGATGTGCAAGGAGGCAAATTGATATTGAGGGTTCAAGATGAGCAAATCACATTCAACATTATGAAATCCATTAAGTACCCCGTCGAGGTAAATTTATGCTCCCGAGTAGACATCATTGATCAAGAGGTGGCTACATCATTCATCTATGAGTCATCTAAGGATCCCCTTGAGACTTGCATTGCTCACTCCATAACCACTGAGGGAGAGGATGATTTGGACATCGGAAGGATGTCACAACACTTGGATGCTTCCAAATTTTATCCCTTCAAGAAGAGGCTATATTTTGAAGAATTGGGAGAGAGCTCTTCTCCTTCACTACCCTCCATTCAACAAGCCCCAACTCTTGAGCTCAAACCTCTTCCATCACATTTGAGGTATGCATACTTGGGAAATTCTTCTACCCTTCCGGTTATTATCTCTAATTTGTTGAATGAAGTGGAGGAAGAAAAACTGCTTGAGGTGTTGAAAATGCATAAAATGGCTATTGGGTGGACTATGGCGGATATCAAGGGTATTAGCCCTACCTTGTGCATGCATAAAATCCTCATGGAGGATGACTTCAAACCAACAGTGGAGCACCAACGCCGTCTAAATCCAAACATGAAAGAAGTGGTGAAAGCCGAGGTATTGAAGTGGTTGGATGCGGGAATTATCTATCCAATCTCGGATAGTGCATGGGTGAGTCCCGTCCAATGTGTTCCAAAGAAAGGAGGTGTCACGGTGGTTGAAAATGAGAACAACGAGCTTATTCCTACAAGGCCCGTGACGGGATGGAGAGTCTGCATTGACTACCGGAAATTGAACAATGCCACTCGAAAATATCACTTTCCTCTCCCCTTTATTGACCAAATGCTTGAGAGGTTGGTGGGGCATTCTCATTATTGTTTCTTGGATGGATACTCGGGCTACAATCAAATTTTAATAGCCCCCGAAGATCAAGAGAAGACCACATTCACATGTCCATATGAGACTTTTGCTTATAGGAGGATGCCGTTTGGTCTTTGCAATGTACCAGCTACTTTTCAACGTTGTATGATGGCCATATTCTCCGACATGGTGGAAAAATTCATCGAGGTATTTATGGATGATTTTTCAGTTTTTGGTTCTTCTTTCAATGAATGCTTGAATAATCTTGTTTTAGTGTTGAAAAGATGTGAAGAGACCAATTTAGTGCTTAATTGGGAGAAATGCCATTTTATGGTAAGAGAGGACATTGTACTTGGCCACCGAATATCAAAAGGGGGGATTGAGGTTGATAAAGCCAAAATACAAGTTATTGAGAAATTGCCTCCTCCTACTTGGGTGAAAGGCATAAGGAGTTTCTTGGGGCATGCGGGCTTCTATAGGAGATTCATCAAGGATTTCTCTAAAATCACTAAGCCTCTTTGTTCTCTACTTGAGAAGAACAACACTTTCCATTTCTCTCAAGAGTTTCTATTGGCTTTCAACACTCTTAAGGAGAGGCTTATCTTGGCTCCTATTATTGTGGCCCCGGATTGGAGCTTACCATTTGAGCTCATGTGCGATGCTAGTGATTATGCCGTGGGAGCAGTTTTGGGGCAAAGGAGAGGTAAATTGTTGCATGTGATCTACTATGCAAGCCGAACATTGAGTGATGCTCAATTGAATTATGCCACAACCGAGAAAGAGATGCTTGCTGTGGTCTTTACCTTTGACAAATTTCGATCTTATCTCATCGGTTCAAAGGTAATTGTCTATACCGATCACTCCGCTCTAAAATACTTGCTTGCTAAGAAGGATGCGAAGCCAAGATTGATTAGATGGGTCCTTCTCTTGCAAGAATTTGATTTGGAGATCCGTGATAAAAAGGGAGCGGATAATCTTGTAGCCGATCATCTATCTAGGATGGATCAACCTGAAGAAGTGGGAGTAGAGGAAATCAATGAAGCCTTTCCGAATGAACAACTATTGCATACCAAACATCTTCTCCAAGTGTTCGAAGCACCATGGTATGCGGACTTCGTGAATTTCCTTGTAAGTGGTATTCTTCCCCCGGATTTCTCTTATCAACAAAAGAAGAAATTCTTTGCCGATGTGAAACATTATTTTTGGGATGAGCCATATTTATTCAAGAGGGGGTCTGACCAAATTATTAGAAGATGTGTTACCGAGGATGAAATGGAAGCTATTCTTGATAGGTGTCATTCATCACCTTATGGGGGTCACTTTGGAGCTTCCAAAACCGCCTCAAAGGTTCTTCAATCGGGGTTCTATTGGCCAACTTTATTCAATGATGCTTATACCTTAGTATCCAAATGTGATAGATGCCAAAGGAGTGGGAATATCTCTCGGCATAATGAAATGCCATTGACTTCAATCTTGGAAGTGGAAATTTTTGATGTTTGGGGAATTGATTTCATGGGGCCATTTCCATCCTCGTTCTCAAATCAATATATTTTGGTGGCGGTGGATTATGTTTCTAAATGGGTAGAGGCGGTGGCATTGCCTACTAATGATGCTCGGGTGGTGGTCAATTTTCTTAAAAAGAACATTTTTACACGCTTTGGAACCCCCCGACTCATCATTAGTGATGGAGGCAAACACTTTTGCAATCGCCTCCTTGACTCACTTTTGTCAAAGTATGGAGTGAAGCACCAAGTAGCCACACCTTACCATCCCCAAACAAGTGGCCAAGTGGAGATCTCAAATCGAGAGTTGAAAATAATTCTTGAGATGACGGTGAATACATCAAGGAAAGATTGGTCGCGGAAGCTAGATGATGCATTATGGGCTTACCGCACCGCATTCAAGACTCCTATTGGTATGTCTCCATTTTGTCTTGTTTTTGGAAAATCATGTCATCTCCCCGTTGAACTTGAGCATCGAGCATTTTGGACTACACGGGCATTAAAATTTGATGCAAAATTAATTGGTGAGAAGAGGTTGCTTCAACTTAATGAACTTGATGAATTTCGCCTCAACTCATATGAAAATGCTCGCATCTATAAGGAGAGGACCAAGAAATGGCATGATAACCACATAGCGAAGAGAGACTTCAAAGTTGGGCAACAAGTTCTTCTATTCAACTCCCGACTTCGACTATTCCCCGGAAAGCTTCGATCCCATTCGTGGGGGCCATTCACAATTTCTCAAATCTTTCCCCATGGAGCTATTGAGCTATATCATCCCGACAAGGGACATTTCAAGGTCAACGGGCAAATGTTGAAACCATTCTTGGAAGGAGAACCCTCGGAGGAAAAGTCATCATTTCTCCTTAATGCTCCCGAATGAACAATCCAAAAGTCGAGCTTATGACTTTAACCAAGCGCTTTTTGGGAGGCAACCCAAATTTCTTCTCTTTTGAGTTACTTGTATTTATTTACTATACTTCTTTACTTCCTTTTTAATTAATGGTCAAAACTTTTGTAGGTAGCAAACTTTTTTTGAAAATCCTAAGTGACATTGTCCTCAACAAGTTTGGGGGTGAAATACATTCGACGAAAGCTTAGGTCAATTTCAACGTCACAACCAAGCATTGAATCAGGGAAGTTTCACTACCTCTCATCTTCTTTACATATTGTTTCTATTTTCACATTGAGGACAATGTGTAATTCAAATTTGGGGGTGTTGACTTCATTTTGCATTTTATCATGTTAGATAGCCTTGTCGGCTTAAGATATTGTGACGTTTTATTTTGTTCATTTTGTTCTGGATATTGACATACTAGATAGCCTTGTCGGCTCAAATGATTTGATGTTTGAAATTGCTGATTAATTCATGAATCATGATCGAATATGCTACTTGTGCCTATTTTTATAAATTGCTTATCTATGAGTGATCCCGAGTTCTCTTGAGCACAATAGTCATAACTAATTGTTGTTGAGATTTGGAATCAATTGAAGGTTGGAAAAATTTGTGAAGTAGAAATTAGGTTATGAGCTTGTATCTTCAATTTTTATCAACTTATCCAATTCCTTCTCAATGCTATTAATCTCTTGATCCTTTGTGAGACAAGTTTGGGGGTGGTCGAGCCAGTAAAGGAGATGGTCTAGATGTGTAGTGATTCCATGCATGCTTGATCTAAATTTGTGTGGAGTGTTGTTGATGTTAGTATAAGCTAAGTGATGACCAAATGCTAGAGATCTAAGCCCATTTTAATTATTGCATTGCCCTATCTCGTAGCCTTTTTGACTCTAGTAATTAAGCCCGTAGGAGTATCTTGAAACTTGGGAGTCATTGGCCTAAAGCTCGCTACATGGGTCAATTAGAAAGCTTAATGAGTAGGGTACACACACACACACACTTGTAAAAAAAAAAAAAAAGCACATCATCATCATTGCATTTGCTTAATAAGTCTACCTCACTTCGTAGCCTTTTTGACTCGAGTTAGTTAGTCCGTAGGGGTATTTTGAAACTTGGTACCCTTTGATCTTAAAACAATCGGGGAGTTTCCGACCTAAAGCTCGTTACATGAGTTAATTAGAAAACTTAAGGGAGTGAGAAAGTCACGAGCAATCATCACATTAGTTTGTAGAAATCATGCATTAGTATTTGCATAAGGGCTTAGATTAATAGTGGGTTTGAATTGCTTGGTATAAACTTTAATGTTGAAACACTCATCTAGTGGAGAGTCACTGCATATCTAGATTGTTGAGATTGCGGGTAAGTCATAACCATACTTTAGTGGAAAAAGAAATGTGTGAATTGAGAGTCACCCCTAGGATTGCATTTCAGGAGAGAAAAGAAATAATATGGGGGGGATGAATGTCACGAGAGGGTAAGGAATGAAATTGACCACTAAGGGTGGATAGTATTATTTTGAAATTTATCCTTCCTACAATGTTTCTTTGAACCTTAGTGATAATTGGAAGTGACTATGCACACACACACCGATCAAACATGAGATAAGCTCAACTTTATTTTGTAGTATTATTTTGAAAACACAATTGTGAATTAATCATGCAATTTTACACTCAAGTAAGAATTTACAAGTTATCTAGCATTGTTGATCGTTCATTCATTTGTTTTTTGTGTTAGTAGATATTCTTGCTCGAGACGAGCAAGAGTTTAAGTTTTGGGGTATTTGTTAAGTGCATTTTTATATACTTTTCATACCTTTAAATTAGCATATTTTGGAACATCTTGAGCAAATATCTACTAATTTATGCATATTTTTTGTTTAAATAGGTTAATATCCAAGTTTGAGGCCAAAAACCACAAAAGAAGTGCAAATTACGCTGAAATTGGAAGTTTGGGGGACCATTTTGTCACTTCTGGGAAGTTTTGGACAAGCCGCGCAATTAACCGAGGCACCAAATTGCAAGATTTCAAAAGTTGAAGGGCCTAAAGTGCAAATTTAGAAGGACCTACTTGAAAGAAATTTGAAAAGTTTGGGACTAAATTGCTCAAGATTAAAAGATGGAGGACTCAATGGCAATTACGGAAGGGACTTAGCTGCAAAAACACCCTCCAGCTGAGCCACGCGATCGCGTGGCTCGAACTAGGTCGCGAACGCGACTTGGACCGCAAAACGGACCCGAGACTAGGAAGCTGCCAGAAAAACCACCGCGCGATCGCGCGGTTGTAAAATTAAAAAAAAAAAAAAAAGAAAAAAACTTCCGGGCCGGACCGGGTCAACCCGGTTCGGCCCTTATACTGAATTTCGCGGATCTAGGGCAATTTTTAGGGTTTGTGGTTCATTTTTGGATGATATAAATAGTTAAAATCCTCATTTTGCTAGGGCACCAAGTAAGTCTTGCCCCTTTTGAAATTTCTCTTGTATTTTCTTAACATTTTACTCATTTAATGCAATTTTTAAGTAATGTTTTTATGATTTAGTAATGTTTTCTTATATTTAAGTATTTTGTTGTTATTTAAACTTTTGAGTATTGTTATTTTCTCACATTTTCATCAAGAATGTTATTTATTTCTTGTGCATTTAATATTTTGTACTTGGGTTGTTGAAGACATTTATGGTTGATGAAGAACTTGTATTGAAGTGAAGAAATCTTGGGTTTTTACTTCAAGAACTATTCAAAAAGGGGGAGTTTTCTTTATTCTCTTGTTTTTAATCTTTATATTGAGTATTATTCATATGTTTATATTGTTTGTTAAATGTTGTTGTTAGTTTATTATGAGTTAATATTATTGTGTTGGAATTGTTGACTAGTTTATTTTTTATTAAGTATTTTAGGTTGTTTATGGATGTTGAGCATTTATGTTTATGTTTTTGTGATTATGAATGTTGTTTTAGGTTTTTGTAACTTTTAAATGTGTGTTATTATTTTAAGTTGTAATTGGAATTTATTACACAAGTTAGGTAATGTTAAAAATTTCCCATGTAATTTGGTCGATTAATTAACTACCACTAATTGATTTTTGAAAAGAAGAAATTAGTATAGTTATGAAAACTAAATTCACTTTGTTTTATATTATGTAACTTATTTTAATTATCAAGTTTATATTGTCATCATAGTATTTAGATTAATTAGTTTAATTCTAAGTTTCATACTGTTATCTATTTGCTTTAGTTAAGTAGTTTACATATTGCCATATTTCTTATTTGTGTCACTTAGTTAGTAATTCACTACCAAACCACATTTTTATGATTACTTGACTTTTCTTTTAAAATGAAATCAATAACTTTAGTCACAAATCAATCAATCTTCGTGGGTACGATAACCCGGACTTTTTTAGTCCACTTTACTGCTTGAACGCGAATCGTGCACTTGCGGTATACGATTTTAGCGAACATTGCTAACCCCTGTTTTGGAGCAGACGGATCCTATTTATAGTAAGAGTGATTTGCTCAAGATTATTACATGTGTTCCTTTTTCCACGTGGCAAGCCCATAATTCATAATTCATTCTAAAGGTAAACCATTTATTTGATTATAATCATTACTATGTATCTTGGGATTGAGGTAGGTGTCACATCCCGTTAAAGTGCTTGTCTCATCAAGCCGCAATTCTCAGAATGGTCGCATCCCTTCTGACACAGTGCCTGACTTGCTCAGTGACTGATCTTGTCATTGGTCTGTAGTACATATTTCGGACATAATGACGTGTCAAGCTAATTTTGAGCATGATCGTAACAACATATATTAAAGTCACAATATTGTATAATTCCAAGTCACAAAATAAAATCTTTCAAGTCACACATCACGATGGATCACAATTATTTAGGATGGCAAGTCACAACCACAATAATTTCAAAGTCACGAGTTGTGAAATTAGGTTACAAATGTTAAATAACTTAATAAAGACTTATTTTTAGGTCACAAGCTATCAAATTATTAGGTCATGACAACAACATAATTTGTGATCACAAATTTTTAAGATCACGGATCACAAGTCAAAATTTTTTTTAGGTCACATGCCTACGTCATCACACCACCACCTCCACACCGTGCTGCCACCCCAATATTTTTAGGAGAAATTGTTGATTAATTGCGTACTGGGGGACGATGGACTTGGAGAAGATAAAGGTTGATAATCCCATCGTTGAGATGGACGGTGAGCCAAAATCTTGTATTTTCTTGTATGCTATTTTCCTGTCAGTCTAAATGTTGTTTCCTTTAATTATTGCTTCCTCCATGTCTTTCACTAAAATTTAGGATTTGCTACAGATGCTTGGTAATTTGCTTTTTTTGGGATAAATTTAGGATTAAATGGTGTTGTGATCTGGCTCCGGGCTGATTTTTTTATTGAGTTCCCTTTTTTAGTCATGCTATTGGGGTGATGTTGGAGGGTAATAGTTTGTTAAGTTCGGTTTTGAAGGATGATGGCAATGGTAAGCGTGTAGATACATGTTAGGACCTGGTTTTGATGTAGAGGGTAATGGTGGGTGAAATGGGTTGCTTAGGTTTGTTCATAACTTTTGCTCACATGTATATTTACCAAAATCTGTAAGTATTGCAATCCAAGATATGGAGGATTGGAATAGTATCTAAATCCAATTGGTTGGATCGAACTTGAATTACTTGTTGGACAAGAATGACCAAACACGTTAGCTAATCTTTGATTAGTGTTCCACGTAACTATAAATATTAGGATAACTAGTTTTTTACTTGTGCAATATACGGATTGACACATTACATTGACAAAAAATAATGTATTGAAACATAAGAATTGATAAAAATCAGAAAAGACTAACAAAATGCATTGCCAATCTAATCTAAATAATAATAATAATAATAATAATAATAATAATAATAATAATAAGCATTTAGTATTAAAAAAATTCTAGAAAATATTCTTATACACAACATTTGTCGGGCTTTCATCATCATCGCACATCAATATCTTCTACAATTCTAACATCATCGTCAATGTTGGAAATTTAGAAATTGGTATATATTATTATTAATTTTAGATATTAATGATTGGGTCTATAGTGGATAATTATGGACCCGACTTATTTGATAGAATGTACATTTTATTTAATTATGTTATTGTTGATTTGGCATGCGTGTCTATCCTTTTTACTATATAAAAGAATAGTAGGCCAAAGATTTCCCTCCGAAGATTCTCGCCCAAAGGAAGAGAGAGAAGGAAAAAAAAAATACAAAGCCAGCAATTTTCTACCAATGACACAAATGACACCATCATTAGCTGTCAATAAGTCAAGTTGATCAACAATACAGTGAAGAAGAGCCGCGATTTTTGAATTTACATGGGTCCCACTTTTGTTCTATTTTTTAAAATATTGCATTTTTTTTACTAGCTCCAAAAATAACAATGATCTACACATAGTAAATTTTATAAATTATTTGAAATAAATTTTAATTATTACGTTAAAAAACAAAATCTGATTAAAGTAATTAAGCTAATATAAATATTTGAGTAAACTTTCCACATAATGCCCCTGTTTGATATTGCTTTTAAAGAGTTTATTTGAAAAAATAATTTTTTGATAGTGATTTTCAGGACAATGTGTGACTAAAAAGTATGAAATCTTTTTATGGTTTTATGTGTAATATTATTTTATTGATAAATGTATTGTTAAAAATAAGAGAGAAAAATGTATTTTATTTTTAAAGGGCCAAATAAGGTCTAGAAAAGTAATAAAATTTATAAATTGAATAATTGCGCTAAATAATATAGGCTTAGTTAAAGTAATTACTAACTACGCGAATATAAATTAGAGAATGAGATTCTGAATAATGGGGTACCAAACAAGGACTTTAAAGAATATCAAACACACACAAAACAATAATAATATAATGTTATTGTTGTTTGTATATTTTGATTATAGTTTCCATGAATTTTTTATTATTAGCGGTAATATTAAATGAAATAGTTATACTGTTTGTAAAATTTTAATACTTATTGTAATATAATATTATTTTTTATACATTTTGTATTTGTGTTGATTATGTATAAATAATAAAATTTTACAAATGTTGTTTATAAATAGTTTATTTGAAATGATTTTTAATGATTGCGTTAAAAAAATCTAATTAAACTAATTACGCTAATATAAATATTTGAGTAAACTTTCTACATAATGCCCCTGTTTGATATTGATTTTAAATAGTTTATTTGAAGAAATAATTTTTGAATAGTGATTTTTAAGATAAATTGTGGTTAAAAAGTAAGATTTTTTTTTTTGAATTTA
The DNA here is from genome assembly GCA_963555705.1 of Ligustrum vulgare. Classification (NCBI taxonomy): domain Eukaryota; kingdom Viridiplantae; phylum Streptophyta; class Magnoliopsida; order Lamiales; family Oleaceae; genus Ligustrum; species Ligustrum vulgare. The sequence goes on from OY743187.1 coordinate 33,199,353, forward strand.
TGTGTAATATTATTTTATCGATAAATGTATTTTTAAAAATAAGAGAGAAAAATATATTTTACTTTAAGTTTTTACAAGGAAAAAAAATAAAAAATAAGTATAAAGTACGAAACTATGTCAAATCGAAAAAAATAAAATAATTGACACGAACCAGCATAGGAAAAATGTAAATAAAAAACTTACCATTTTGCTTGACACAATATTCAAATTTGGTGATTTGTAGATTTGATTGACAAAAAATGTTTATAAAGTTTGTTTATAAACATTCACATGACAACATTTCACTGATCATTTTTTTCTGGAAAATCAATAATTTCGGCAAATCGAAAATTCCCTACCATCATTTTTGACTTTTCAAAAAAATATGCCAACCAAATATTGACACGTCACTGTTTATAAACAATATTTATAAACAACCTTATAAACGTTTTACCAAATAGAGGCTAAAAAATACTAAATTTACATTTTTAGTTAAGTTAATAATAAAGCATAAATAGTATTGAAATCAAAAGTCATTTCCCCTCTACATAAAAAGGGCAGATAAATGTTACTGTTCACCATTGTCCCATTACTTTTAACACCTGAAACTTAGAAACTGGTTTTGTAATAGTAACATTGTTCTGTAAGGCGGTACCAAAAATATCTATTACCAATTACTTCTTCAGATCTTCATTCCTCTAAACAAAACCTAAATTTTTCCCTTCATCCTATATACAGATTTCTCTTCACATTTTATTTTCTCACGTTCTCTTCTCTTCGATTTTGATTTATACAAAATCCCTCTCCCCACAACCATACTAGACTACAATTCTCCGTCGTCCATGGCGTCACTAAGTTCTCGGAATTCACACTCAAAGATTTCTGTTCACACCTTAGTGTCCACCAGCAGCTTCGCCTACCTGCCTATCCTTTCGACTAATGGTCTTCCCACCAATTTCTATTGGACAGATCATGGTATCGTAAAAGGTATACTTTTCCTATTTCTTTATAGTATATAAGGATTCAAAATTTTAAAAGTCGTCGGTTCTGTTTTCAGGGGTTCAAGTTTATTTTATACATCTTGGTTAATAGACTCTATATTGGTGTTGGCTTTATCCCCCAAAATATTGAAGCAGAGAAATAGTTAAACTTTTTCTAAGGCTGTGTTGATGTTGTTTTTGCTGAGCAAGATAACGCAATAATGGAGGTGGGCTTCTTATTATGTTTTCCTCGTCTTTTCTTCTTCTGTTACCTAATCAATCAACTTATTTGCATCCACTTGGTATGAGGATAAGAATTTGGCTGTAAGGTGCATCATGCCTTCTTAAGCATATATTCATGAGATTTAGTGGTATATTATTATTATTATTATTATTATTATTATTATTATTATTATTATTATTATTATTATTATTATTATTTTTCCAGCTGAAGTGAAATTCTTGGATAGTTTTTTCTGTACATTAATTTCTTTTGACGTATTTAGTCAACAGCATGATGCGATCCCACTTGGGAAACGCGACGAAGAACGCAGAATAAAAAACAAACAATAGGAAAGATCTAAATTCAGCGAGAATAACAATTACAAGATCCAAGAAAATAAGAATAATAATAAAAGATAGATTTGACGAAAAAACATTGACCCAATATTCACGACACGCAAAAAAAGATGCGGAATAAGAACCAAGATTGGTGAATACCACAAGGGATGTCACTTCCTTGATAAGTTCTGGTTGGAACGCCACAAATATTTCTGGTTGGAATGCCACAAATATTCAATAATATTTAATAAGTTCAATTGGTTGTTCTTAAAGAACAAGAAAAGGGAAAATTCACCTTTCAAGAGAAAACTCTCAATAATTAATTCAATATCAAAGTTGTGTCCAATAATGAATGAAAAAACATAATATAAGTCAAAATATGCCTAAAAACTGACCTAGCCGCACTAGGATTCGAAAATAGAAAACATAAATAATTAAAACGAAAATTAAATAAAAATTCGCGAAAATTCTGATCTGCTTAAACCTCGCGCGATTGAGTGGTTAACCCGAAAACTCTCGGGTTGATTTTCTTGCACTTGGCGCGATTGCGGGTCTTTTTCAATGCGATATCGTGCGGCTCTTCCGGCTGCACCAATTTTTGCCTCTTTGAAACAACTTGATCCAGTTTGATTCTCGACTCGGGCCCAACACGAAACTTACTATTTTTCCCATGTTGATTGTCGTGGCATCGCTTGTATCTTAGTTTCTCATTTGATCTCCTACATCGAATCACATCATCCCCCCTCTCTTGAAAAGGATTTGACCTCGAATCTAAAATTTTTCCAATCCTCTTGTAACTCCTGGGTTTGTTGGCTCTTGGATCATGTTTATACTTGTTGTGGTTGGCTTGATATCCATGTTGGTAGTTTGTGCATTCCTTGGAATTTCTGGGCTGTTTCTTCTTGCTATTGCATTCAGTCCCAACTATAATTTGGAACTTGACTTGGGTACCTGACAGAATTAACCAAACTAGGGAGGGGTTTGTTAGATTGGTTAAGTGCAAGCAAGAATCCTTGTACATCAACCTTTGTGCAAACAAAACTTATTTGGGGGGGGGGTGAACTCTCTTTTATTTTTCTTTTTGCACTCAAACTCTCCTTTTTCTGAGGTCATGACCTCAATTCTCTTATTTTCAACTCGTTTACCTCTCCTTTTTTGAGGTCGTGACTTCTACCCTCTTATTTGTTTTCCTAAAACTCACGTTTTATTTTTATTTGATCCTCTTAAACCTCTTTAGGAGACAAAGGTGCAAGAGTGATCCTTTTCCTGCCCTTCACAAAGGAATATTAGTTTTGAAAACCATCATGTACCACCCTCCTATCATGTTGTCATGGTTTCCCCAACAAAATATGCCCAACATGCATAGGCACCACGTCACAAACAACCTCATCTCTATAACCCCCAATGGTAAATTTGACATTAACCTGCCTGTTTACCTTAATCTCCTCTGACTCGGTCAACCATTACAATTTTTAAGGCTTAGGATGTTTAACCTTAATCAATCCCAATTTCTTCACCAATATTGTACTAACTACATTAGTACAACTTTTCCCATCAATCACCAACCCACAAACTTTCTCACCCACTAAGCACCTAGTGTGGAATAAATTGTCTCTTTGCTCATCAATTCCATCTACCCTAACTCTAGAACTAAGAACACGCCGATTAACAAGCGATCCTTTAATAACATAAGTCAATCCCTCATCATCACTACTACTAGCCCCAACATCCACTAACTTAGGCATTCCCTTAAATTCATCATCTGAACAAATTTAACCATTATCACGCAAAATTATCACCTATTTATTTGGGCATTGAGATGCAACACTTAAAACATATAATATTCCTATCCCTATTAGGTTGAGGATCAAAAATATTTTACCTTTTGTTGTAGGTTCCTCCCTCCCTTTCGAGACATGATCATCATTGAGTTCCCTCCTTGGTTGTGATATAGGATAAGACCCTGGCGAGTGTCTTGCTGCCCCCTTTCGCTTTAGTTGCCTTTCCACCTTCATTACCATATGCACCATGTCTTCCAACTCCACATAATTCTGTAGTTCAATCACATTAGCGATGTCCCGGTTTAACGCACTCAAGAACCTAGCCATAGTTGCCTCCTAGTCCTCCGCAATTTTGGTCCTAATCATGGCTACCTCCATATCCTTATGGTACTCCTCCACACTCCTAGAACCTTGTGTAAGCCCCTGCAACTTTTGGTAAATATCCATATGATAGTGGCTTGGGACAAACCTCTTCCTCATTATGGTCTTCATCTCACCCCATGTATCCACTGGTCTTTCACCATTCCTCCTCCTACCCGTCACCAATTGATCCCACCAATTTATTACATAATCGGTAAACTCCACTAGCGCTAACGTTACCTTCTTTCTCTCCGAATAATTGTGGTAATCAAACATCAACTCTACTTTCTTATCCCAATCTAGGTAAGTCTTCAGATCACTCCTCCTATGAAAAGGTGGAATAGACATTTATATATTATCTATATTACCATTTATTTCATCTCGATATCTCCTATTATTTTCCCTTTCATACCTATCTCCTCTATCCCTTCTCCTTCTTACATTAGCCACCGATGATATGCTACCACTCTCACTACCCTAGCCCTCATCATTCGTACTAACCTCATGTCGATGACCTCTTCTGACCTTAGAACCACTATGAGATTGTTCCTGGTGTCGTTGATCAAGTTCTACATTCCGTTTCTCCATCTAAGATATCAACCTCTCAAATTGTACCTGCATCGCTGCAATCTCGTCATTACCCTGCTTAACTTTCCTATTCACACCTCTGAGTTTTTTTTTGTCACCCACAGAATATGATGATGCAGACTCCTCTTTATAAGACATTTTTTTGAACTGCTAGAAAACTTGACTATTAGTATGGTAGAAAAAAGGAATTGGATTTGGATGAGAAACGAACACAAAAAACACTTTTGAAATTTTTGGAATGTTTTTTACGGATCAAAACTAAGGAAAAATTGATTGGCACGAAGAACAAGAAAATCAAGAAAACTCAAGAAAATTCAAGAAATATCAAAAACTGAATTTAGATCCAAGCTCTGATACCACCTAATGCAATCCCACTTGGAAAACGCGATGAAGAATGCGGAATAAAACACAAACGATAGAAAAGATCTAAATTTAGCGAGGATAACAATAACAAGACCCAAGAAAATAAGAACAATAATAAAAGATAGATTTGACAATAAAACCTTGACACAATATTCACGACATAAAAAACGATGCGGAATAAGAACCAAGATTGGTGAACGCCATAAGGGATGTCATTTTCTTAATAAGTTCTGGTTAGAACGCCACAAATATTCAAAAATATTTGATAAGTTCAATTGGTTTTTCTTGAGGAACAAGAAAAGAGAAAATTCACCTTTTAAGAGAAAACTCTCAATAATTAAAACTCTCAATAATGAATGAAAAAACATAATATAAGTCAAAATACTCCTAAAAACTGATCTAGCCGCACTAGGGTTCGAAAATAGAAAACATAAATAATTAAAAAAGGAAATTAAATAAAAATCCGCGAAAATTCTGATCTACTTTAACTGCGCGATTGTGTGGTTAACCCGAAAACTCTCGGGTTGATTTTCTTGCACTTGGCGCGATCACGGGTCTTTTTCAATGTGCAATCGCGCGGCTCTTCCGGCTACACCAATTTTCGTCCATTTGAAACAATTTGATCCGGTTTGATTCTCAACTTGGGCCTAATACGAAACTTGCTCGTTCCCCCCCCCCTAGATTGTCGTGGCATTGCTCGTATCTTGGTTTTTCCTTTGATCTCTTACCTTAGATCACATCATAGCAGGCCGGAAAATCAAGGAGAAAGAGGAACTCGTTTCACAGGAGCTGAATAAATTAGAGAGAAGAAGGTACCTTGCTTAACAGTTGTGTACCTTTTTTTTTTTTTTTTTAATCTCGATCATTCCAGATATTTTTTAGAAGTTGCTTCTAGAGATAATTTTGAGCTTCTCATCTCGTGGTTTAGTTTCTCTTGGACTTGTGTGCATGGTCATAAGAAAGGATGCGTTATTAATAATGTTGAATGAGATTCTAGATTTGCTTCCTATTAAGATGTTAATATCTACCTAGAAACATTAGATTCTGTGTTATCAGGAAAGTATTTTGTAATGTTCGATATTCAAGAAAAGTTGAACAAACAGTTTAAATATCTTGTTTAACTGGAAATACACAACCTTTTGAGTTAGGGTTCAGGAGTTGATTCTAGCTCTGCCTATATTTCTTTATAGCTTGTCTTAAGTCGGGATAAAAGAGGAGGGTTGCATCGCGGATAAAGCTATCATAGAACTTTCCATTTGGGATATGAATCCTTTCAAAATTCTATTGTGATGTCCCTTACCACTCATTGCATATGATCTCAGGTATGGTGAACAGTGGGCAGGGATAAGTGGAGTGCACCATAGGCTATGTTGGGTGGGATAAAAGGTGAATGAATCAGGGAACACCATATGTATACTTTGGTAAGTAGGTAAGAAGATAAACATAATTGATCATTGTAATGAGTTAGAAACATGAGTTTATAGAAGTTAAACAAATTTTTAGTAAGACTTTTGAATATTTGATATAAGAGTTATTAGGGTTGAAAGCTGCATTCCTATACTTCTATCTCTTGTTTCTCGGTGTCCCACACCTCACAATTTTAGTAGAATAATTACTTTTTGGGATATGTTGGTGAGGACCATTTTTTAACACCTAATTTTTCTTCTGGAATATTTGTTTTACTTTGATTGACGTTTGGTAACTTCAATTCCAATGATATGAAACATAGTTGTTTTTTGCTGGTTCAGTTCATAACAGTGTTGTTTTACTGATATATGATTGAAAAACTGACTTCTGAACTTTTTGAAGAGAAAAGCTTAGCTACCACTTTTCGAATTGATCTAGAAAACCAGGAAAAGCATAATGAGACTTTCAAAGAGGTAGTTCTATATTTCTGCATATGATACAGGCACTGTAATAAGAAGAGCATTTTTAATTTATGATATAGGCATTATTTATTTTAGTACTTAAAAGGACAATTCTTTTGGCGGTGATAGTGATGTGATCCGGAAAAGAAGCTAAGAACAATGTTATGATTCGAGACGAATCATCTTAAAGGAAGAGGGGATGATGTGATCCGGAAAAGGAGACAAAAATGAGAAATCAAGATACGAGCAATTCAACAATATTCTACATAGGAAAATGAACAAGTTTCATGTTGGGCTCGAGTCGAGATTCAAATCAGATCAATTAATGTCAAAGGATCAGAAAATTGGGCAGAAGCATTCTTACGGCCGTAACACCCTTTTTACGGCTGTAAAATCATCATGGAGAAATTGGGTAGAAAGGCCATTACGGTCGTAACATGTGATCTCACGGCTGTAAACTGAAGTGGAATTATTCACGGCCGTAACCAAAGTCTTGTAACTTTTATTTTTGTTCAGAAGGTCATTTACGGTCGTAAAAAAACTTGTCATGGCCGTAACATATGTTTTGAATTTTAGACCGTAAGTCACTTACGACCGTAAACTTAAAAGTTACGACCGTAACTTAGGCGCCATAGTTTTAAATTAATTAGGCGGTTAGGGTTTTGTTTAGTTCTAATTTATTTTGGTTATTTAAGTTATTTTAGCATAATTAAAATTCTATTCAGAGTCAGTTAGCGACTAGGGTTTATTTTGCCTATTTATATGCTTTTCCATTCAATGTAAAAAACAGAAGACTTTTGATGAATGAAATTATTGAGTGTTTTTACTCTCTCTAAAGGTGATGATTTTCCCTTTAAACAACGAACTTATCAAGATTCAAATCTTGTGGTGTTCAAAACAATTGAACTTATCAAGGATCTGGACATTCTTTGTGGCGTTCCCCATTTGTGGTTCTTATCTCCGAATCGTAACGGGTCTCGGGTTTAATATACCCCTGGTTCTTGTGTCGTGAGGTCAGGGTTGCATTGTTATCGTCCGTTCCAACCTGGATTCGGAACTTTCCAAGCGTTATTCCGCGAGCTACGACGAGGACCCCCTCCCGGGTTCTCATCATATGGTATCAGAGCTGGACTTTGGATTCAAGTTTTGTTTTTCTATTCTATCCAGTTTGATTTTGTGTTTTTATCATAGAGTCTACACAAAATCATTCATATCTTGTTCTTCATGTCAGTAAAACTTTTTCGTTATTTGATCCATACAAAAATTCATCAAAAATTCAATCTTATTTATTTTATTCGATTCTTATCCAAATCCTGTCCCGTTTATTTTGTTGCGTTTGTGTCAAATTTTCGAATTTTTATTAAAAAAAAAAATTATTTTTTTATTTTTATTAATTCCGAAAATTCATCATAATTCAAAAAAAAAAAAAAAAGTCAATCCGAAATTCAAGAACCATTTTCTTGAATTTCCTTAAATTCTTGATAATTTCTTACCTTCCAAGTCAAATTAAAATTCTTGATAATCTTTCCTTTCTAGTCAAAACTCAAGGATTACTTTCTTGAATTTCCTTAATTGATATTCCTTGCCTTCCAAGTCAAAATTAAAATTCATTATTACTCCTTGTGTCAAACTATTATTCCATTCTATTCCACAGTGTCCAAATTTCACGAAAATTCATCATCTAGGAAAGATAACCATCAATCTTTTGTACTTGTCATGATGGAGAAACGGTTTGAGGAGTTAGCTGCGAAATTGGAAGCGAAATTTGATACGAGATTAGATGCGAAGTTTGGGATGCATAGTGCAGAACTTGCTCAACGACGTGAAAGGGAATATAGGCGTATCCATAAACCTAAGGTTGGGATTGGAGTTGATTGGGATGAAGAGATTAATGCGAGCGCGCTTTTGAAGAGTCGAACAGAAATTTATGAGGAAAGGATGATGTATGAACGGAAGGTTAGAAAAGAAGCAAAGTTAAGAAAGAGGGAGAGTGAAAGGGAAGTTGAAGCTAAATTACAACAGGGTGAAAGTGAGATTGGAGGGAATTTAAAATTGGAGTGTCAGGATATGAATGTTGAAAAAAAGGAGGGAGACTTGAGGAATGAGTTAGAAGAGGAGGTGCCTAATCATGTCGATAAAATTATTTATGAGGTGGTGCATGAGCAAAAACATGAGAAATTAGGAGAGGTGATTGAGCCCAGAAATTTAGAAGTGGAGGTTGAGTGTGCGAAAAAGAAATTGAAGTAGTTGATCAAACTCCGAGTCTTGAAGTACAGAATAAAATCGTGGAAGAGGAGATTGAAAATAACATTGTTGACAATGATAGGAATGAATTGGAAGTTGGGGTAGAAGTTCAACATTTGAATGTTGAAATTGTCAATAAAAATATTGAAGAGGTGGTTGAATGTGAAAAATTAGAAAAAGTGGTTGAGAAAAAAGAAGAGAATGAGTAAGAAAGTATATTGACTTATAGAGGCGACGAGAAGGGCCTCGTGGTGGGAAAAAAAATTGTGGAGGTTTTGCATCATGAGTACAAGGATCCATACCTTGTGCATGGAGACGCTAACATTTCCCTCCCCATTTTTGTTAAATCTTTCTTGCAGGTTTATTGTGCATGGAAGTTTGATTTACATCAACCTTGGTCAATTCCCCTCGTGTTTCAATACCTTCTTGTCTACAAATTGGAGGAGCATCATTTATTGAATGCATGTCAGGGAATCGACAATTTTCCGTTTGATCCAGGAGGTACAGTTTGATTTTTCAAGAACAACACCATGATTCGGGACGAATCATCCTAAAAAAGGAGGGAATGGTACGAATCAGGGTGGGCTTGACGGGAAAATCTATAATTCAAGCCAAAACAAGAAATCAATCAGGTACGGAGAACGTCAAAGATCAAACATTGCTTGTACGAAGAAGGTTCGAGGCTAAACCAAGTGAGCAAGCTAAGAACAGCTTTATGATTCGGGATGAATCATCTTAAAGGAAGAAGGGATGATGTGATCCGGAAAAAAAGCTAAGAACATTGTTATGATTCAGGACGAATCATCTTAAAGGAAGAGGGGATGGATGATGTGATCCGGAAAAGGCGTCAAAAATGAGAAATCAAGATACGAGCAATTCAACAATATTCTACATAGGAAAATGAACAAGTTTCATGTTGGGCTCGAGTCGAGATTCAAATCTGATCAATTAATGTCAAAGGATCAAAAAATTGGACAGAAGCATTCTTACAGCCGTAACACCCTTTTTACGGCCGTAAAATCATCATGGCGAAATTGGGCAGAAAGGTCATTACGGTCGTAACATGTGATCTCACTGTCGTAAACTGAAGTGGAATTATTCACGGCCGTAACCAAAGTCTTGTAACTTTTATTTTTGTTCAGAGGGTCATTTACGGCCGTAAAAGAACTTGTCACGGCCGTAACATATGTTTTGAATTTTAGACCGTAAGTCACTTACGGCTGTAACTTAGGCGCCGTAGTTTTAAATTAATTAGGCGGTTAGGGTTTTGTTTAGTTCTTGTTTATTTTGGTTATTTTAGTTATTTTAGCATAATTAGAATTCTATTCAGAGTCAGTTAGCGACTAGGGTTTATTTTGCCTATTTATATTCTTTTCCATTCAATGTAAAAACAGAAGACTTTTGATGAATAAAATTATTGAGTGTTTTTACTCTCTCTAAAGGTGAGGATTTTCCCTTTAAACAACGAACTTATCAAGATTCAAATCTTGTGGCGTTCAACAAATCGAACTTATCAAGGATTTGGACATTCCTTGTGGCGTTTCCCCTTTGTGGTTCTTATCTCCGCATCATAACGGGTCTTAGGTTTAATATACCCATGGTTCTTGCGTCGTGAGGTCGGGGTTGCATTGTTATCGTCCGTTCCAACCTGGATTCGAAACTTTCCAAGCGTTATTCCGCGAGCTACGACAAGGACCCCCTCCCGGATTCTCATCAGATAGATTATCAATAAATTTTATGACATCAGGAAACATTGCATCAAGAATTTTCCAGATACAAGGTGGGAAGATAAATGTGAGAGCCTTATATGATTCACCTGAAATGTGGAATTTCCAAAGTGACGATGAACTTTTCACGTCTAACTACATTGTAAGTTTTGGTATACAGTTATTTCCTTGCACCTCGTTTCAAGTTGCTAAGACCTGTAATTTATTGATTCAGAATAAATTTGATGTGCGCAACAAAGGAGAGAGAAACATCAGTTGTGATAGTGCCTACAGTTGAGTCCTTGACTTATGACCAATTAGTATTTAGTGTAATTAGTAAAAGGATTATGCAAACCACGAGCTTCATGTCTATAATATTTCACGAGTACTTCTTGAACCTCATGTTTTACTTGTCAAGCAACTGTGCTGGTATGCTATTTGTCTTATAATAATGAACATGATTAAAACAGATAGCAACATTTGTTCATTCATTTCTTTCTTTACTTCTGTAAATGCAATTAATAAATTAGTTTCTGTTATCCAATTTTTTTTTTTAATGAAATTTATACTAAAGGATAGTTTGCCTGTGATCCATCTATTTTACATAATGTGAGACATATTCCATTTCAATTAAAACCATCAGAATCTAAGAAGGAGAGAAGGTTTATCATAGCTCATTATCTTTTCCACTTTCCCAAGGTTTCCAACAAAAGATTGTATATAAAGTTTTATATTATCTCTATTTGATGCTCAAAAAACATTTAAGTCCTTGTTTGGTATCCATTATTTGAAACCTCATTTTTTTCAAAATTCATTTTCAATAACACATTCTTACAATAAAATAATCTACACATAAATCCAAAAAGACTTCCTACTTTTATCCACACATTCTCCCACAAATTACTTCTACAAACCACATTTTTATCAAATAATGGATCTTAAACATGGGCAAATATTTATCAATTTTTTTTTTTTTTTACATCAGTATTGTAATACCCCGAGCTTTAAATTAAAACTTGGCCAATATTATTCATGCATCACATATTATTGACATTATCAATTGCATTTACATTGATAATTTATTGTACTTTCTGTTGAAATGATACATTTAATTATTGAGGTTTTAAGGTATTATTCATCGAACTTCTTGACTCAGGTAATCAATCTCATGTTGAGCTATGGTGTAAAATCAGGTTGATCAAGTGGTGGATAATGGATTGTGACTCAACAATAGTTTGGAAAGCATCGTACTTATGATCGGTGAGATCTTATGCTTTTATTTCAGATTGATTAAGGCAATCCAAGACCTAGATAAGTATGTAAATTTTTTTGATATTAGGTATAATATAGTATTATCACAATGTTGTATTATTAGGCTCAAATGAAGTGATAAGTACTAAAGTGGAAATTATAGAAATCGGTCGAGGATCGAGTGTCAATCGGGAACGGATTCGAATCAACGGTTGAGGAAATTACTTTATCATCCAAATTAGGATCCTATGGTTATTAAATTACATGTTAAAACTCTTGAAATATGTTAAGGACACGTGATTTGGACTTAAGGAGGTTGGTACAAAATCTGAATTAAATAGGAGCTGCCACCTCATGCTTGCTTATGTCCACTTGTGCTTTGGTAGTTTGTTACTTAACCCCTAAGGAATTTATCATGACTCCAGCACCTTTAAATCTTATCCTTACCATTTAAGACACAGTATAACTCCCTAAATACGTCCTCAAAAGCTCCCAATTGAAAGAGAACACTAGAAAGCTGAATAGAAGTAAGAAGGACAGAATCAGGGCATTGCAATCCTTCACTAGTAAGTATCACAGTTTTGAGGTTTTTAATCCTTTACTTTAGAGTGTTTTATGAACTATTAAATCTCTGAACTTTGTTTAGGTGATGTTGGTAGGTTTTGGTGAATTTATGATGACAAGAGAATGGTTATTGATTGAAAGAAAGTGAATACAAATTTAAAGGCAGAAACTGGGATTGATGACCTTTGATGATTTAGCAATTGGTTTTGAGTTATATCTTCATAAATACAATATTTATCCATTTGAATGTGTTTATATATGAGTTTAAAGGTTTTTAAATGAGTTTTGGGGGTAGAACCTGACTTGAAGCATGATAATTAGAGTGGAACTCAAAACAGCCTTTGTGAAATTCTTAGTTTGATCTACTGTGAAATGAATTATTTTTGAGGATTTAAGTCCTTAAATTTGTGTGATTATGGGACATGATTAACTTCACATAATTGTAATAAATGTATGGTAAGAGTTTTTGGAATAAATGGATATCATTAAGGGTGTAAAAATTGGAATGAATCAACCTGCGCCGCATCTGAAATTTAAAATCAAAATCTGTCCATTTTCAGAATAATTTTTATTTTTATAGTCTTTAAATATTTCCATTTAATTTTTAAATATTTTTTTTATTTATATAGTGTAAAATAATTTTAATTTTAATTTTTGTTGTCTTTAAATTAGTTCAATTCTTAATTCTTAATTTCCATTTTATTTTTATATTGTAAAATAATTTTATTTTATTTTAAATAATTTTAAATATTTTTTTAATTCAATTTTAATTTTTTTTAATTATAGTTTTAATATTTTTATTTTTACTTTTGTATTTTTTAAAAGGCCCATTCCCTTATAAAAAAAATGAGAAAATTAGGCCAACTCATATCTTTAGATTTAAAATCTCTAAAATCAGGTAATTTGATTCTATTTTAACAAATCAGTTAAAAATTCAGATCACACTTTTCTCTCACTTTATCTCTGCCAAAACGAACCGAGCTATATTCCCACAATCACCGTCCTCGCTCATCTCCTCCAATGAACCACTATCTTCTTCGACCAATCGTCGCCGCCACCGACGACGCCACAACCCATCATCATCATCATCATCATCATCATCATCGTTCACCTGCGGCCGCCACTGACGACACCCATTCCTTCTCTAGTTTTGATTTCAACCCATCCAAATTTGACTTTATGCCTGAAGCCACACTAGAAATTGTCTCTTTGTTCTTCTTCTGACCATCCTTCTCCTTGATCTACTTAATTCCTTTGATATCATTGGAGATGTCCTCATCAAAATCATCGTCGACGGTGGCTCGTTTTTTACTCTCAGATTTTGTAATGTTTGAATCCGAAACTCGTTTCTTAGCACTCGCTTTTGTGACCGACATTGAAGATCTGATTTTTGTTAAAATTTTCAAATTGGTGCCCAAATGTTCACACGTCTCTGTGTTGAGGGATATGGAGTTCCAAAAAAAATGAAGAAAGGTGATTTTGGTTGTTTCTATGTTTGAGTTCTGCTGTGAATTTTGGTGATGGTGGGATTTGATTTAGTTGGTATTGTTTTCAGATTTGGTGTTGGTGTGAGGGTGGTTTCTCGTGGTCAGTTGTGATTTTCGGATTTAGTGTTGATGTGAGTCTGTGAGGGTGGATTCTTGTGGTTGGTTGTGGTCTCTATGGCTAATATGAATGTCTGTGAAGGTGGTGGAGGTGTGTGCAGTGATGGTAACTGTGTGCACATCGATGATGGTGACGGTGAGAGTGACTGTGAAGGTGGTGGAGGTAAGATGGAGCGGTGTGGGTAACTCTGAACCTTGATTTCATTTTTTTTTTTTTGTGTTGATGTAGTTGTGGTGGTGATGTTGGTGTTGAGACGATGGTTGTGGTGGTGGTGGCGGCGACGATGATTATGATGGTTATACTGAGATTTAATTGTATTTTTAATTAATTACAAATTGAAATAAAGTTGCAATTGTAATTAATTACAAATTTGAATTAAGTTGCAATTGTATTTCGACGGTGGTTGTAGCCATGACTGATTACAAATTAGGTGATGATCGGTAGTGGTGGTGGTGGTGGGGTAATTAATTGCAATTGTAGTTAAATTTACAAATATAACTAATTACAAATTGAAATAAAGTTTTAATTAATAAGTTACAATTGTAATTAATTACAAAATTGAAATAAGTTACAATTGTATTATCGACGGTGGTTGTGGCGGTGGCTGATTACAAATTAGGCGGTGATCGGTGGTGGTGGTGGTGGTGATGATGGTAATTAATTGTAATTATAGTTAAATTTATAATTGTAACTAATTACAAATTGAAATAAATTACAATTGTATTTTCGACGGTGGTTTTGGTGGTGATTAATTGCAATTATAGTTAAATTTACAATTATAACTAATTACAAATTGAAATAAAATCCAAATTCATAAGTTACAATTGTAATTAATTGTAAAATTGAAATAAGTTATAATTATATTTTCAATTGTTGTTGTGGCGGTGACTGATTACAAATTAGGCGGTGATTGGTGGTGGTGATGATAATAAATTGCAATTGTGGTTACATTTATAATTGTAACTAATTACAAATTGAAATAAAGTTACAATTGTAATTAATTACAGAACCTAATTCTGAATTAAAAAAAAAATACCTGATTTTGAAAATTATTTTGATACTTGTGTAATTAGTTATAAAATGCCTGATTACAATAATTTTCAAGTGTAAATGTTTGTAATTGTTTACTCAACCCAAAAAAAATAGCACATTTAAAAAAGAATCAGACTAATGGAACTTTGAGAATATCACTTCAGTCTTACTCTGTTAAGAAAGTGGAAGCACATTAAAGCCTTTAAGCCTCTGTTTACCGTCCCAAGCTTTAAAATTGTTTTCTATGGGCCATGGTTTTGTTCCATTTAGCCTTTTACATTAAAACATTACTTCCGTCCCAGCTTCTCCCCTCTGGCGCCCTTCTCCTCCAGCCTTGATTTCAAGTTAGGGTTTCACAGAGAGGCGCACACCTCATGCCTTGTGAGGCGCAGGCTTTGAGGCATGCCCCTCAGGTTTTGAGTCAGCCACCTTCGTTTCCCCCCCTTAACATTGTCGCCGCAAGGCATGAGTCTTGCGCCTCACAGTAAGTCATGCCTCTGCCTCGCCTTTTTAAACCATGATACACTCATACAACATATTCTTAAAAATCCATGAACACCATCATCTTCAACACCAACAATACAACGTATTGACATTTTTTCTTTTCTCTTACAATAATCCCAACCTTTACATTGTTGGGAAAAATATCAAATTTTCCCTACCTAGACCTCAGATACCAATTGTTGGGACAAATAATCAATTTTCCAAACATACCACGTAGCGGAACAACATAAACCAAAATAACGGACAAAGAGGAAAATAATAAGAATTAATGTGTCTCAGCTAACCACCGACAACCACGGGAGAAGAACACTTTTTATTGATAATGAAAGAAACCCACTCATACAATTTTTTCTCATTCTCAATACTTCTCCCTACCCAAAACTAGAAACTAGAAGAATAACGCAGACAATAGCTCCACTTGTACCATTTTCTTCTAATTCACCACGTCAACAATTTTTCTCCCTTCGATAATGAATTCACCACGACAATGAATTCTCAATTACTGCCCATGTGCAATCCATTTCGAGAACACTAAATATAAAACGCAATATGCACCATGCACCCCAACAGTCTCTTTGAACTCTCTGTCATGTGCCAACAACACCATGGTAGACGAAGCACATTCTCTACCCATGTGTACTTCACCACAACACTCAACGCAAGGGCACGCGCCTTCTTTTTCCCTTTCTTTTTTCTCTCTTGCTTGTTTTCTCTTTCCCACTTCAATCTTTTGGCTTCTCTATTCTTCAATTGTAGATCATCTCCATATATAATAAAATCTGTCAAAAACTTACCTAATTACAATTTAGGTTAATTTCCTAATTGTATTAAGATTCCTTAATTATTTTCCTCGTATAATAATACCAATAATATTTTTTTTTTTCAATTGATATTATACATACAAAGAAAATACTCTTAATCTCATCAAACCACTTTAATTTTCTTGTCAAACAAGAATTCTTTATTCCATAATATTTTGGGTCAAAAAACCAACATACATACAATAAATACTAATATTTAGCTAAATAATAAATAAGAAAAACTTGATTTTTTTGGATTGATTAATCATCTCTAATTCGTTAAATTCTTCAGCAATTTTAGTCCACAAATTCAATTTCACAGTATCACGCCAGTTGAAAGGGTGGTTATCCTTTCCTAGAAACTCACGAGTAGAACTTTCAATTATCCGATGAAATTAATGAGGGGAGAATAAAGTGTGAGACTTTCAAAATTTTCCATAACCAAAAATGAAGAGGAAAGAGAGGCAAACCAGTCTAAGAATTTGATGGAGTCTAAGAATTTGATGGGATATAGAGCTTGGTTCATTGAAAGCTGTCTCCCTTAACCTTCACATATGGATAACAACTACTTGAGATGGTTCCAATCCCTCTAAGTTTATTCCATGAGTTTCTCTATAATAGTCACTCTCTTTATACACAAGAAAACAATTTGAGATATCAATGAATTATAAGAAGACATGAATAATGTGACAACTCACCTCTGGATCATCAAGTAGCCTTAGTGGAGCTTTGTATGTGCTAAGGAGATCTCTAACAACTTCATTATAAATTTCCACTGCAGAAAACTTCAGCAAGAATGCTCTTTCTTTATGCTGGAAGAGATAAGAGAGAGATGTTTCTTGGGAAAGTCAAACAAATGGCATTTGGTAACATGAAGTAAGACTCTTCCCTTACGAGGTGAAATGTAAAAATTCACCATCCATCAAAAAATCAACACCAGATCCAAAGTTTTTGCGTACCCTTTGTATAAAAAGAAAACATATAGAAAGAAACCATTTATCTCTTCTAAATTGCAACTCATTTACCAATGTTCTGTTGGAATTATATATGCCCATAGAATATAATTCACGACATTCGAAATAAAATGTTTATTGATTGTATTAATATAAAGTTGCGTTTGTCCACGAGTCGACTTGATATTACAAATTGAGTGTTTAAGTTGTTAAACACAGAAAGATTCAATTTGTGATTCGATCTAAAATTAACGTTCACGATCAGTAAATAAATATGGACAATTTATTTTGATAAGATCGTCTCGATTTTATTAAAGTCTATCTTTGACTTTTGTAATAAAATTGAGAGTACGTTTGGAACGTATTGGACGGGACCACATGAAATTAATTTGTGACATTGACCATACAAATTTGATTTCACTTGATTATCGTACGTGGGACCTTAATCCTAATCGGATAATGGACTTCGATTACTAACTTGAAGTTCTTTGAGGTATCAATGGGTGAGATCAAATTGCTGACCAATATCTCGGTACTTTGGGAATTAAAGTGAACTAACGAGGAACATATATTCGTATTATGGAATCCGTCACCTTTTAGGTATGATCATAATCTCACTGGTTCTTCTAGTGGACAGTTGAATCTGAGCTCAGTAATTCGACAGTGACTGTTGAATTCTATGATGTGATGGGATCACATCAAACTGCCAGATAGAAGATGAGAGTTGAGAATTTATGAATATTTAGAGAAGGGCATTTTGGTCATTGTAACTTGCTCCGAATATTCGAGTTGATCGACGGGGGTAACATGTAAGAATGATAAGTCAGAGGATATAATTATTGATTAATTGTTTCAGTAATTTCAATTTTACTAAGAGTGCAATCTCGTTCTTTTAGTGGAATAGAACGTGATTAATAAATTAATTTTGACTGATCAAGAGTTGATCGGGTTATAATTAATTTATTGGAGCTTAGTTTAATTGGGTCCGATCAGGTTCCCTCGGTGGCTTCACTATAATGGGTTTATACAGGCTTACTACCCGTATTGGGCTGTGCACACACACTAAAGTGTGTAGTGTGTGTTTCCTATTTACAAAAGAAACCCTAATCCTAGTTTAACCTAGGTTTTGAAAAAGGTGACCACACACCTGCACAACCGCCATTGGAGAACACCGAGGAAAGCTTGAGGGTTTGAAGCTTTGGTGAAATCAAGAAGCAGCAAAAAGAGATTATTGTAAAGCACGCTACAAGGGTAATACCTCTTTCTTTTGTGTGCACAAAATTATTCATTCCAAGTTGAATACATAGAACAGAAAATCCTGTAACGGGATGATCTATCACAAGAAATTAATTTTTGTGAGTAGAACAATCCGGGTTCCCAACATGTTCTATACAAATCCACAAATTAAAAGAACAATAACCAATCAACCATGACACCGAAGAAAGACTTAAAATGCCCACGAAAATTGCCTTTCTTCCAAATCAATTTCCTAAACTTAGTTAAGCACCTCTAGGTAAAGATTCAACTTCCCTTGAGCATGAAATTTCTTGGAAGTCTCTATATAAATCAGGAAGCAGAAATAACTCCATTTGAAGAACAATGCAGATTATGTTCACAGTAATTCAAATGTCTAACTTTTCAATTCCGACAAACTAGCATTAAAATTTGACTTTCTACATTTCCGATATATGATTCCCAACTTTCTAATCACCTCTTGAAACCATTGTCTCAAAGGTGTTTATTTAATGGTATTAAATAGGACATACAATCTTGTGCGTGATGGGGTTGTATTATGCTGAGTGCAACCTAATTATTGTAATACAGTCTCATTTTTTCATTCATGTTATGACCAAGAACTTACTTTTTCACTTAATAGAAATTTTTGCTTAAACAGCTTTACTGTTTAAGCTAAGCTTAATATGATTTATTGATCAATACATAAACAAACAATTAGAGAAAGGATAACAGACCTTTTCGCAAAATGATTATACCCTCCCCCCGCACCATAAGGACTTTTGCCTTTAGTTACATCAAACACTGACCTAATAAAAGACAAGAGAATCATTAAAGAAAGAACCATAGCATAAGCAATACTTCAGATATAATCCCTCACAATAAAAAACTTACCCCAAATCGAACAATTTATCTATCCACAAACCCCCAAAAAAAAAGCAG
Source organism: Ligustrum vulgare (assembly GCA_963555705.1). Classification (NCBI taxonomy): domain Eukaryota; kingdom Viridiplantae; phylum Streptophyta; class Magnoliopsida; order Lamiales; family Oleaceae; genus Ligustrum; species Ligustrum vulgare. The sequence goes on from OY743187.1 coordinate 33,218,667, forward strand.
CAAAATAGATACACTGGAACTCTATTAAAATCGAAGAACAACACAAAAAAAGAGGTAAATATTCAAACAATCTATCTACCATTATAAAAAAGAAAAATAAAATAAAATAAAAATGTTACCCTGAAATCAAACAATTTATCTAACAACAACAATATGTATTTTGAAGGTAAAGAGAATGGGGATACTGAAGATGAAAACGACCTCTTGAGAGCTGTGGTACCAGTGACACAAGGCTGTAGACATAGGTTCGACATTCCGACGATGTGCAAAGAGATGGTCAGTAGTTGATGAAAAGATCGAAGAACCATTCAAATGCCAATCAATAGACAACCATCGCTGGGACCTTGCCGTTGTAAGAGCGACGCTGGTTCGTGGTGCGGTAGAGGATGAAAAACTGAAGAAGAAAATCGCAAAAGAGAAAGCAGGGAAAAGGGAGAGAAAGAAATCCTGTCGGAGAGCATATCAGTAAGGAAACATCACCTAGGGTTGAAAAGGGAAGCTTTGAGAGATTAACTTCTACCCTAGAAGATGAGAAGATGAAGAGAAAAGGATGCGGGGAAAGGAGTGTAGCGATCGAGAATTTTCGTGACTAATTTAAATAAATATTTTTATTTTTAAATTGTGTCGCTACGACTTTATTCATTTTTTTTTATTTTACGTGTTCGTCTAGCCAATTAAGTGAAATTAAATTTATTTAAAATCTTAATCCAGTTTCAATTTTAAGAATTTTCTAAATTCATCTTTGATAATTTTTAAGTCCAAATTTTAATTTTGTGAATTCCAAATGATTTTGAGTCCAAGTTTTAATTATTTTAGATCTAACTCCTTAAGCCCAAATGTCATTACCAATCATCTAAGCCCATTTGTCATTTCTTGGCCCAAAGCTTTGACATCATGATTAACGTTTCGTTGCTTACTAAATTCTATTTCCAAAATTCTTCCACAATATTTCCAATCTTCACAAGTACTTTCCATCCCTCAACCGACTCAAAATTTCCATAGGAATTTCCTATTGATTCCTCCATCACAAATTAACCATAAATTTCCATGTTTAACACACAATCAACCATTAAGTAGATCCCTCACCTCATTGCCCATGACGCACACACAGACCTTTAAATCCAGCAAGGTATACCTTCTTCCCTTTCAAAATATATTCACGCAGCCAATCTGATTCTGGGTAACATTCTTCCTCCCACCTCCAATCGATCTTCATACCAAATTATTCCACATGAAGAATTCAACACACCACCCAAAACAGCCGCACGTCCATAACCGGCTGCCACATATTAAACCTCCATCATCTACATCAAATCCTCTAGCCAAAATCAATGAGCATATGACTACACGCCACCACATCCGACACCATAGCCGACCACCACTGTCAACCTCAAAGCCACCAACCAATTGATGCTCAAATCAACCAAAAACCAAAGAAATAACTTTACCCAGATACTTACATCGATTGTCGGCCTTCTATGCCGGATTACCATCTGAAAAATCACAATCTCAAATCTTGATTTTACTCTCGATTGTTGCACAAATCAGCCCCAAACATCTTCCATTTCACCACCCTCTACCCACATCTGTCGCCGCCAGCCCGCCTGTGCAAGGATGCTGGTAGCCTAGACCAGTGACGGACCGATTGCATCTCTCCTCTACCTTGGTTTGAGAGAGAGAGAGAGAGAGAGAGAGAGAGAGAGAGAGAGAGAGAGAGAGAGAGAGAGAGAGAGAGAGAAGACAAGACAAGAATATCTCTTATGAGATAAAAAAATCAGACGTGGTTATGCATGACTTAAATGCTTTAATGCTTGCGATAATGATGTGGTTATGCATAGCTTAAATGCTTAAATGCATGAGACGAGACTACCCACATCCTATGATTTTTTTAAACAGCCTATGATTATGTGGTCACTGTATTACTTGCATAATTATGTGTTCAATTATTCTGTAAATTAATTATTGGCGATGAGTCTACTTAGTATTTCTTTGAAATTCTAATTCCATTTTTAACAGTTTTTTGTAGATTTCGGAGATGGTGGCAAATGAAAGGGCAGTGGTGGCAGATTAATAATGAAATTATATTTTTTGAAAGTCACGATTTATGAATATTGTCAATTAAATTATTTATCATTACTTTCCTTCGAAAAATTTAGATTTAAAGTTTTATGAATGTTTAGAATTCAATTTGTTTTCCGCAATAAATTCAGCTTTAAAGGAGTGGCGTCCCGGGTTTCACGAAATTCGGAGCGTTACATGGAGTGTCTCACAAATAGAGTTTTTTAAATTTTTAGTGATACAAAAACGTGTTTTTTGGTCCTTATGAATAGTGATGCTTGAAGTAATATATATATATATATATATATATATATATATATATATATATATATATATATATATATATAGAAATCGCGTCGGAGAGCGAGGAATGGCTACCAAACAGAAGGTTTGAGCATATCGGTAAGGAAATGTCACCTAGGGTTGAAGAGGGAAGCTTCGAGAGATGAACTTCTACCCTAGAAGTTGAAGAGATGCGGGAAAAGGAGTGTCTCACAAATAGCATTTTTTATTTTATTTTTAGTGATAAAAAAGGTGTTTTTTGATCCTTATGAATAGTGATGCTTGAAGTGATATATATATATATATATATATATATATATATATATATATATATATATATATATATCGATTTACTCTATTATAGCTAAGTGCTGAGAACATTGGTTGAGTATTGTTGGCAACTTAATTTGCAAGCCTACAAATGCGAATTACAGGCAGCTGCAATTTGCTTACAACATGCCAGGCAGCTAAAACCTGCCAGCTAACATGGGCCAAAGTGGCCAGTGTTGATGGGTCAAACATGGGCAACTTTGGCCCGCTACACGGATTGGCCTTGGCTCAGGCCTTGTCCCATTTTTTAGGCTCATTCCTTCAAGCCACGAACTGAGCCCGAGCTGTCCGAGGTGACGAGATTTTTTGCCACCTCTACATAAATCCAATTATCATGTGGTCGAATAGTTTATATACAAACTTTCCTTGCATTTCTCTTCTTTGATCACATCCTCGTGCTTTTCTCTCAAATCTCGAGGTTCTTTCATTTATGCGATTTCTAAATATCAACATTTTGCATTTTTTCCATAAAATATAGTCAGAGTTAGACAAGGTTGGATAAGAGATCAATGGTAAGCAGTTCTCTATTCCACATTTTCAATCTCTAAAGTTGTAGTCTCTAAGTTTACACAAAACACTTTATTTTACTCTTTTCTTTCTTTTTTTCTCATAATTTTTTGTGATACTTTTCTTATTTGCTTTCTTAGTGACCCCTTTAGCGAGCTTTGGATTGATGACTTAAGAGTCATATGACTTCAGAGCACCAGTTTTAGAAAATTCTTAAAGGTTTTCTTACTCAAGTCACTAAGGCTACAAAGAATAGCAAAAGATGATATTATGTCTTATGTGTAAGTCCTCTCTCCCTTAAACTTTCTAATTGACCCATGTAACGAACTTTAAGTTGACAATTTCCAATTCAGATGAATTTAGGATATTAGGTATTAACACCATTAAAATCTTAATTGCTTGAGTAAAAAATGTTATGAAAAGAAGAATGAGTATTTTTTTTATGTAGCTAGTGCTGGCTTATACTTATTGACTAAAACCTATTCAACCAAAGACACATTTCAGGAGCTTCAGACACTCAAACATTCATGCTTACTTATACTAATCTTTCTACCCTCAAACTGCTCTTGAGCAAGCTTGGTTTCTATGTTAAATGATTTGGGTGTCTATAGATCTAAGGTTAGGGATCAAATGTCCAATCCTAGGTTGAAAATATTAAACCTGCCCTACATATGCAAGTACATCCCCATATAAGCAATAATTCGATAATGGCTATGTGCATCATTTCAACAAGTCTAGCATTTGAATAAGCAGTTTAAAAATAGTTTTAAGTCCCCATGTTGTCTAAAATTCCAACTAAGTAGATAAGTAAATCGAACTACATCATATGCAGTAAGCAAATCAATAACTTTTTTTGAATAATAATCATCCCAAAAATCAAAATAAATGAGCAATTCTCATAAAATCAACAAAAAGGATTTTAAAATGTGACAATATCATCTCAAATAGTAACAATCGCAGTTATACAGACCAGAAATTATGAGGCACGTCCAAATACACCACTTCCAAATAAAATAGTACATTGCCCTCAATGTAAGTATAAAGATATAAAATAAGGCAAAGTACACATAAAAAGATCAAAATACTCCCCGAGATATGTAGGCTGCTACTAGTGAGAATTTCCAAAAGATTGATCCATAGATCATGAGCCATCCTGCTCTCAATGGACTTCATCTTGCTCTCCATGGACGTCAAGCGAGCTGATACTTGCAGTAGCTGGGTGTTGAGCTTCGTCAATTTGCAAAGTGATACACACTACTATCCTGGAATGTCGACCGAAACGAGAGCCTGCAGTTGCCTCTCCATCATATCTATCTATCTCTAACGTGCAATCAGAATCTCCCTCATAGTGCTCTATGTCTCTCCTATAATTGACATCTCAGTCTCAACACCCTATCATCTCCAAGATGTGCAGGTGCAGGAGCTGTCTCTGGCGCTGGTCCTACTGGCTCTACTATGTCTGCTGGAGCTTGTGGTGCATTGGACCGAGTGCTATCTAGGATCATCCTGCTGATAGTAGCCTCCAACGGTTCATGCTTCTCATGTGGTAGCAGCTCTATCTTCGCAGCTACACAGATGACACTGATAAAATTGGGAAACATCACCTGGCTGGTTGTGTCCAACTAGGATGCAAGAGATACAATGAAGTAAAAAATGTGGCGTCCTAAGTCCAATTAGCGCCCCCTCGAAAGATGTTGTATCAACCTAGCCCTGTCTTCATTAAACTTTGTGCGGTGGGAGGTGGGGGCAATATTATAGCAGATAAATATGTGCAAAACTCAGATGCTATCCATCATCTCCCCATGCTCAAAGCAACCAGGTTTATCCAGTACTGTGTTTGGCCTCCCATATTGGAAGCGAGTGATCAAGTCGATGTCTATGTCTACGATGATCTGCTCAATCCCCTCCCTCGTCAGTTCAAGTACTCTCTCAATCACCGTCGGAGAAAATATAATCCATCGACTTTAGATCCAAGTCTTGTACCTATGATCGGTTCCCTTGGCCTCTATCACATGATTGAAGTTGGCCAAAAATTCCCTGACCAAAAGTGGGTAGGCTCGGTGAGGTGTGGCTGCAAGCATGTGCCACCCTGCTACCTCAATTAAATACTGCAGCTCAATGTTTAGGAAGTCCCCTAGAATTACTTCTCTTTCTCCCTGCATCCTCTTAAGTTTTAGCAATACATCATACCTCCTCTGCTCCTCATTCCCTAGGAATCTTTGAATTTCCTCCAAATCTACTTGATCATAATCCTCATCTGAGCTTTGTGCTCTATGTCGCCTTTTGGATGGTGCGATTTTCTCTTTCCCATTTCGTGAGGGTATAGATATTTTAGGAGGCATCATACCTAAAAAAGATGGAGAAGTGATATCATGATAAAAATAACAGTCTTAAAATATAATAAGATCATCAAACATACCCAAACTAACTAAAGGATGCAATATGGGAATGAAAGAAAAATGTGTGACTAGTGCTTTTCGACCTTTGACATTGCCTCTAAAAAATGAAATTTTCCAAAGACATCTCTGAGTATATGAAAGTTTTTGATCTAATTTACCTCATCAAAATCTGAGGTCAAATAGAGGTCATTTGCATTAAGAAACTGAGGGACAAATGTTTGGCGTGAACCTGCAGTGGTGCATTGAGGATGCAATGGTGCAATGGTGTTCTTCAATCTTTTTATGAAATGTAATGAACCAAATTTTGAAATCATGAGATATTTATGATGAGAAATATGTAATGGAGGTAAGTGCACAGAAGAATTTCTCAAAATTGAGCAAAAAGTTCATTATGGAGTTTTGTTGAATAGCTTGAATGCAAGCAAGATAGACCTATATATACCTTCAATGCAACGTTCAAGAGAATGAGAGATTAGCAAAGAATAGGATTTCTATTGGCTTGTATTGTGGTTAGTTTTCAACAAAAAACGCTATAGCTCAAAAGTGGCTTTCTAGGGGTATATTTCAAGGTAGGATTTTCGAGAAAGCTAAATTTGGCTTCATCTAAGTGTCCTTACTTATTTAGTGCATCCAATTACCAAGAGGCATCTCAACATGCATAACAGAGCAATTTCTAGAAGAGATCAACTATACATGACAATCACACAATCAAAGGAATAGAGCATGGCGTAGTGTTAAATGTAAATGCTCAAGATGCTCAAAAGCTCACAAAATGAGGTTAATATGCATCAAATCTCACACACCCTTCATTCAATCCACCATCAAGAGCAATAAATTCAGTGCAATAAGTAAGAATTCAACTACTCATGCAATTCCCCACTATGCCTCAACTCATCTCAATAATGTACAATAATTCAGATCATAAAGGGATAAATATCGACAAAATCCAAAATTAAGAAGAGAATTTTCAAAAAAAAAATTCTTTGAAAAATAGAGCAAACATGGATTATAATGAAAATTGAAGTGCAACTAAAATGAATCAAATTTCACAAATCAAGCAAAACACATCAAAACTCTCCCCCACACTTAATCCATAAATAGTCCTCAATGTAACAAAATCATAAATTGTAAAACTATAAATAATAAGAATAGAGGACTCCCCTGTAGGTTGAACGTGAAGTGTAGCTTTATAGACATTTCTCCACGTCGATAATGCAAACTTGATGTTCCTTATTGATGCATAAAAATGAATTGGTACCTGTGGTTAAGGGCAGAGTTGAGGTAAAAGAGGAGTAGGCAGGGATTTCTGTTGTTTGAAAGTGAGAAGCGGGCGGTGGTTGAAGGTGCATAGGTGGATGTTGCAGCTGTGGTTTGAAGGTGATGAAGATGGTTTTGCAGTGGAGAAGAGAGAGGCGAGACTGGTGGTTCCGACGAGTGAGGGATGAAGTGGTTGTGAGGGATGAAGGTGAGAAAAAGAAAGAAAGAAAGAAAGAGACGAGGAGGAAGAGGGAGGCGGTTGGTGATTTATGTGATTTTGATGTTTTTTTTTTATATAATCCGAGATGCACTTTGGGTAAGGCGTGGGCACGCCTTATTCCAATATTTGAGCGAAGACCTTGTAATCCGAGATGCTCTTTTGGTAAGGCATGGGCACGCCTTATTTCAAGATTCTTTCAATCCATTGTTTTCTTCATAGAGCGTGCCCACGTCCTAATGAAGATTCATATCTGCCCAAAAATCAAAATAAGATGAATTTCACTTCAAAAAAAAATTATGGATATCATGAAACAAAGAATAGTAAATAAATGAAAACGAAAACGAAACAAAAAGAAAAAAAAATAAAAATAAAAATAAAATTTATTGCTAAAACTAAAGAAAAATTCGGGTTACCTCCCGGAAGCGCCTTTCTTTTGTGTCTTTGGCTAGACTTATTTTTTTTCTTTCTTCAACCGGAATCAATTGGATTTACAATGTTCAATTTTGTCACATTCTCCATTGGGTGACTATCATAGAAAGGTTTATATCCATGATCATCCGCCTTGTGATCTTACCGTTGGCAATTCTCAAGCCATCTTTTCCACTACCTTTGAAAACTTTCTGTTCTAAACAATCAACAACATTAATAAAATTGACATAATTAACATCATTAGTACAATTTATGGCATCATAAATATTAAACTTAATAATTGCACTATCAAACTCCATTTTGAGTGTACCATCATGCACATCAATTTTTGTCTTAAATGTTTTCAAAAATGGTCTTCCTAGAAGAATTGGTGTAGAATTAGAAGAAAAATATTCATCCATATTAAGTACATAAAAATCAGTAGGAAAAACCAACTCATTTACTTGTACTAAAACATCCTCTAAGACTCCTTCAGGATAAACATTAGACCTATCAGCAAGTTGCAAAATCACACCAGTTTCTTTTAATGGACCGACATTCAAAGACGAATAAACAGACATAGGCATGATATTTATTGAAGCTCCTAGATCTAACATTGCTTTCTCAATTCTTACTTTACCAATTTTGAAAGGGATAGTGAACATGTAATACCCCGAACTTCAAACTAAAACTTGGCCAATATCATTCATGCATTACATATTGTTGACATTACCATTTGTATTTACATTGATAATTCATTGTGCTTTCTGTTGAAATGATACATTCAGTTATTGAGGTTTTAAAGTTTTATTCTTCGAACTTCCCAACTTCGGCGATCGATTTTATGTTGAGCTATGGTATAAAATTAGGTTGATCAAGTGGTGGATATTGGATTGCGACTCAACAATAATTTGGAAAGCATCGTACTTATGATCGGTGATATTTTACACTTTTATTTCAGATTGATTAAGGCTATCCTAGACCTAGATAAGTAAGTAACAAAATTTGGAGATTAGGTATAAGATTTTATGATCACAATGTTATATTATTAGGCTCAAGTGAAGTGATAAGTACTGAAGTGGGAATTATAGAAATCGGTCGAGGATCGGGTTTCAATCGGGAACGGATTTTAATCAACGGTTGAGGAAATTACTTTATCATAAAAATTGGGATCCTATGGTTATTAAATTACATGTTAAAACTCTTGAATGTGTTAAGGACACGTGATTTGGACTTAAGGAGGTTGGTACAAAATCTGAATTAAATAGGAGCTGCCACCTCATGCTTGCTTATGTCCACTTGTGCTTTGGTAGTTTGTTACTTAACCCCTAAGGAATTTATCATGACTCCAGCACCTTTAAACCTTATCCCTACAATTTAAGACACAAAAAAACTCCATAAAGACGTCCTCAAATGCTCCCAAGTGAAAGAAGACACTAGAAAGCTGAATTTCTTGTAAGAAGGATAGAATCTGGGCATTGAAATCCTTCGCTAGTAAGAATCACGGTTTTGAGGTTTTTAATCCATTAATTTTTAGTATTTTATGAACTATTAAATCTCTGAACTTTATTTAGGTGATGTTGGTATGTTTTGGTGAATTTATGATGACAAGAGAATGGTTAGTTATTGAAAGAAAGTGAGTACAACTTTGAAGGCAGAATCTGGAATTGATGATCTTTGATGATTTAGCCATTGGTTTTGAATTATATCTTGAGGAATAATGTATTAATCGATTTGAATGTGTTTATATATGAGTTTAAAGGTTTTTAAATGAGTTTTGGGGGTAGAACCTGACTTGAAGCATGATAATTAGAGTGGTACTCAAAACAGCCTTTGTGAAATTCTTAGTTTGATGTACTGTGAAATGAATTGTTTTTGAGGCCTTAAGTCCTGAAATTTGTGTGATTTTGGGATGTGATTACCTTCACATACATGTCATAAATGTACAGTAAGAGTTTTGGACTGAATGGATATCATTAAGGGTGTGAAAATAGGAATGAATCAACCTGCGCTGCAGCTGAAATTTAAAATCGGAATCTGTCCATTTTCAGTTTTTGCATAGTTTCACCCTTGCATATTTACCATTCACCTCTAAAGCTTGGTAAGTTGATTTGAATGAGTGTTAGGACATTATTGATCCAAATAAATGTGTTTTACCAGCATTGAACTTGGAAATAGGGGGAAGTTTGGGGCTACTACTTGAAGTCCTAGTGTTATCTAGATTGTCTTGACATTAATGGTCCTAGTGAAGGAATGTGTGTATTAATCTTGTGAACTTAATAGCCGTGTTTGATACTAGTAAAAATACAGGTTGTTTAACGCCTTTAAGTGGAAAGGACTTGACTTACACCGTAGTGAACACACAAACAGAAGCGAAAGGTGAGTAAAAATCCATTTACATCTACAATGCAAGAGCATAGTAATTGTTGGAAAGTTTTATATCTTATGTTGAACACGATGATTGAATGTGTTCTAGACATCATTTTATCATGTATTTTACGCATGAGCATTGGTATGTGCATGCACGACATACTATAAAGTTTGATATCTAGAATGCTCGACATGAATTGAGAAGTGAATCGTATTACAAAATGTTTTATTGACCACTACTAGGGCACCGAGGCATGTTGTGATATTTGTTGGCAAGTAAGTGAGACCTCTTGGTGAACACAAGGAGAGATAGGGGGAGTCCTTGGTGGGTTACGGGATGGTGGACCACTTGACTGTGCCTTTGTTATGTTATGATTATTAACACCGTGTGTGGGATACTTCTTGGGTGATCATAGTGGCCGATATGAGATGTACCTCTAGTGATCACAGGAGGCAGGTCCACTCAACTGTGTCAATGACATATTGGCCATTGGATTATTGAAATTGTTTTGATATTGCGCAGAGCTCTTTCCGGTGCAAAGTAGATTTGTCAAGGGCCCAGTGAAAAGAAATGATTTCAATCAAAATGTTTTGAGCTCATCTTGGTTAATATTTGAATATGATACATTTATAACCCTTATATTTTTGAACGAAATTGCACGATTGTTCATGCATGATTTTGAGGTATACATAAACGAGCATCCACATTATATGGGCTCAGCTGGTTATGTGGGGATGAAGCCACAGTGGGTAGTCAGTGACCCACTGTCTTCTAGTTCTTCATGCGACATGATTAGCTCGTCGATTGTAAGTGAGGATCGAAGTTTAGATTGGATTCGAGCTAGATCGAAGAAGAAAGAAGATGGAAGTTATTACATCCCCAACGAGAAAACAAGGGGGGTGTTTGATAAAATTGTAAGTATATCATGATTATTTCTTCATAATTTAAATTCAAATTTATTTAAATATATACTTATATTTATGTTTCATTTTTCTGTTAATAGGTTGAAAAAGCTGAACAGTCCACGCAGGGAACATTTGTGGCAAGTAGACAGCATGATATTTTAAGTGAAGCCCTTGGTAAGCCGGATCACCCTGGTAGGGTGAGGGGGTATGGCGTCTATGTGACCACGAGGGATGTTTACGGCAGGCCTGATGATTACATTAGACGTTCCTGTAGGGTCGTCTCAGTAGACGATATTAAGGAGATGATCAGGTCAGAGATGGAGGATAGTATTGCCGAGCGGGTCAGGCATCAGACCATGTCGGAGATGTAGAGTAAATTCGATACTATGCAGAGGGACTACCATAGTATGCAGACTAAATACGATGCTATCCTCCAGCGCCTGGGCTTAAATGTTGAGGCCGAGGTGGACGTAACTCCACAGCCCCGACCACCAACTCGCAGCAGTTGCCACTCCGTGGATCCAAATCCATTTCATGGACTTCAGGTATTTAATGTTATGTTATTTAGAATCTTTTTAACATTATTTATGTTATTTCAACTGGAAGTTGCTAACATATATGTTCAATGATGTGTAGAGAGCGGGATGGTTTATCCAGTCGGACCCGACACGGTGGTGCATCATCAACCTCTTTGGCCTGATCATGCTAAGGTGTCCATTGACTACATTGTCGATGGTGCAGAAGTATTTTGTATTCCAGTGCCATCTCAATACCACACCACAGTGGGGGAAGCTATTGGAAGCTTCTTGTAATGGCCCAAGGAGTTGGTGATTTTTGGAGAGGTACAAACATTTAGTTATATAAAAGATTCTGTCAATATTAATTTATTTTAAATTTGCATAACAACTGAAGATGATAAAAATCATTTTGTTGCAGGAAGAGGCACCACAACAGGCAAAAAAATTTAACGAAGGAATTGCGACCTGCGATTGTTGACGATGAGACGTTGCAACGTCTCACTCTGGTCATTCAATTTCCTGTTGGTGATGACTTCTACCAGGTACCCGTTGATGCCACCGTATTCAACTTTGCATTCGATGATGGTTTTTATGTTACAGTCAGAGACATCACCGACTTGCTTACGATGCAATGGTTGGATGCATCAATCTTACAAGTGTTTTCATTGTAAGACTTCTGATCAAAAATTATAACTTCAATTTAAATCATTATTTTATTTCTATTTATTGGTATTATTATTTTTTAGGTACCTCCATGAGTTGTGTCAGGAATACGGTATTGAATCGATTGGATTCATGTCTCCGACACACATTGCATCGATTTCAGTAAGAACAAATGCAAATGGTGTTATAAATTACTTGGCCAACACCATGAAGGCAATGAAAACTAAGAAATTCATTCTAGCACCGTATTTTCAGGAGTAAGACCATTGATATTCTCTAATTTTTAACCTAATTTGAATGATATGATATTTAAATTTGTATTTACACGTTCATAATACGTAGGAATCACTGGATGTTGCTAGTTATTTCTCCTGAGAAGAATACAGTGTACTTCTTAGATTCAGCTGCTGCATCTAAGCGTGACTTGGATATCAAGCCGATATTGAACACGTAAGTTAGGAGACTTTTAATGAAATAATTGTGGAGTTGTGGTGAAATTGATTGTGGAGTTGTGGTGAAATTAATTGTGGAGTTGTGATTGTTGAGAAGTTGATAGTTTTGAATAGCAGGGTCCCCCTACAGGTTGGATAAATTCAATTTATAGGGGAGACTATGCCAAAATTTCTGTAGGAAATTTGAGTCATTATTTTTTTGTAGTTTGTTGATATAATTTATTGAAATTTTAGGGCTTTCAAAACGTATTGGACAGTTGGAGACATGAGGACAAAATCCAATACAACGTGGAAAAACGTAAAAGTATGAAAACACGGATTTAAACTTTATTAAAAATCTTTGAATTATTTCTATATTTTATTTAGTTTGATTACTAATATTGTTATTTTTCAATGTGAATATTTCAGTGTCCTCAACAACCTGGAGGGTCTGAGTGTGGCTACTACGTTATGAGAAATATGTATAAGATAGTCACAGAACACTTTCAACTTACTTCGTTAGAAAATGTATAAGTCATTGAAAATGAGAATTTTAATAATGACTTTATATTTTATGAAAAAAAATAACTAATAATTCATTTTGATTGTTTGTAGGCATTTAAAGAATATTATTCAACGGAGAAAGTAATCAAGATTCAAAACTTATGGGCAAAATACTTCGTTCGTAGGTTTGTGTAAATCGAAGCGTAATCAAAACTTGCACTTACATATATATTTAATTTGTATCATAAATTAAAAATTTGTAAGTATAATTATTTTTAATTTAATTTTATTACGTATATATCGATTATATATATATATTTGGTGATGCGCATGTTCAGGTTATCGCAGACCACGTCCTGGTCACTGTAGGCCACGACCTGCAGTGACCTGAGTCATTGCAAGTCACGTCCAGGTGACTATAGGCCACGACGTGCAGTGACCTGGTTCATTGCAGGCCACTGCAGGTCACGACATGCAGTGGTCTGGGTCATTGCAGGCTACGTCCAGGTCACTGCAGGCCACGACCTGCAGTGGTCTGGATCATTGCAGGCCACGTCCAGGTCACTGCAGGTCATATAATATATAAATACAACCTGCAGTGCCCTGGATCATTGCAGGCCACGTACAGGTCACTGCAGGTCATATAATATATAAATACAAAAAAAAAGGTTAGGGCTTCGGTTCTAATTTTAGAACCGACGCCTAAAGTCAAAAAAAAAAAAACTTTGGGCGTCGGTTTTTAACAAATTAGAACCGACGCCCAAAGTTTTTTTTTTTACTTTAGGCGTCGGTTTTAAATTAGAACCGACGTCCAAAACTGACTTTGGGCGTCGGTTGTAAAATTGTGACTTTACGCATCTGCGTCATATGCGTCGCCGCTACGACCGACGTGTATTCTGTTTTCCAACCGACGTGAATTCCTATTTCTGTACTGGTGTTAGCAGGTGGCGGTAGGTAAGTGTTTGGGTTTCTCTTGATTTATTGGTTTTCTTTGGGTTGTTCTAATTTGGGATTGGACTTGGGAAGTGGCATCGATGGAGGTGCGGTTGTGGCGGTGTTACTAGGAAGGGGTTGCGAACGGTGGCAGTGGTGGTTTGGTAGCGGCTGTGGCTGGTGTTTGATGGTTTTGATTTTTGGGTGTAGTTTGGTGAAAGGGCTGTGGTGCAGACGGTGCTTGGTGGTGATGTTGCAGGCAAGGTCGGTTGTGGCTTGATGGAGGGGCGGTGGTGGTGTTTTCAACAGTGAAGGAAGCGGTGGTGATGTTGGTTGGAGATGATGAAGGTTTGAGCAATGGAGGTGACGGGCTGTGGTGGTGATGTTGCGTGGTTTTCGTGGAGGTGCACAATGAATTACAGTTGCAAGTAGGTGATAGTGTGTGGAAAGAAGAATTACCCAGATGCTGGCTGCGTGAGTTGTTGTGAGGGGAGAGATGATTGAGGGTATATGAATAGTAACACTAGGGCACAAATTTCTAGGTGGTAAGTGGGTTTGGGCTGTAAGAATTTTCTAATTGGGTTGAAATAATCAAAATTTGGACAACATAATTTTTGGACCCAAATAATAAAATATTGGACTTAATTAAGTTGGATTCAAAATTATAACCATTTGGATTTAAAAATGATAAGGAATTTGATAATTTAAAATATTCGAGATTGAACTCAATTTGGAATATATTTAAATTTATTTTACAATGGCTAAACGAACACGCTTTCACTTTAAAAATAAAATTGGGGTTAAAACTTGGCGACACGTTTTTTGAGAAAAAAGATTTTATATTATTTAAAAATTCTTGGTCTCTACAAGGAGGCTGGTAAAAACCTAGTAGCTTGACCTCTAAAAGCTCGTCCAAGTCCTTTACTTCCTTAAGGTCTCCTACGATCACTTGTCTCATCATGTTTTTTTTTTTTTAAATAAATAAATTATATAAATAGGGAGGCCAGGAAAGGTCGAGCTTACCTAAAGTGCTATTTTTTGTTGGAGGAAGAGATCGTGCACTTACTTGAGGAGTTCTATGGTCTCTTAGAAAATTTTGCAAAGTAAAATGAAAGGGAGGATAGGGACCACATATATATATAGGCAGAAAATGGCGGGAAATTTTTGAATCTCCACCTCTCACTTTGGACACGTGTCAACAATCTGGTTCAATACTATTCACCTCCTCACATTAATTGAAGAGAGAATAGTTGGCAAAACGCGTCATTAGCTGTCAGAAATAAATATGATAGCTGTCAAAAATAAATACATTCAGAGATCTGTTGTTGATCCCTGATGCATGGAGGCCAATGATCGGAACAATTTCATGACGCTCAAAGATGAGCTAGGCGTTTGGGGGATAACAGGTCGGCCCATCTTGGTCATTAGGTCAGCCTGGTAGCCCGATCTCTTTAAATCTAGTAAGCAAATTACCAAAAGGTCGGGCATTAATGCCTGGCCAAACATAGCCCGGGCCTATTGCCCGACCTAACTAGGTTATTGTTTCCATCTATTCACATACCAGCATACTAGCCCAGACATATTTTGTCACTGAGGTCGGGTATTTCCGACCTCATCTTTATCTTGTCATTTTTGGTTACTCCATCCCGGCCCTATTATACCTAAAGCCCAATACAAACAGGACTCTAAGCATACTTCGTTTATGGGCTTCATCAGCGGGTCACTTTCTTGGGCCCCAAGACAAAACGTATTCCATAAGAAAACATCCTAAAAAAGGGGAGTTCAACCCTTGTAAGGTTAGAACTCCTCTTAAAAGGTAAGTTTATACAAAAATGACTCCTTCTCGCAGTTAAAGAAGGTCATTGGCTTTTCACCCCTATAAATACAGCTCCTTAGACCACGTATTATTCATTCATAATTCTCTATATATTTTCAGTTTTTTTTTCTCTCTACTTTTCCAGAACACTAATTCTCACAAAGGAGGGGCGACGGGGAGAATCCTCCTTGCCTTTTTGCAGGTCAATCAAGGCGAATCTATTCATCTTTCCAGCAATCCAGCAATTCCAGATCTTGCCAAGTCAAGGTTAGGAATTTTTACAGCATCACATATATTTGTCACATCATATTCCACGTATATTGCAGCAATAATATATCTTACATAATCATATCGGAGCATATAATAATATAAATATTATGTTTTGCATTGTAGTTGAAATGTTTCTAAGCTTACTCCTTGGCTATCCTAGAATTCAAGCATTTATCCCTCAATATTTACATCACTAATTTACTTGGAGTCAAACTATATTTATCATCACTCCTTGCCTATCATATACATAAACTATAATTTAGTTTTGTGATACTATATTATATTTCAACAACTAAATATAAATTAAGGTCCAATAAAATTGAAGCGGACAATTTCCCTACAAAACATTTAACTGAAATAATTATTGCGATCGTCTAATTTAAAGGGGTTGATTTTCTTTATTATACATCATAAAAAAATTAGTCCAATTTCCCTATTCTTAAATAATAATCGTAACATTAATAATATAAATCTTATTATATTATATTATGTATAATAATTAAAAAATAAAAGAAAATTAAAAAAAAAAAGCTTTTACCCCTCAATTTGGGGGGGGGGGGTGGGTGGGTGGGGGGGGGGGGTTTACCCTCCCCACTTATATATGGGGGGTCGAACCTCCCAAATAGGAAAAAGGGAGAGTCGACCCCCTTCTTTCTCTCTCTTCGTTTCTCTATTTTCTTTGTCCAAATGATACATATTTATAGTTTTTATCAAGGACTAAAGTGCAATTAAATAAATTATTTTATTTTTTTTAGTCTCATAAAATATGAAACCTATTTTTTAGTCCCAATAAATATTAAAAAAATCAAAATGATTATAAAGATTATAAGTTCATATTAAGTCGTAGTAGAGAGTTTTTGGGGTCATTATGAAATTCTCAATCAGTACTTTATAATGATGCTTTTGGATCTTAAAATCGATACTAGAGATAAAAGTCATAACTCGTCAAAGTTTATCGCTTAAAACTATTTTATTTCTATCATTTTCGATTTCTTTTCAAGTGGCTACTTTCATCTTAATTTTCGGTACTCTTACTACAATCAAAACTAAACTTCCAATATACCATTCTAAAATATTCACAATCTAGTGTCTCATAAGTCATATCCTTGCCGAAATGCAATATGATCAATTGTAGCAAAAGTTACGGCTCGTCAAAATAGGCCCGTTAAAAACAAACATTTCGAATTTCTAACCTTCTTTGTTATAGTTTTCGAGGCGCGTACATCAATCGAATATGTGTCTAAAATATACCATTTTGAAGGATATTGAGAGCTCTACATAATGGTATTCTCGAATAGTCAATAGATAACGAAACTAAGAATTTACGAGTTCCAAAATTATATGTCAACTAAATTAAAAGTCTTATTTAATGTCGAATAGGTCTCTTTAAATAAGTCAAACAAATTTAAATTTTTACTTGACTTTCAAGAGGTCCCGTTATATCTGAATAATTTAATATATTATAGGACAAATTTTCGGGCATTACAACCACGATCTAAGGAAGTTTATCGAAGCCACCCGTGAGCAATTACTATGACTTGAATAGTTAAAGAAGATCATAAAAGTTATTTAATGCGAAAGAGTGGACGACGGTTAAACAAAGTGGTGATCAACAGTTATCACAAGCAAGTTACGAAGCTATCGTGTCAAATGAAATGTTCGAAGTAATAGGCAGTTTTATGCCAATTTGTATATACTAGAAGTAAACTCATGCTTTACACATCTTATGTATATGATGAATGTTAAAGTAGCATTTTAAAATACTAATGCTATTTTTTGAAAGTAGTTGACGTAATTGATATTGCTAGAGGAAAATTGTAAATAGTAAATTGACTTCAATTCTTAATATATTAATATTTTATTGTAACTTTTCATCCAATTATTCAAAATATATATTATAAAATTATTTAAAATGTTAACTTAATAAATAAATCGCGTGTAATATATTAAGAAGTAATCCGATATCATAAAATGTTAGGCAAATTAATAATTACTTTATAAAATATTTATGATAAGCTGTGAAAAAAGGAAAAAAAAATATGTATAGATAAATTAAATTAATTTGTGAGCATATATTATAATGAAAAAAAATTAATATCATGCACATATTTTAGAGAAATTAAAATAAGATTTTAATAAAGTCAAAATCAACAATTAATTTTAACCACACATTTCATCGGACCCATAACTTTTTAACCACATTTCGATTTAGTCAACATAGATAAATTAATGTTTCGAGAGTTTGTCTCGAGAGGTTTGTCTTTACACTTTTGTCTAATCACTTTTAATTAGCATGAGTGAAACAACACCTGTGCAAAAACAATTTGGCATGCCCAGTGGGACAATTGTTGTAGAAAAGTTTAAAGCATCATGCCACATAAAAATTCCGACAAGGAGCCAGTTGCACCTTCCTTCTATAATTGAAGAACAAGTGGCTGAATAGAGCTCGGATGCAAGAGGATCTCGAAGTCATTATGAACCAACGATAAAGTTGAGCCCACATACCATGCGTGCTTTGCAGGGAGAACTCACTCAAGACATCGTTAAGTAGATAAATTTAAAAAGTATTCCTATTTTAGAAGAACTTGCTCAAAACAGAAATAGACATTATTTGACAATATGGCTAAATAGTTAAGCCCTTTAAACGAATTAATTAACAAACTGTTTGGTCAAATATGTCAGCCAAATCCCATGGCTATGGGAGGATGTAATAATTTCAAAACTAGGAGCCTAATAGGTAATGACTCAACAAATGTAAATGTAAACACTAGTTTACCAACCATGAATATGAGTCAAAGCCTAGAAACGTCATATATTGGTACGTCAAATGGTGGGGGGTAGTCTTGGACCTTCCAATGCTGGAGGTGTTGGAACATTCACTGTGGTGGTACCCTTTATATGAGGAAAAATACCCAAAACATTGGACCTAAAATTACATTCATCAGGGAAGGAGCATGTAGCGCCCCGAGTTCTAAATACCCGGTTCACCACGTCATTGTCTGGTCTAAACTTTTAAAATAATATTTTAGCGAAAGAAATATCTGAAAATTCATTTTTGGTAACATTAAATAAATTGTAATGGTCGATAAAATTTGAAAACATCTATGAAATAATTCAAAATAATAAATCAAACCATTAATAATACAAAACATTTGACAATGCCATAATTTCTCAAATAATTGAAAATCTCAAAAATATCCAAAGTTTAGAAATACGGTTCATCAAAATAAGATTCTCAATTATTTAACGACTATTGCCACAATCATCCATATCTTGCCACCCTCTCCGAAATCTGCAAATATTTTTAAAATAGAAATGAGCATTTCATAAAAATACTCAGTAGACTCATCGCCAATTAATTAATCTACATTATAATTGAACACATAAACGCAGGCTCTTTAGAAATCATAGGGTGTGAGTTGCTCTTCTTGTACATTAAAGCACATGGCTTCTCTTTGAAAAATCATAAACTCTTTAAAATCATCGGGTGTGGGTAGTCTCTTCTCGTGCATTAAAGCATATGGCTTCTCTTTGAAAATCATAGGCTCTTTAAAATCATCGGGTGTGGGTAGTCTTTCTTCTCGTGCACTTAAGGCACATAAGTTATGCATAACATCATCATTTATTTTGCAAGATATTCTCTTCTTTCTTGCTCATGCATAAAAACATATAAGTTATGACAAGCATAACAACATAAATATTTCCAAATAAATACATTCTCGTCTCTTTTCATAAAAATGACTTTCACATAAGTCACATAACATACACATTCACATGCAATCATAATTTAAATCAATTAATAGGGGCGAGTCTACCTTAAACTTAACGAGTGTTGTTGAGCGGGAATTACTTCAATCTTTTAAATCTCCGTACGTCTCCTCTAGCCAATTAGAAAAATAAGTTAAATTATTCTTTTGAAATTTTTAGTTTAAAATTTAGGGACTGAAATTGATGATTTGAAAATTGGGGGACTAAAATGAATACTTTTAAAGTTGAGGGACTAAATGTAAATTTTCAAAACTTGGGTTGAAGCTCAAAACGGATATTAAATTGTAGGGATTGAAATAATTGATTTTTAAAATAAAGGGACTGTTTAAAACTATTTAAAAACTAAAGGGACTGAAATGATTAGTTTTAAAATAAAAAGGACTGAATTATATAACTTTAAAACTTGGGGCAAAGATGGATCTTTTCAAGAATTTAAGGACTCATTTAAAAATGCTATTAAAATTCTCTGGCTAAAATGACAGATTTTTAAAATTAAGGAATAGAACTTTAAATATTTGAAATCACGGGTCAAAATGAAATATTTGGAACATTGAGGACTAAAGTGAAATTTTCCAAAATCAAAATTATTAAAACAAACAAACTCACACACACTCTCTCTCTCTCTCTCTCTCTCTCTCTCTCTCTCTCTCTCTCTCTCTCTCTCTCTCTCTCTCTCTCTCTCACCCAATCGGAATGCAGAGGAGGGGGAAGGTGGTGCGACGGTTGCACCTCGCAAGTCCGGCCCTCAGCCAGCGATTTACCGGCGAAACGTCGACGCACAGTGGCGGCGAGCGCGGCCAAGGAAAAAGTTCAGATTTGGGGAATTTTGTGAGAGTTTGGGGTGCGAAACCGAGGCCAAAAATGAGGCTTGGTTCGTGATTTTTCCTGCCAAAATCCGGTCAAGGTAAGTGGATAAGTTCCTTGGTCTCTTCTTAGGTTTGGGTTTTGGTTCGGGTAAGGATTTGAGCTGGGTTGGCCGTGCTTTGTGGCGGTTTGGAATGGGTGGTTATTGAGTATTATGGTTGAGGCAGTGTTGGTGGTGATGATGCAAGTGGTGGTTGTGGTGGTGGTTTGGGTGTGATGTGTTGGCGGCAGTTGGTGGTAGCTGCCGTGATGTTGGCCAGGCTTGATGGATTTGGGCTGTGGATTTGTTTGAGGTAGTGATTTGGGTGATTCCAGTGTGGTGGTATTGAGTTGGTGGTGGTCATTGCAGGTTGGATGGTGATTTCTTGGTCGAGCTTGGCTGCGTGAGGACGATGGCTACAGGAGGAGGCTGGAATCAGTGTTGTGGTGTGTGTCGTGAGGGAGGGAGAAGCTGGTTAGTGGAATGGTGCAGAGAAAGGGACGTTAGTGATGTATAATGGAATGGGTTGAGGTGAAGTGAGAGCTAGGGTATGGAATTGGATGTGGTTGGTGGAGGTATGGATTGATGTAGGATATTATGGAAACCTCGACAAGCAATACATGAAGTTCGAGAAAAATAATACGCGTGAATCAACTGATTCGAAAAAATTGAATCTGATAAAAATGGGCTAGACACAATTTGGAATTTAAAACGATTTTGAAAAGAATAATTTTAATAAATAAATAATATAATATAATTTTAGAAATTCAAAATTTATTTAAAATTTAAATGGACTCGATATTTCTTGACTCGACTAGAAGAGTACGTCGTGACTTTAAATTAAAAGTGGGTGAGATCGCAACGGCACGTTTTCATCATTTAAAATAATTATTTAATACGTAAAAATTTCTTAGTCGCTACAGAGCAAACCAACACGATTCATGGCTAATATTGGGGTCAATCCTACCAGGTCACTAGCAATGGCTCACGTACAACAGCCAACAGGACCCAATTTCATCCCAATGCCATGTTTAGGGAAAAAGTAACAGAGATCCTATAGGACAAAATGGCCTTTGGAACATGACTAGTAATTCATCCAAAATATGGGCAGCTTTACCTAGATTAGATAGATCAAGGGTATCCTTGGCCTAGGGGGTTTAGAGTACCTGAATTCTCTTTATGCACTGGTTTAGAACAAGTGTCCACTTTGGAACACATATGGTGTTTCACATTACAAAGTGGCGAAGTCACATATCATCGCAAAATGTGATTTCCCCTAGTTAACTTACTGGGTTGCATTCGCATGGTTTATCAACTTTCCTGCAAATTTTGTTCAAAATTGGCTGTAGTTAGAGCAATTATTCGACACCCTGTTTTACAAAACTGAATCTGAAGTCACTTTAGAAAATTTAGTAAATTTGTGGCAACTGCCAAATGAATGGGATGAATCATATCTTCAAAGATTTAAAATGGCAAGGAGTAAATACTTTGTACCCTTTCCTGAAAAGAATTTGTTAGAATTGCCTAAATTTGTTTTAGTTTTGAAATAAAAAAGAAATTCCAAGATAGGGAGTTCTTGTTCTCTTTCAACTTAGTGTGAATATTATCGTCTGTTGAGAGAAGGGGAACAAATGAAAAATGCTGGTAAAGGGACTTATTACAGATATCCTAATTTTGAGATATATGCCAGTGATACTGGCCAAGATAAAGTCGAAATATGTTATCTGAGTTGGTCAAAGGAGACACATGAATGTCCTGTATTAACCAAAACTAGAAATATCAAATAAAAATGAAATGGTAAAAGAAGAAAATCAAAACATTTTCATTTGATGTAACAAAAGTCGACATAATATTCAACTGTCTATGCAAGGATAGGTAGATAAAACTGAGCGACAAGCATAGATTTCTAAATCTTGGAAAAACTAAGAGCAAAAAATACTGAAAAGTAGTTTAATGCATGGTGTCATATGACTCATATGACTAACAGTTGCTTGGTATTTCGTAGTATAATACATGATGTCATTGAATCAGGGTGAATTACCTTAGATTCTAAAAAGAAGATGACAGTAGGTGAGAATTCTTTCCCTCAATCAGTTAACATTGGTATGGTCGTTCTTAAGTTCAAAAAGTAGAATTTACCAAAGTTCAAGCTGGTGGTAGATGAAGAAGAGGCTGAACCACGTCCCAATTTTTTGAGCAACTTAAAGGGAAAGCTATTGATAAAGAAGATGAGAATTTATACTCTAGATGTCAAAAATAAATTGTCTTGGCTACAAAAGAAGTAAAAGCAAACAGACAACCATTGAATCAAGCTAAGCCGCATAGTTCAAAGGACAAGTAAGGATAAGTCAAGGGAGATCTTGCAGCCCATGGTTATAGGCAAAGATGTTTGGAGATCACCAAGTCTTCCACAGAATCTCAAAGTGTTCAGGAAAAAGGTAATACTTTTATTGAGGTAATCCCACCAAGTCAGGAAATAAATAATTTGGATGATGATGGGATGACTGTTATAGAAGACGAATTAGACATGGAAGAAGAATGCAAAAAAAAAGGGAGTATCGCGTGGAAAACTTCTCAAGAAGTTGTACCAAGAAGGTGGCCCAGTAGTAGGTTTATTGGGAAAATTATATGGACGATCGTTTGATTATTTGGTGTTATATGGGATCCCCAAGAGAAAGAAGAGAGTACATTCACTGCTACCTAATGCTCTTGTCCAGGGTTAGATTGAAAATGACTCATAAACCCAATAGCATAAAAAATATCATGTCTAGTGCACAACATGGCATACTTGAGACTACTCAAAGCAAATGCATAGGGTATCCTACTCATGCGCTCTACCTCGTCACGAGTTTTTAGATACTTCTCCTTCGACATGTGAATGCCGTGCCTAAAAAGTAATAAATCCTTCTTGGAATTCTGCATAACAAATCTAACAAGGATTTTATTATTGTGTGAAGCTTGAGATAAAGCGATGCACTTATTCTTCTAATCACGAATGATCTGGATTCCTAGAATAAAGCTTGCTTCTCCTAAGTCCTTCATACATGGATTTAAGCATAGCACCTAGATAAAAGGCCTCATTGTAATCGATGCCTTCTCTTTGGGTAAACTCTTTTGGCTTCTATAACTTCTTCTTTTCAATGGTTGGATTTCCTGATTGGTTTGTGAATTTTTATGATTAAGTCCAATATTAGCTATTGAATCATTATTCTCTTCCAACACAATCTTCCATTGAGACTCCTTTTCTTCTATGTATTTGTCCTCAAAGAGAGTTACATTTGTTGAAACAAATACCTTCTTGTTTTGAGGACTATAGAAGTAATATCCTCTCTTTCCCTTGGGATAACCTATGAATATGAATCTTTCTATTCTAGGTTCCAATTTCTCAGTCTTACCATTCAGCACGTGTGTTGCACAATAAAAAATGCGAATGTGGCCTAAGTTAGGCTTATGACCATTCCACAATTCTAGGTGAGCCTTGGAAATCGACTTAGATGGAACTAAGTTCAAAATATATGCAGCTGTCCGAAGTGTATATCCCCGGAAGGAATTAGGTAGTGTAGAGAAACTCATCCTTGACTGTATCATATTTAACAAAGTCCCGTTTCTCATTTTTGAAACGCCATTCTGCTGGGGCATCCTCAAAGCGCTCAATCGAGATATAATTCCATTATCTAAGTGTTTCAATACTTTTACCTAAGTGTTTCTCGACCTCAGTCCGAAATTCTTTGAATTTATCAAAAGTTTTAGACTTTCAAGACATTAGATAAATATAGTCATATCTTGAGTAGTCATCTGTAAAGGTCACAAAGTACTCATGGTCATTTTTAGTGGAGCCCTCATAGGATAACATACATCGATATGGACTAATTAAAAGACTTTTTTTTAGCTCTAAGTCCTTTTGCCATAAAGGATCTCTTGCTTATTTTACATTCCAAACATGATTCACGAGTTGGTAAGGAATTGACCTCTAAACCAGTTAGTGGTCCATCCTTAACCAACCTTTTAATCCTATTCAGGAATATGTGTCCAAGTCTTAGATGCCAAATATGTCTTATTAGTTTGAGATGACATTTGTTTTTCAGCGATAGTTATATAATTTTTATGTGTAGTAGTTTTGAGTGTGTAAAGATGATTAGACAAATATCCAGCACAAATACGAGCATTATTACGACAAATATTAATTCCAGAAGATGTAGAATCAATGTAATATCCATGCTCATAAAGTCTTGAAACTGAAAACAAATTTATCTTCATTTGTGGAATATAATAACAATCTTGAAAAATAAAAGTCCTACCACTACAAAAATTAAAATAAACAGTTCTTCTTGCTAATGCTGCAACCACATCTCCCATGCCAATGGTGATTTGAAAATCACTTTTGCTAAGGTTTCTAGTTTCCTGTAAAACCTGCATATATATATATATATATATATATATATATATATATATATATATATATATATATATATATATATATATATATCATTGGCTCTAGAATCTACAACCTAGGATAATGTAGAATCAACCATTAAACATGACTCAGCAATGAAAGACTCACCTGTACCCGCCTTTTTAGACTTAGTACAATCTTTCTTCCAATGTCCTTTATCACCACAGTTGAGGCACTTGCCCTTAGGCTACTTACCTATTCTAGTATTAGTACATGTGTTGGTGGAACGCTTTCTCTTTTTTCCCTTAGCTTTACTTTAGGTTAGAGACACCATTTGTGGCAATCATTGCTTTCCTTATCTTTCAGAGTCAGTTCCACCCGATGAAGCTGACTTATTAACTCGTTCAACAACATGTCAAGTTTGTGCATATGATAATCTATCTTGAACTGTGAGAGCATATCAGAATTAAGCACCATGTCTTGTTGAGTTTCATTGTGAATTTTAGCCCCAAGGACTTCTGCCTAGTCAAATAGTGCAATCATGGTCATCATGTGTTGCTTAACCGACGTCACTGGTTTTATGCGTATGTTCTGAAGGGCACAAATTGTCCCAAAAAGATCTTGTCTCCCTTTCTTCCCAAACATCTTTAAGGCTTTCCATTATGTCATAAGCGGAGCCAGAGTGGTCCTGTTTCTGCTGCAATACATTATTCATAGATGCCTTAACGTAGCAACATGCCAACTTATCATCTTTTATCCACTTATCATAATTGTACTTTTGGGATATAGGGTGTTAGTAGCAGGTTATTCAGGACATTCCTCATTGAGCACAAATTCAATGTTATCACCATTAAGTACGATCATTAAGTTATGTTTCCAATCATGATAGTTACCTCTGGTTAGAGTATTTTCTTTCAGCATTGATGATAAAGGATTGAGAGACATTTTGTAACTGAAGATAAATAAATAAGCAATATTAAATATAATTTGTAACTATGATTTAGTGTATGATGCATGAATGCATAATTAGTACCCATTTAAACTACAAAAACACTATGATGACTTAATTTCAATTAACCACTACCCGCGCTATACGTAAAGTCACAGCGATTTCTCAATTAAACTGAAAGATTGTTTCACTTACTTTTATAGTTACCCGGGTACCAAGTACTTTAACATAAAAATTCGCAATGTTTCTTTTTGTCATCAACCTTAAAAGGAAGAGCCTCTTTAGGAGGTTTACTAGTTAGGTGATCTTAAGTGTATAACCTCCATCCAAATCCACAAGTATATCTAGATTTCAAAATATTGCCATCTTTAGGATGGTCGATTATTTTAATCAATATTGGTGCAAATCCTCCAAATAGGAAAACATTCCTAAAATCAAAGTACCAATGCCTTCCTTTAGGGAGGTCGATCAATGAAGTTGACTTGAGGCAAGGTAGTTTTTATTATAGATGTATCGACACGAGGAGACCAATGGTCACAAACCCACTCCCACATTTATGTAAACCAATATATCCAGATATTGGGCCCCATATATTATCAAAATGGACCAAACGAATTTGACCCAAATCACACATGGGTCAGGACACAAAATTTGGGCCTGGAAGAAAAAGACCAAGCAGCTCCATGCGCTTCTAGCAACGGTAAGGTACATCACAGCCTCCTCCATCTTGTACCTTTTTTTCTTAATACAGAATCTATAATATTACAATTTGTACTATACCCGTAATGCGGGATTTACAATTTATCTATTACAGACTTGGAAAACAAATGCAAGAATAAACCATTGGCCGCAAACAATCGATAAAACCTAGCAACATCCATCTAAATAAGTTCATCACAACATTTAAGCATTCATATAAACATCTTTGAATCATAAACATCCTCCATAACTATAAATCACAGATTCTTTAAAGACCGAATTCAAATTAGTATTTAATTAAATATCAAGTCAGACTCTGATACCAATTGTTGGAAAATGATTCTAAGTGTTCAAATAAAAAAAAAATATTTTTCTTTGAAAAATAAGAATGCCTTGGAATTTAATTAACTACTAAACTAATTAAAACTAATTTGAAGGTGAGTAGCGGAATTACCTTCCAGAAGCTAATATGAACTTGAATCTTTAAAATAATTGTTCCATCTTCCAACCTTTGAATCTTTCCCAATATTCCTTCAAGAACAAGATTACATTGATGCGTGGACACCAAAGTATCAAGAACACAAGAATACAATATTATCCAAGTAGAATAAAATTTTCACTCTAATATTTAATTAGGGAATAACCAAAACAGGGGTATGGAATACTTTTCTAGTTGTCCCCTATGTATTTATAGGGGAAGAGTTTTAACTCTTCTCATATTCCTTGTGGGATTAGAGTTTCGTACTTGTCCTAACTCTTTTCTTTTTCCTTGTGGGATTAGAGTTTCATACTTGTCCAACAAGTAAAACTCTTTTCCTTTCCTTGTGTGATTAGAGTTTTATACATGTCATACAAATAACTCTATCCTAATTCCTTTTTTAATAGCGCAATACAAGAACTATCCAACTCTTTATAAGTTAGTCCTTCAATTCTTATTTAGGCTATTAGGGGACCCAATTGGATTTATATATTATAAGCTCCCAATAATTAAATCCGTTTATGCCAATTAATAACCATCCAATTTAATTATATAATAATTCGCTCATGCCAGTATAGAGGAATTATTGCAACTCCTAAATATATAAAATAATCATAGAAGCAATATATATTTATTTCCCATAATTATTCATCATCTTGACTTATCAATCTAATAGTTTGTCCCCATTTGAGATTGATAATTAATTAGGCATAAAATTAACCATGTCACCTAATTAATTATTCACTTTGCTTGAATTAATATTCTTATAGCAATGATTTCTATTTAACAACGATTGTTAAATACTAAGTTTTGATTCCTAAAATCATACTTGCACTTAGAATATTTAAGCGATCTCCTTAACTCTAATATTAGAGCAACGGATTCCTCTTACAATGCGTCATTTATTAATTCACTTTCCTTCGGCTCCCAACATACAAAGTTATTGATCATATCAATGATTGATCTCACTTATAGTATACAAAGACCCTAAAGATTGTTACATAATAAATATCATCCAAGATAGATTAAGACAGTCTATATAATAGTCATGTGAAATCTCAATTTCCAAGCATGGTCATGCTAGAGAATTAATTCCACAATGGTTCAGTCGAATATACTTATCCTGAAGTATATCAATGTTATTACCCACCATTCAACTAGTCGCGACGATTAAGATAAATCGCATATTTTGAATAATTAGAGTAATAATCAAATGAACCTCAATAGAATAAAGTTTCTATCTTTATTCAAGGTTCAGGACTAAAGTATTCTCGATTGAAATATAATATTAATCTTCTGTAATTTGAAAGTACTAACATCATATTATCTTTAAACAATCAAAGGCCCTTCTTTACAGCATACATATAATAATGAATTGCAAATTTAAATAAACATCAAATATTATATCAAATATAAATAATTGTTTATTATATTTGAGTAAATTCCTAATGTTTTGGGCACATATCTCAACATGAAAAACCATCATGGTCAAGTCAGTCAGCAGAATAAAATTAGGTTGGGAAAAGAAAATGGAACAACTAGGATAAGGGAAAGGAATGTTGGAAATATGGTGTAGGAGAATGAATAAAATGATAAAAACAACAAGAATTGATGAAGGAAATATAAGGCTCAAACACATGAAACACGTTGTCCTCAAACTATATTTGCGCCCACCGGGATCAAGTTTGCTTTTGGGATTATTGTAAATAGGTTTGAATGATTAATCAAGCCTTTCCTTCAAGTTCAAATAAAGCAAAATAAGAATTTGAAACAAAAACAAGAACACTAAAATTGGAATGATGAAATGGAATAATTTGGATATCAATCTTGATTCAAAATTGTTAAAAAGTTATTTGGTATGAAGAAAAATCACTTATTTATAGATATCCAAACACCAATCACGAATTGGTGCCATCTTTCCATGAAAAGGTGGAATGTTTCTCCAAAATGTGCCAATTTCAAATAATTAACGGTCAAAATTTTATATCGTGCGACCGCATGGTTGAACCATCGTGCGGTCGCACGGTTCTACCCAAAAACTCCACGTCAAAAACGACGTGTGGTCGCACGGTTTTTGTACCGTGCGGCCGCACGGTTATAAATGATGCCACCTTTGATTTTTCATTTCCGTTTCTTTTCAAAATCATTCATTTATTTATCATTAATCATTTTGAACACACGCACACACACACACACACACACACACACACACATATATATATATATATATATATATATATATATATATATATATATATATATATATATATATATATATATCCAACAATCCCCCACTGTTCAAAATGCATTTTGATAAATTTTTCAATACTTATGCATAAGGAATAGATATCTTTCGATTTGAATCTATCCATAGTGTAATCAATCACAAGGTATCATTGAAATCCTAGGTGCCATAAAAGCTTTGAACCTATTATTCCTTTGTAATGAAATCGGTGAGATTACACACACAAGTATCATTGTATTCTTATGTTTTTCATAACACGCTTAGCACTTTTATGGCCTTGTGCTCATCCTATTCATGAATTTTTTTTAAGAGAGAAACTTCGAACTCTCTATCGAGACGGCACCATCTCTAAATTCATATAGGTAAAGTTCTTCCAGTATCTTTGTCATATTTACAGATACTTGATCCTATTGATCCGAACTTTATTAAAAGTTTAAAAAACTTATCCCTCATTTTCTATGATAACCAACACTTATTTTGTAAATGTTGAACACTATCCACTTATCGAATGACTTGTTTTTACCCTTTGAACCTAAAATGTACCTTTTAGTAAGTTTAGGTAGGGTTGTCATCATTGGTGGATCTTTAATTAAGAAGTTTTAACCCCATCCTACTTGATGTGGTCCTCACTAATTCTTTAGTAAGTGGTTTTGTTAGTGGATCCGCTAAATTATCACTTGATTTTACATAAGTGATTGAAATTGTTTCATCTTTGATCAATTTCCTTACATAGTCATGTCTTAGACTAATATGTCTAGACTTTCCATTGTATACTTCATTGTAAGCTCTTGCTAAAGTGGCTTGACTATCACATAGTATAGGAATAGAGTTTAAATTCTTATCTCCTATTGGAATTTCATACAAGAGATCCCTTAGCCACTCAGCTTCTTTTCCGACTTCTGCCAATGCTACAAATTCGGATTCCATTGTTGAGTGTGTTATACATGTTTGTTTCTTGGATCTCCATGAGACTGGTGCTCGTCCAAGAGTAAATACCCAACCTGAGGTGGATTTATTCTCACCTGTACTAGATATCCAACTTGCATCGGTAAATCCTTCTAAGATTGCCGGAAACCGGGAATATTGGAGACCTATATCTTTGGTTTTCTTTAAATAACCAAGAACTCTTCCAATTGCCTTCCAATGTTCCTTACTTGGGTTACTAGTAAACCTACTAAGTTTACTAACCGCAAATGCTATATTCGGTCTAGTGCATTGGACCGTATACATTAGAGATCCGATAGCACTTGCATATTCAAGTTGTGCTATTGCTCTTCCATCATTTTTTACAAGTTTAATACTTGCATCGAATGGGGTGTTTGCTTCTTTAATGTTCAAATGCTTGAACTTATCAATCACATTCTCAATATAATGTGTTTGATTAAGCGTAAAACCCTCATTTCTTCTTGTGACCTTGATACCTAATATGGTATCTACTTGCCCAAGATCTTTCATTTTAAATGTGGAAGATAGAAACCTTTTTGTTTCATTTATGCCTTCCATGTGATTACTTATGATCAACATATCATCCACATAAAGGCATATAATCACAACATGTCTTTCATGTTCCTTCGAATATAAGCACTTATCAACACTATTGTGTTTGAATCCAAATGACATAATTTTCAAATCGAACTTCTCATGCCATTTTTTCGGTGCTTGCTTTAAGCCATATAATGATTTAACTAATTTGCATACTTTCTTTTCATTTCCGGGGAGAACAAAACCTTCAAGTTGTTCCATATAAACCTCCTCGTGAAGGTCCCCATTCAAGAAAGCTGTTTTAACATCCATTTGATGTATATACAAATCATAAATGGAAGCTAAGGCAAACATTATTCTTATAGATGTAATGCGTGCCACGGGTGCATATGTGTCAAAATAATCTATTCCTTCCTTTTGTCGATATCCTTTGGCTACTAGTCGAGATTTAAAGGTATTGAGAGTACCATCCGCGTCGTACTTCTTTCTAAATACCCATTTACATCCTATAGGTTTAGAGCCATTTGGTAAATCAACAAGTTCCCAAGTATTGTTAGACATTATTGAATTCATTTCATCTTTTATAGCATCTTTCCAAAAAATACTATCTCTTGATGACATAGCCTCTTTATAAGTTTTAGGATCCGTTTCGGTTTGTAGAACATATGGTGTTGTTCTAATGACACTCTTTATATTTTCTTCAACAAGATAAAGAGAAATACGTTGAGAGTCTATTTCATCCGGTCCTAATACTTTTTGTTTTCGAGTTCTTTTGCTTCTACGAAGTTCATTAGGATCATTAACACCTTTAGAGGGTGTTTCTCCAAATGATCTTGTAGAGTTTGGAATCTCTTTATTTGATTCCTTAATATTTTTATCCGAAGATAAAGAATCCTCAAAGAACTCTACTTCCCGTGATTCAATTATCACATTGGTCTCCAAATTCAATAATCGATATGCTTTACTATTTGAAGCATATCCAACAAATACACATTTGATCCCTCTTGGACCAAGTTTTGTTAGTTTAGGATCGGCGTTTTTGCAATAAGCAAGACACCCTCACACTTTGAAGTAACCAATATTTAGTTTTCTTCCTTTCCATAATTCATATGGAGATACTTTTGTAAATTTTGAAGGAACTCTATTTAATATATGACATGCACTAAGTAATGCTTCACCCCAAAGATTAAATGGAAATTTAGAATATAACAACATTGCATTAATCATTTCAACAAGTGTCCTATTTTTTCTTTCCGCCAAACCATTTTGTTCGGGTGTTCTAGGTGCACTACATTGATGAATTATGCCATGTTGTTCACAAAATAAGTTAAAATCACTAGAGAAGTATTCACCTCCTCTATCACTCCTAAGAATTTTTATTTTCTTATTCAAGTGATTTTCAACTTCATTTTTATATGCTTTGAAAGTTTCAAAAGCCTCATCCTTATGTTTTAATAAATAAACATAAGTAAATCTAGAACAATCATCAATAAATGTTATGAAATATCTATTTCCACCCCTTGTTAACATACCATTTAATTCACAAATGTCGGTATGCACAAGATCTAATAATTGATTTGTTCTAGTTATACTATGAAAAGGTTTCTTAATCATCTTAGATTCTACACAAGTCTTGCATTTATAAAATTTGTTTTCATCATAAGATATTAAGTCACACATTTTCATTCTTTTCATAGAATTATTGCCTATATGCCCTAATCTACCATGCCACAATGTAAAGGAGTCAAGCATATAAGCAGAATTCACTTTATTCATATTTTTATTGTCAACGGTACATAGTTTGACCATTCCATCACTAGAATAGCCCTTTCCAACAAAGATCCCATTACGATATAATACAAGTTTACCGGATTCATAAACACTTTTGATTCCGGGTTTTCCCAAAAGATCACCACTAACTAGGTTCCTATTCATGTCCGGAACATGGAATACATTAGTGAGAGTAACGGTTTTTCCGGATGTGAAGATGATGTCTACACTTCCTTTTCCAACCACTTTGGAGCGGCCTTCATTACCCATTTGTATTTCATGTTCATCTTCCAAGTCATGATAAGTTTTAAATAAAGACTTATCATAACACACATGTATGGTGGCACAAGTGTCATACCACCATCCTTGAACCTTTCCTGTTATAGTGTTGACTTCACATATTGTAGCCACAATGTTGTCATCTTCAATGGAGTTTATTTTATGTTCACCATTGAATTTCTTCTTATGCCTGCACACTTTGGCCCAATGACCGGGTTTTCCACAAACATAGCATGGCCCCTTTGGTTTTGATTTAAACTTCCCTTTGTCCTTTTTGGGCCCAAGAGGATTAAACTTTTCCTTGTTGGAGTGTTCAGCCCTTTCAATAGCATTTGCTTTTGATTTGGCTTCATAAGAATTCTCATTCTTGTCCCTCATTATCGATTCTTCTTCAATGCGTAGATACTTTTGTAATCGTTCCAAAGTAAAGTCTTCGGAGTTATGAAGAATCTTCTTCCGGTATCCTTTCCAAGCACTTGGAAGTTTGGCAATAATTGCCCCCACTTGAAAGGATTCCGGGAGTTCAATTTTGACCGCTTTCAATTTGTTGACAAGTACTTGTAATTCATGTACTTGAGGGAGAATAGGTATATTGTCCAAAAATTTAAAATCAAAATATTTTGTGATTAAAAATTTCTTGGTACCTTCTTCTTCCGCCTTGTATTTGTTTTCCAATTCGTTCCAAATATCTCTTGCCGAAGAAGTGTTGATGTAGAGATCATATAACCGGTCCGACAAAGCGTTCAAAATATGTCCACGACATATTAGTTCATCCTCTTGTCTTTCTTCCTCTCGGCCCTTATTGCCTCCGTGTCTGTCTCCGCTGGTTCCGCTAAAGGTTCCAAATCCGGATCCAAAATGTAGAAGATCTTCAATGCGGTGAGTAGAAATTTTAACTTGTCTTTCCAACGCGTGAAGTTTGTTCCATCAAATCTATCGAGCCTCACAAGATCTTGGTTCATCAATTTGATAGTTGCAAGAGTTGTTTCATTCTCCATGGCAAAAAGTATAGTTTGAGATTGTTGGAAATATGCTGTAGGAGAATGAATAAAATGATAAAAACAAGAATTGATGAAGGAAATATAAGGCTCAAACACGTGAAACACGTTGTCCTCAAACTATATTTGCGCCCACCGGGATCAAGTTTGCTTTTGGGATTATTGCAAATAGGTTTGAAGGATTAATCAAGCCTTTCCTTCAAGTTCAAATAAAGCAAAATAAGAACTTGAAACAAAAACAAGAACACTAAAATTGGAATGATGAAATGGAATAATTTGGATATCAATCTTGATTCAAAATTGTTAAAAAGTTATTTGGTATGAAGAAGAATCACTTATTTATAGATATCCAAACACCAATCACGAATTGGTGCCATCTTTCCATGAAAATGTGGAATGTTTCTCCAAAAGGTGCCAATTTCAAATAATTAACGGTCAAAATTTTATACCGTGCGACCGCATGGTTGAACCATCGTGCGGTCGCACGGTTCTACCCAAAATTCCACGTCAAAAACGACGTGTGGTCGCACGGTTTTTGTACCGTGCGGCTGCGCGGTTATAAATGATGCCACCTTTGATTTTTCATTTTCGTTTCTTTTCAAAATCATTCATTTATTTATCATTAATCATTTTGAACAGACACACACACACACACACACACACACACACACATATATATATATATATATATATCCAATAAGGAAAAATGGTAGAACAAAAATGCATACACAGGAACTCACATCAACGAGGGTGGGGATAATCCCATTTCACCCTGTCCAGCGTGCATCAATTAGCACAAATGAGATTGTTTGATAGGAAAGAATGTCTATTTTGGGTGGCCACACGGCTAGAAATTACACATAGTTTGCTCAAAGGAAGAACGAGGAGCATGTTAAGATTAACAAGGAAAAAGCTCAAGTCATTTCTACGATTAATCAAGAGACAGAGCTGAATCTGACATTATAACATGTATTCTTTTGACAACTAAATTTTCCACTTATGCTTTATTTTACTGGGGAATTTTTTTTTCTTGTTTCATCATCTTTCGTAGCTAAATGTGACAATATGTTTATAATAGACATTGTCTAAATTAGAATAATACATTTTCGTTTTAGAATAAAAGCTACATAATTATTTATTATTTGTTTACAATGCAGGAAATATCCCAAAATCAAGTGAACTAAGGAAATGAAGCAAACAAAGGCCAAGGGGATGTAATTGGCGCTTAAATTGAACACATGGGAAAAGGTTTGAAGACAATTGAAGACGAGAGGAAGTCAAATGAAGAAATTTAGAAGTGCGGAGACTTAATTGTTGCAATCAGAAGATAAAGGACTCACGTGCAAATAAAGTTTAGGGACCTACATAAACGCACAAGAAAAGATGAAATTGCACTAGAGAGTTTCTACTGAGCGGACAATTCTTCTCAACTTGGTGACCGCATGATGATTGTCAAAATAACAAAACCACTTTTCATACACCTGCGCAGCCACTGCTTCTATAACTGCGCAGCTGCGCAGTTATCCGGCCCAGTGGGAGAAAAGTCCATGCACGAATTTTAGTCTTGTTTTACTTAGATTTCTTGGGGATTCTATATAAGCAACCTGTCATGCACAAAGGGGGACCTTTGCACACATATTCAAAAGGCATATTTCAAGTTTCTCTCATCAAGATCTTGGAGGCGTTTTGGGAGGCAAAGACGTAAGCATAGAGGATTAGCAACGTTGAACAACTACTTGGTGCAAGAATTCTCTTGTTTGTTAATTTCATTAAATCATGATGTTTAGTCTCAATTATTACTACATTTTTATTATTTTCATGATGAACAACTAAACTATTTGTTGGGATTAACGATGTAGCGCAGTTTTCCTCTTTTAATTACATTGTTCAAGTTTTATGTATTGATTGCACGTGATGTTATATTTTGTGATTAATGCATGAATTAATTGGCCACTAATTCATTACTCTAATGGGTCTTTTTCATAATCCGAGAGGTGAGCTAAAGATCTAGATCTAGGGAAAAAAGCCAGTAATTGAACCAGCGATAAAGATATACTTTTGTTGTTATTGCGGTATTTAATTGAGTTCTTGTATTTCATGCACCTAATCTTACAACTTTCTTTCTAAAAACACGATTGACTAATTGGGTAGAGTTGATTTACACTCAAGAGAAAAATTTTATATACATAAATGAATTCAATCGAGCACATAAATAGGAATAAAACTAGATAAATGAAATTAAAAGAATTGGCTAATGTGAAATCGGATGTCCTATCACTTATAAATATCAATTTAGAATATCTAAATGTCTTTTTCTTTTCTTTTGCCTTTTAGTTTAATAATTTGGTTCAATTAAAAAAAATCCAAATTTTAATGTTCAAGTAAGGCTAGAACTAACACAATTTTGATACTTAATTACAATCTCTGTGGGATGATAACTCGGACTCAAAAGGTCCACTTTATTACTTGGATGCGACATCATATACTTGTGATTTAGCACATCAAGTTAACTTGATCTGTGCTAATCGCAAGTGTATGATGTTGCATGGGAAGTGCCTTAATTTTCGACCTATAAAATCAATACTTCTTCCCCATTCTTACGAAACACGACTTCCTTCTCATGGCACAAAATTGAAACACGATTTATACTCAACCAGTCCATCCCTAAAATAATATCGAAATCTCTCATCTGAATTATGTTGAGACCTACCTCAAGTATTTGATCATCAAAATCTATTTTCACGGCCTTAGCTATCTAATCCATCTCAATAGTTCCTCCTCATGGTAAACTAACCTCAACTATACTACCATTTTTCTCTCCTACTAATTCCAGTCTCGATAGGCATGCATCAGAAATAAAAGAATGTGTAGCACCCGAATCTATCAAGACATAAACAGGAATACCAGAAACATATAGTATACCTGCAATCACGTCTGAATCTTTAGCAGCATCCATAGCTAAAACCCTAGCTTTTCCTTTCTTATTTTGGTCTATGTTCTTTTTTTGATCAGTGCCTTGTACTGGTGGATTGCGGCAATCGAAAGCAAAATGACCTGGTTGACCACACTTGTAGCAAACTCCCTTACCCCATTAGACACTCTCCTCTGTGCATCTTCGAAAACTTAGGACAAGGTGCTATGTTGTTAATCGCTTTTGACCCTTGGTAGGTCCTGAGTTCGTCCTCTTGTTGGGTGCGTGGTTCCTGTTCTAGTTCTGATTCAAACCATTCCAGTTCCTCTTACCCTGAAATTTTGCATTGTTCTGACTTCCCTCATTATCAAACTTTATTCCAGCATAAGCTTGAGCTTTCTTCACAACCTCTATGTACATGGGAAATTCATGTGAACTAATGATTTTTCAAATCTCTGGACGTAGGCCTCTCTCAAACCGTCGAGCCCTTTTGTAACGACCTGGATTTTTCGTGAATAAACCTGGAGTGTTATTAAAAATAATTCGTTTTTCTTTAAATAAATGCGAAAGCGTAGAAATATATTACCCTTTTATTTTTAAAAATAAACGATATTAAAAAAACTTGCCAAACATGAAATTGAAAAGTTTTTCCCAATAATTCATAATAATTTAATTTAATAACATTAGCATGTCTTTAAAAATAAATAAAATTGGAATGGAAGACTTTATAACTTTAATTCTTCAAATCCCATTGGCAGTCCGCATCACTATTTCGTCACAATCCAATCGACATGAACTAGCCTAGAAAAATTTTAAAGTAAGAGTAAGTATTAAAAAGACCCAATGAGATACGTGCCAATTCCAACTCAACATAATATAAATATAAAGTACACTTACAAAAACATTTTCCTCGTTTAGAGCAGCCGATCGCAATAACAACTAGCTCAAGGAATTACTTAAGAATTCCAACATTGATCCCGAAGGATTTAACATAGCATTCGGGAGGATTTAACATAGAATAGACCCGAAGGTCTTAAGGTATTAAAAGTAACATTATATAAATATCATGAAAAATTAAAATTTAACCACTTGTACATAATGTATCTTACCTTAAAGAAATATTGTATTGCTAAGAAATTTGAGAAAGATATATAATTGGGGTCTCAAGAATTGACGAGAATGTGTGTGGTTGTACGTCTCCAAAACCATTATTTACTTGCATTTATAGGACCAATTCGTTGAGTCCTCTGCAAATAGATAAGAATTTTCTCTATTTTGAAATCAACTAAAAGGATAAATGGTATCAAGATAAAATTCTCAAGTAATTATCTTAATCTCCAATTCAGTTGAATAAGGATGGGAGAAAAAAAAAAGTAAATATTTCAATGATTATCTATACATACACGTGTAGTTGGAAGATTTTAAAACCAAATAATCAACCTACTCAATTATTAATTAAGGTAACATATTTTAACTATAATATCTTGGACATAAACCCAAAATAAATTTGTCGTCAAAACATAAAACACTTTAGTCCTTCGACTTTTTTTTCAAAATTATTAAATTACACGGAGGATAAAAATCGTTAAATAATTCTATTCTTTAAAAAAATTTGAGGCGTTACACTTTTTAACCTAAGTCTCCACTGGATGTGGAACATATCATTTGAGCTCCTCGAACTTTCTCTCTCATAATCTGTTATGTCCATTTCTCCTTGAACTAAATGCAGAAACTTTGTATCTTTTTGGTCTCGTAGAGCTTGGAGGAAAACCTTGTCTTTGATCTCAGTTTTGAACTCCTCCCATGTCGAAGCTGCTCGTTCTTCTTCTGTTCTAGTCTGCAATGCAGACTCCCACCAAAAGTCGGCTTTTCTGACCAACATAAACTCAGCACATATAATCTTTCTATCTTCAGGGCAAGATATTTGCATGAGAATTTTCTCAATAGTTTTTAGCCATTCTTCAACAGCTAGTGGATCATTTCTTCCATCAAAAGTAGGTGGCGGTACCTTCTAAACTGCTCTATTATCGGCAATGTGGAAGCTGTTGGGGCTTGCCTCATGTCTTGTACGCCCTGGAGCAGATCTCTAATAACAGTGGACTGGGCTATGGAGCCCTGTTATGGGGTAGTGAGTTCCATATCACTTCTATTTTTGCATCTAGAACTTTTTACTTTAAACGTAAAGCAAAATTATATTTTTAACTTCTCAAAAATACATTGTCTAGTTCTCTCTGTTGACTCCTTGTGAATAGTGTCATATCTAAAGAAAATACTAATTATGCAAAGTCCAGCTTAGGGTTCTACAACATCATCTTCCAAATTCAGGGAAAAAAATTATTTTGAAAACATTTCTTAAATTATGCTTCATTTACTTATTTCCCATTATTCTCGAACTCACTTCCTTTCTACTTATTTCGGATATAATTTCTTCCTTCTTCGTCTAATTCTCATTAAATATTCAAACAAATGTCCGAAATAATAATAAAATTATAACAATAATTTTTTTAATAAACTTCTTTACCTTCGGAGTCCGCGGAAGGAATGATGACAGTGGCAATTCCATAAATAAAATAATTTTGGAAAAATCTCCTTTGAAATTTTTTTGGCAAGTCTACAGAAACGTAGGCCTGGCTCTGATACCATGTTGTAATACCCTGAGTTCTAAACACCCGAAACGCTACTTCATTCTTTCAAAATAACAATTGAGCGGAAAATAACTTAAATTTTAAACTCAAATAAAATTTCATTCAACACCATCAACGGTAATAAATTCGAAATTCTTCAACACTTAGTAAAAATTTAAAGTTTTCAAATTTAAATATTTAATATAAATCATTTATTCATCCTTTGCCACACTTATCCATCATTCGCCACCGTCTCTGAATTCTGCAAAAATTGTTAATAACAAGGTGAGTATTTCAAAGAAATACTCAGTAAACTCATTGTAAATTAATTGACTCAGGCTATAAAAATTCTTGTAAACATGTAAATCATGCTGAACATTCTTTGACATAACTTCATATCATATATTCACATAAGTGTGTAAAATAGCCTCGTTTCGTCGCAACATGCAATAATGCATGTATGTTATAGCGCATATAACATCATCAATTCTTATAACACATAAGTGTGGAAAAGTAGCCTCGTCTCATCTCAACATGCAATAATACATGTATGTTATAGCGATATAACATCATAACTTCTTAGTTCAATTCCATGAACATAACTGTGTCTCGTCTCGTCTCTTCTCAATTCATATCAACATATGAATTATTACATAATCACATATTTATGTGCATTTCATAGGTAAATCAATTAATAAGAATGAGTCTACCTCAACACTTAATGAGTTTGAATCGAGCAGGAAAAACGTCAAAGTCTCTAAATGTCTGTTCGCGTCGTCTAGCCAATGAAAATAAATCTTAGATTAGAAATTTTGGTTAATTGAGTGTTTAAAAGAAATAAAAGTTTGAGGACTAAATAATATATTTTTTTAAAACTTGAGGTTGAAGATTTAAATCATCATTAAATTGGAAAGCTGAATTTATAATTTCAAAGTTGGGGACTAAGGGGCAAATTTTGAGAATCAAAAGTCTTTTAAAATTAAAAATCACTCTTCTCTCTCTCATTTTCGTTACATCGAGAGAGAGAGAGAGAGAGAGAGAGAGAGAGAGAGAGAGAGAGAGAGAGAGAGAGAGAGAGAGAGAGAGAAGTATTGGAGTTGGGCTCTGTCGTAGGATGGTTGTTCGATTGTGTGGTTAGAGGTTGAATTAAATGGGAAATGGCAGTGGAGTTCGATTTGGGGTTGTTTGTGATCAACCGAGACTTGTGTATGGAGGTTGAAGGAAAGGGGGAAACCTACCCAAAATCTTGCAGCGTGAACGAAATTGAGTGGAAGAAAAGACATGACTTATATGCCGGTTTAGGATTAAAATTTTATAACGTTAAACATAAATGAGAAAATGAATGAGGAGAAAAATGAATGAGAGACGCTTTAGAGTTTGGAATATGAACTGGCTGGGAGTTACATCTATCTTGTATTGATTGAGATTTAAAAATAATAATATTAAAATAAAGAATGTGGATATTGGATTAAAATGAAGATTTTGGTTTAAAAATTAAATAATGATTTTGGACAAATTTAGAATCGCAATTTGGACTAATGTGTTAAATGAATTTAAATTTCATCGTATAGTCTTAAAATAATATTATGGCTCTACGAACATGCTTTTCTTTGAAATTGGGTGAAGTAGTAGCGACACATTTTAATAAATCTAACTTTTATTATAATAAATTTCTTGGTCGCTATATTCTGATTGCAACAATTAAGTCCACAAACTTCTAAATTCTTCCATTTGACTTCCTCTCGTCCTCAATTGCCTTGAAGCATTTTCCCATGTGTACAATTTAAGCTCCAATTATCATCCATTTGGCCTTTGTTTGCTTCATTTCCCAGTTCACTTGATTTTGGAATATTTTCTGCATTGTAAACAAATAATAAACAATTAGGTAGCTTGTTCACTTTATTTTGCCATGCAAAATATACTCGCAAGTGTACGGATCCTGAAAAGTAATAAAGTGGACAAACGAGTCCATATTTTTGTCCCATGAAAACTGCTATTAAGTATCAAAATATTTTAGTTCTTATCCCTATTTGAACATATGAATGAGTTTGATGTTTTAAACTAAAATTAAGAAATTTAACTAAAGAATCAAAATTGCAAAAATGTTTTGTTTTTTAAAAATGAATGTAAAGTAGTTGGGATTCACGATTTCACCTAACCAATTAAATTAACTCCAATTATTTTATTTTCTAAATATGCATTTGGTCGAATTTACTAATGTATATTGAAATTCCTCTCTTGAGTTTAAATCAATTCTACCTAAATTAGTGAACCATGTATATCTACACAGGATCCAAATTATTCCTTATCTAGATACATAGAACACAATAATCCACACACAGCCGCGATAATAGTAAAAAGTATATCTCTATCTCTTGTTCAATTATCAAATTTATTACCTTGTTCTAAATTATTAACTCACCTCTCGGATTATGGAAATAAATCATTAAATCGTAAATTAGTGGCCAATTCATTTACGCATTAAACACAATAATAAATCAACACATGCAACGAATCAATAAAACAACAGAATCCAAAATTAGAATAGTAAAACTAGGTTACATCGTTCATCCCAACATGGAGTTTAGTCACAAATCATGAATAAACAACAAAACAATAAAATACAACGTTCATTAAAAATAACATAAGAGGATGGAAAACTTGTACCAAGTATCAATTCACCATGTGATCTTCAACTCTCGCCCCTTTGCTATTCTTCTATCTTTCAAGAATTTGACGTGAAAAGCTCAATTGGATGATGTTCTTGGTGAGGCAAAGGTCCTTGATTCATGCCTCATAAGATGTATTTATTGGTTTTGGACAAACCTAGTAGAAAAGAGGACAAAACAAGATAAAAATCGCGAAAAATCCTAAGTTATCGCCCATCCGGACAACCGCACGATCGCGCGATTCAAAATTCGGCGATCGCGTGGTAATGTAGTTTAGGCACTGATCCGATTTTTGCATCAATGCGTGATCGCGGGCCTTTAAAGGTCGCGATCACGTGGTTATCTATTTTTTGTGCAATTTTTGACTTTCAGTTCTTTATAAGTTTGTCCTAGCCTTTTAATTGCCTCTTCGGTCCTCTAATTTCAATTGAAGCAATTTAGTCCCCAAACTTTGGAATCTTTTCGATTTGCTTGTTTCAACTCTCAAATCCTTCAATTGGGTCCTCCAACTTCTGATTTATTCACTTTGACACCATGTCTATTTCCAGGTTGATGTTATTGACTCCTCAAATGTCCAATTTAGCTCCAATTAACATCCAATTATGCATTTTTCCATCAATCTCTTCAATCCTCATCATTTTGGGACATTTTCTGAAATGTAAACAAATACACTCAAATTAAATAGTATTTATTTTTAAACGACAAAATAATATTATAATTTTGACATATAAATAAGTGTATAAAATACACTTATCATAGCTTTTATTCTAAAACGGCAATATATTATTCTAATTTAGACATATAAATAAGTTTATAAAATACACTTATCAAATACCTCCAAACTAGAATCATTATTCGTCTTCTAACAAAGTAAAACTAAACTATAAAGCAATAATGCAAAATCACAAATATTTTTGTTTTGTCAATATGTTTACCATATGTCTCAAAAATCCATATCACCTTATACTTTAGCACAGAACTTTGAACAACACAATAAAATATTTCTAGTTATCTCATGCTAGACTTTCAAGTGTTTGTGTGAATAGCCAAAGTCAAAAGCATACTTATACAAGAACATAATTAACATAGTATGACCAATTATGCGTAATCAAACCCGTAGCCCATGTAGTCACCCTATGATATTCTAATGATTAACCTTACAACGCTCATGGATGATCACAATTGTCTTCTTTTCTCTCAAATCCAATGTTTCCCTATACAGTGGTTTCTAAAAATTTTCACTCGAGATAGTCAAAACTAGAAACATGCATGCACAACAAACCAATGGTAAGAAATTCCCAATTCTACACCCCTAATATCCACAGTTTCAGTCAGCAAGGCTTATATCAAGTATTTTATTTTTTTCATGGACAACTTTTCATTTTATTGTCCTTGTCTTTTTTCATCTTTGAGTCATATATTTCTTATTTTCTTTCTATTTAACCCTTTAGCGAGTTTTGGGTCGATAACTCCCAAGCCAGACGACTTTAGGGCATCATGTTCAAAGAATCCCTTAGACTTAATAACCCGAGTTACAAAGGCGACAAATAAAAGTTTAAAGATGTTTGATTAACTTATGTGTAAGTTCACTCTCCCTTAAGCTTTCTAATTGACCCACATAATGAGCTTTGGGGTGATAACTCCAAGCTCGGTTGAATTCATGATACTAGGTTTTAACACCCTTACAAGCTTACTTGCTCGTATCAAAAAGGCTATGAAGAGTAGAATAACACCTTAAGAATTTTTCTGTTTTTATGCTAGAGTTGGTTTATTCCCGTTGACCAAACCATTTCAATTAAAAATGCAAAACCAAGAACTACAAACCCTCAACCAATCAATACATGAACATACTATTCTTTCCACCCCCAAATTGCTTCTTGAGCTGTTTTCTAACAACCTGGCCAGGAAAGCTTAAAAGATTTGATAGGTACTACTCATACTAACAAGGTGCACATTCTTTTCCAGAAGTCCATTATTAGAAACTTCACAGTTAAGCATGCTTGACTTGGACCAATTCTATGATAAGTGACCCCTTGGGAAGTTTTCTCTGAGGAGCGTACGAGTGAGGACAAAGCATACTGAAAAAATCCATGTTGGTATAGTAGGGATAGTATGTCATCGATCTAATGGTCGGGACAGCCCATTAAGTGGGACCCGGGTTATTACATGTTTGGTTCTATTTTTAGGTTAGGATGTCTAAAGATCTAAGTTTAGGGATTAACTAATCATTCCTATGCTCAAATTGCATAGACATACTCCACAAGTATTAAACATACTCCCACACAAGTAATAATTTAACAATGGCTATGTGCGTAAGAATATGAAGTCAAACATGAGTAACTAGTCAAGAAAATTCAATTTTTTAGTGTTATCCTTTATTCTAGCTAAAGCACAAAGTTAATCCAAATTATTTCTTAGACAATACTCAAATCAACAAATTTTTTCTCAATGCTTTTTTTTTTTGTATCCGTAAGAATTGAATAAATGCAAAAGAATGAGATTTCTACCCCCAAACTAGAAATATACATTACCTCAATGTATGTCAAATAGATATAATCAAATAAATAAAGCACATAAGAGAGATGTTCAAGTACTTCTCGGGGTTGGAGATGCAATGCAATCACTTGAAACTTTATGTAGATATCACTTGGATGATCTCGACCTTTTTTCTTGCGTTTCCAAGTTTGGTTCGAGGTGTTTTCCTCGCAACTAAGAAGCATAAACACCATCAATAAACTGAAATAGATCAATACTAACACCCCCAAACTAGGAATAAATCATAAATCTGAATTTTAAAACATGTTTGACCACCCATTAGGGTCGTCAATGGATTGGATTTTTATCCGAAGCCAATCCAAAATTCGATGA
This sequence comes from Ligustrum vulgare, assembly GCA_963555705.1. Taxonomy (NCBI): domain Eukaryota; kingdom Viridiplantae; phylum Streptophyta; class Magnoliopsida; order Lamiales; family Oleaceae; genus Ligustrum; species Ligustrum vulgare. Next base: position 33,263,516 of record OY743187.1, read on the forward strand.
AATTAATAGGGATGGATTTAAGATCAAAATACGATAACCTGGTAAGGATCCAAATCCAAAAATCTGTTAACTAAATTGAACAAATATGGATATAAGTCAACCGATTCTATAACAATCCGATCCGAATTTTTTATAATAATATAATATATTTGATATATTATTACATAAATTTATTCCATTTATTTATTTATTTTTTCATTTTAAAACTTGTAATATATAAATATTGTAATAATTATTTTTTTGAGATATTATGGCTTTATTTTTTTTATAAATGATATGAAATTATAATTAATTATATGAGTAATTTTTACTCATTAATATACAAACATTAAAAAATTAAGCTAAAAATAATTTCGGATCGAATATTTGATAAGGTAGCAAATCAGACATAGATTTAACTTTCAAAAATCCGTCGGATTATCGGCTCGGATCTACGAATTATTCTTATCAGATCGGATCAGATAAAGGCAGATACGATCCATATCCGATCCGTTTACACCCCTACCACCCATATTTAGGCCCTGGCTATCACCATGAAAAAATGAAATTTTCCCAAGCCATCTTCGGACACATGAAAGTACACAATATGGTCTATAATATGTCAAAATTTTAGAGCATTTGGAGTTCAATAGGATCGTGAAATGGGATGGCAAAGTGGTCGCTGCAGGTTGAAAATCAGTGAAATGCCATGCAGTGACCCTATAATGAGTGCAATGTAATGCCAAATGTGTTCAAGTGGAGTTTTGTGCATTAAGGAGATGTAAACCATGAATCAATGATACACATTAGATGTATAACATGTGTGAAAGGTGCTCATTCAAAAATATCTGCATAAACTCAATGAAAAACTCACTGTGGCATCTAATCAAACACAAGGTCTGGACAAGTTATAACTAAGAAGAATCATAGAGTTGGGAACTAGAAGTTATCCAAAAAATTTCACCTAGTTTTCACAATCAATTACATACCAAAAGCTAGCCTAACCAATTATTCAATCATACATAAAATTAAAATCCCACAAAATCCTGAAAACCATTAAAATTTGCAAAATTTCCAAGTTAGTGAAGAAAATCAGACATTTTGAGAGGATTTTGATGTGATACAAACTTTTATGTTGCTCAATTCAATGTGGAAGTGTGCAATTTAGGTGGTATAAGAATTTGATGTAAATTTTAGGGAGTGAAATCGTGTTTGATGTTATGATTTTTGATCAATAGCTGTCAAAGTTTAAAATATGCCGAATTTGTACTCCAGGCACATGCCCGACCGCGCAAGTAAGAACCCAGTGACCGAGTAGTGCAAATCTGGAGACACTACTGAATTTAATGTCCAACACGCAACCACTTGTTTTGGATGGTGTGGCCACAGAGTTCCTCAGTTGGAAAAACTTTGAAGTTTCAAACTAGATTTTCGACCACTAAACACCTCGCGATCCATGTAATCAACCACCTACACTTTTTTCATGTCATAGACTAACTTGACATGCTTGTGTTTATGATGTGACACTTACCATTCAAACATGCAATGAGGATCAAAATTTCCATGGAATGATCATGTTATGTAAGCTCAATATGCACCAAACTTATGCTTTTATGTTTTAGGCCAGATTTCAATAATGATCATGATGCTTAAACTCAATCAAGGACTAGCATTTATCAACTACAAAATGTGATGCAAAGAGTGTCATGATAATTTGATAACTCACACATGCCAAAATTAAACTAAAAATGCAAATAAATCCTAAAACTATTTAAAGCAATAAAGAAAGTATAATAAATAAAAGGGATAGAAAATTGGGTTACCTCCCAACAAGCACTCCGTTGTAGTCTAAAGCGCGACTTTTTACTGTATTTGCTCAAGGAACTCTAAACAAGGCTTTCAATGACCTTCTTTGTTTGTGTCGGTTGAACTTGCTCCAAATTGCACTGAGAATCCAAAATTTTACCTTGCCCATGTCATGTATATTGACATCTCCACTTGATTCGAACTTCAATATGTAAATTTCCATCTTCTCTTCAGTGCCAATGATGAAATCAAATTTTCCCCAATTATTGAAGTTAGAGGATTGCATTGTAAAGTCGTCACCCTTAAGTGTCTTCTTGTTTATTTATTCTTCTTTGATTAACTCCTCTTTCTCCCACTGATCTTCCTCTTTAATTGAAATTTCATCAAGCTTGATGTCTAGATTTTGAATTGTTGACAATTGGACAATAACCTCTTCATGGCAAACAATTTTTTCTGGTTGATCCACTCTTTCATGTTGTTCTTCTTTTTCTTCAATTATTTCAACCAATTTTCGAAATCATCTGATCTAGTCACTTGAATTTCTGGCATCTGCACTAGCTGTCTCTCTGTTATGCTCACTGTCACTTGCCTCATCAACTTCTTGATTTCATTAAATTTATCTTGTTCATTTTGCAATTCCTGTATTATCAAATCTTTATTGTCAAAATCTTTAATTTCGGCCTGAACTTCTTGTACTGGTTGTTCATCCCAACTGTATAATTTTTCTATCAAAGTAAGATTTGCTTCAATTCTTGCAAGCATTGTTGTGATCCCATCAATCCCAGGTGCTGTTTGATCAGAATACCACTGATAATTGTTTATTGCCATTTTAACTTCTTTATTTGCCGTGATGTTTTCAATTGTCTGAAAGTTCGTTCAATCCCTGAATCAAAAGGAAACAATTCACAACTTTTAAAAGTTCTCCAATACAAAAACTAAGAAATAAAAATAAAAATAAAGCAAAAAAGTTCAAAGTAAAGCAAAAACTAATTGGTATCGATATTAATTGGCAATCCTCGGCAACGGCGCCAAAAACTTGATGTGTGCTAATCGCAATTGTACAATGTCGCATCCAAGTAATAAAAAAAGACGAAGAAGTCTGGATTATCGTCCCACAAGGATTATGATTAATTACCAAAGGTCTTCTAATTTTCACTTTATTTGAATGACAAATGTTTGAGATTTTGATGAAATAAATAATTAACTTAAAGCAAGTAAACAATAAAATAAATATGATTTTAATCAATGAATGAAAAGTTGGGATTTCACTAGTTCACGTAGTCAATACTTTTAATTCCACCATTCAAGTTTTAATCTACTAATGTGATTAGTCGAGTTCACTTATGCACATGAAATTTCGCTCTGGGTTTAAATCAACTCTACCTAATTAGTCAATAGTGTTTCTAGATAGTAGACTCTGATGATTAGGTGCATGAAATACAAAATCTCAATTAAAGACCGCAATAACAACAAACTCAAATATTTATCGCTCGTTCGTAGATCTAGATCATTAGCTTACCTCTCGGATTATGAAAACGACCCATTAGATCAATGAATTAGTGGTCAATTGATTCATGCATTAATATGAAAATAAAACCATCACAAGCAATCAATACGTAAAATTTGAACAATGTAATTAAAAGCGAAAAACTACTCTACATCATTAATCCCAACAAATAGTTTAGTTGTTCTTCATGAAAATAATAAAAAATCAGTAATAATCAAAACTAAACATCATGAGTCAGTAAAATTAATAAAGAAGAGAACTCTTGCACCAAGTAGTTGTTCCCCATTACTAATTCTCTATGCTCACGTCTTTGCCTCCCTAAACGCCTCCAAGATCTTGATAAGAGAAAGTTGAATTATGCCTCTTGAATATTCAAAGGTCCCCTTTACGTGCATGATAGGTTGCTTATATAGATTCCCCAAGAAACCTAGGTAAAATAAGACTAAAAATTGTGCATAGACTTTTCTCCCATTGGGCCGGATAACTGCGCAGCCACATAGTTATAGAAGTGGTGGTCGCGCAGGTGTCCGAAAAGTGGTTCTATTTTTTTTTTAAAATCATCGCACGGCCACCAAGTTGGGAAGCCGTGGCCGCGTAGTAGAAACTCTTCGGCGGAATTTCATCTTTTCCTATGCGTTTAAGTAGGTCCCTAAACTTTTATTTGCACTTGAGTCCTTCTTTTTTGATTGCAACAATTAAGTCCCCACACTTCTAAATTCTTCCATTTGACTTCCTCTCGTCCTCAATTGCCTTCAAGCCTTTTTCCATGAGTACAATTTAAGCTCCAATTATCATCCATTTGGCCTTTGTTTGCTTCATTTCCTTAGTTCACTTGATTTTGGGATATTTTCTGCATTATAAACAAATGATAAATAATTAAGTAAGTAACTTTTATTCTAAAACGACAATATATTATTCTAATTTAAACATAAAAATAAATGTACAAAATACACTTATCAGACATGAAAGACTTTGATATAATTTTAGGCATGAATTAGTTAGAATGTAACCATGCAGTCATTAGACATCAAGAGAAGAGAAGTTTAATAAACCTAAAATAAAGATAAAACATTAGAGCTAAGATGTTGGGAAAAATAAACATGTCAAGGGGTTCACAGTTAGTATTTTAGGAATATGACACGACACCGTCTCAAACAATCCTAATGGACCCAAGACATGGCGTGCGCTGATGATGGATGTCAACTAGATACTGGACCCACCACCAAGACTACTTTGACTTTTCTATCACTATAAGACTTCTCTTTAATTCCCGAGATTTATAAAAAAAAAATATTTGGCAGAGTTTCCTTAAAATATTGGATATAACCTCCCTATAACAAAATCAACAAATCCTTAAATATCACATGTATAATACTAGGAACCCATATCCCTTCACATCATCATATCAAAAATCAAAAGGGCTTATGTCTGCCCATCCAATTTCTACTACACGTCAACAATTCCTCTTGCAGTTAATACATCAAAATAGCAATATAATCAACCAAGTACTTGATTAAAACTACAAACTAAAGAATGAGCTGAGTTTAATAAATACATGAGTCCCAAAAGAAGATACTACATATGATGAATACTTGAAACATAAAACTAAATGATCGTGTGGCTCTTTGACAAGCTTTCCAAGGTCCTCTCAAAACTCAAAAGCGTCCTGGTAGGAAAAGATGTGATAAAAATATGAGATTTTAACTAAGTGAGTGGAGAGTTTGAAAACTAGTCCTGTTTTCCTCATTTACATATCTCTATAAAATCATTATTTTTGTTGTAACTCTAACTTTTGATTGACATAAGAAAAATATTTATCTTATTCTTAAAAGTACATATTTAACTTTCTGGAAAGAACGTCTAACTTGAAATGGGAAAGCATAAATACTAAAAGCTTGGCATAAAAAATAATAACTGTTTGATAATACTCAAAAATCCATTGAACTATGGTGTGAAGCTGAAATTTTTTTCTATGAGTAGGTGTATCATAATGCACTACAAATATAAAATCAAATTTACCCAATGAATAGTCTTACTCATGTGCAATCTCAATGTACAAGGCAGAGCCATTAAAAACTAATAATCTAATAATCTGTGTTATATGCGCATATACTGTCCTAAAGGATAAAGCATCTTGGTACACGTCCCAAAGCCTATATTTGCACAAGAGTGGGTCCCAAAGACCTCTGATAATCTGGTCATACACTGTGAAAACGAATTCACGTCAGTGCAGAGCGGGTAACATCACCTGGGCATTTTTCTGATGGTTTTTCATCAATAATAATTTACATGTAACAAATTCTTTTAAAGAATAATGTACTAAATTAATAATTTGGTTAACTTTAATTTTTAAAAGAAGAAATCTAAAATCATACTTTTGTGTGAAAATTAGTAATTTTTATAACTTGTCTACTTAATTTGAAGTCATAAAGCATACAGAAAATATATGCTATCAAATATTGAAATTTAACTTTACTGAAAATAAATTTCTGCACTCACAGAGATCGTGACAGAAACCTGATTCTGATAAGCCTAACCAATCTTCGTGTCACCTCCTGAAATTTAAATTAAAATCTTGGATCAACTCAAATAATTACAATTATTGTACACGTGCCCAAAATATAATAACATCCTATACAATTTCACAAATCTCATATACTTCCAACATTATAGCTAACCAACTTCTTTTTTGTGAAATATAATTTCATCATCACTAATCTATCCTCCAATTAACCAATTCTTCAAAGAAATGTATAATAGAACCAAAACCCCTTTCCAAAGAAATTAGTAATTGACTAAATCTTTAACTTAATTGCATGGGTAATTTGAACTCCAAATAAATTTCACCAAATTAAGTATTTAAACATGAAAAAGTTAACATGGGCTCCAATAACTTAATCATACTCAAATCTTGGATTTAATCCACTATTTATGCAAACCCTAGAATGTAATCACAATGTCCTCAACTAAACTTGAATATTTAGTTCAGTATCTTCAAATCAACTATAAATCCATCCAAAAATTCTAGCATTTAACTTAATAAGAAAAACCCTAAAACCAAAATCATATCTCAAATAAATGGATTTTGCTTACCTCTTGAAGATGAAGAATACTAGGAGAAGAAGATTGAAGTTGAGTGAAAATCTCCCTTTTTCTTTCTTTCTTTCTTTCTTTTTTTTCCTTCTTTCTTTCTCACTAATTTTTCCTCACTGTCGTGTTCTCTCTCCCTTAGCCTCAGTTGGTATTGTGTCGTGTGTGTGGGGGGTTTGGTTGCCAAAACCAAGACAAATAAGTTTAATTGGAATTGCATGGTCCTTCATTTATATTTCCAATAAACTCCTTAACTATAAATGGTAATAATTCAAGCCCTCAACTTATAGTAAATTGTAAATGATCCCCCAAAATTCTACTAATTTAAATTAGTCCCAACTTGGACAAAATTGGTCAAATAAATGTTGACTTGACTAAATAAATATTTAACTAGACAAATTAAAAGTGGGTTGTAACAATGTTACTTCCTTAAAGAATTTAGTTCTCGAAATTCAGTCGACTACAATCTAAGAAGGTCAGGATACTTGGCTCAACCTTGACCAATGGAATAATCTTGTCATGCTGAATTTGTTCGTTTTGTTATTGTATCCCTTCTTACTCCTCCTCGTAAGTTAAATTCTTCTTAAGTTCAACTGGTTGTGGCTCGAGAATATGAGATGGATCTGAAATGTACTTACGAAGCATGGACACATGAAACACGTCATGAATCTAGACAGATTTGCTGGCGAAGCTAATTGATAAGCAACTGCTAGAAAAATGTGAATGAGAAATTGGAGTTCAGTAGGAACTTCATGTGGTCCATATTTTGGTCAATTTTAAACTAGAAACTCCTAAAATTATTATTGTTAATTAAGGAGTAAATGGCCACATTGAAACACATGTAATTCCTTGTTAATTGTGGAGTTACATGTTGGAGTTATTATGTAACTCCCATAACTCTTTCCTCTTCATTTCAATTTAAACTATTTATATCTCCACTCCTCCACTATTTTACAACAACACGAAAGCCATTGTTTTTGTCAAGACACATTTTGTTCTATGTTTTGTCCATGTTTTATTTTGTCTTTTGGATGATTGTTCATACATAAGTTCAATTCACTGGAGATGTAACTTTTGCCACGTTAACTACTCGACCTCCCTTGTATCCTGGGAGACAGATATTCAGATAAACCTCAAGCATAGATTGGTGAGTGGCGAATCTATTTTAAGAAAATTGTGCTCGCACATGCCTCAGTTTCTAGATTCTGCTCAAATTTACAATTTTTGGTTTTCATGAATATTTATATTACTTTTTGTTCCAGTTCATTATTTGTTCTTTTGTCAATCAAATTCGACAACTATTTTCCTACAAGCTTAAAACAGATTGTTTTTTCAAAAAAAATTGATTTTATGAAAGAACAAACAAGGGATAATCTTGTTTTATGTTGATTTTCTATAAACTAAATTTCCGAGTACATAGAGAGAAAAAAAAAAGTTGAAGGATCATTATTTTAGAGAGGCTATGAGAGTAAAATTTCTGTGACTCCACTGAAGCGATTATCTTTTATTTGAACACTGGAGCATTTTATTCAACCATCAATTTTTATGATGCCCAAATAATCTTCCTGGTGAATTATCATTTCACAATTGTGATCGTGAAACATCATCACAAAATAAACCCCAAACCCATGGAAGAAGTTGAGAGAAATCCTTTCTATTCAAAGAACAAGGCGCTTTCTTCATCAGAACATTCAAATCATGAATCCCCCACAATCTCTCTGAAATGGGTATTACTTGATTATTCTAGTCTATAGAAAGCTGGGCTGTCAAGGTCAATCTTCCACTTGTATCCCACTTTATTTTCTCTTGTTTAAATTGTGATGCAAAGCACAGAGGCCTTATGATGCGATTGTGCAATTATCTCTTTCACTATTTACTGCACTTTTTTCATTAGCTTTTCTTTTGGGCATAAATATTGGCTCCAAAATCTCTATTTCTTGATAAAGTGGCTAATGAGAGTGATCAAGTTCGAGAATGATTTACTCTCCAGCTTCAAATTTATAAATTATTCAAGTTGGCCTTTGAAAGTTTTGGGTTTTTACAATTCAGCTCCTCAAGTTAGAAAATTTTATGAATCAAAGTTTAAAGTTTGAATTTCTTTTGGCCACTAAAGCTTTGCAAAATTGTAATTAAGTACCCAAAATTCAAAATTGGCCACTAAATTTTTGTGAAATTTTAGTTGTCAAGTGCCAAGTCTTATTGTTACTCAAGATGTGGCTATACCAAATTATGTTGTGGCTCAGATTGTGGCTAAATTGCAAGTCATGTTGTGCTCTAAACAATGGCACAAACTGCAGCACCAATTGTGAATGTTTCGATTAACCATTGAAAAAAATCGAAGAAATTCAATTAGTTGAATTTCAAAAGGTGGCAGCAGAAGATGATGTTTTATCTGACCACCTTGAATCTTCTGAGATTGTTATTGAGAATGCTCTAGTACTCCAAGAGGGTGAATGAGACATTCAGGCAACCAGTGCAGTGGATGCTTGAACGCATTCTGATTTCCTGTGCTAGGGAATTGTGGGAGCCAAGAAATTACTTATTTGCCACTTGGAATATAAGATGGTGGATTCAAAGACTGTGATCAGTCAAAATGATTCCACATGAGAATCATGCTGAGGGGATGACTTTGAGCGAAAAATTCCAAGTGTATTCCAAGTGGTTGTCATCATTGAAAAGATGCCTTTAGCTTGGAAAGATTTCAAGAATTACCTTTTAAACAAGGTGCCCCGAAAGAAAGTAGATAAGAGCCCTACGAGTTATTAAAAATGAGGAAGCCTTCCTAGAATTACTTACGAGTGTGGGCGTGTCTTACCAAAGTAGCTATACCTACACCAAAGAAGGTGAGAATAGGTTTGGAAACTGTTGATTGCAATTTCATTGGATATGTGCACAACAGTAGTACTTATCGATTTATTGTGTAAGAATCTAAGATTCAAGACATGCACAAAAACACAATAATCGAGAAATGCTTCATTCTTTAGACATGTATTTCAGTACAAGTCGAAAGAGGAAACGAGCTCTTCTAAACGGACATATGAGACTATGTTTGAGAATAGTCAAAACCATGAATTGGAAGAGGAAGTTGAGGTTGAATAAAGACATAGCAAACAAGAAAGGACAAAAAAATAAAAAAAATTGGTCCTGATTTTTTGATCTATATGCTAGAAACTGAACCTCAAAGCTTTAAAAAAACTGCAAGCTCTTCTAAAGGACCTAAATGGAAAGAGGCTTTAAAAGTGAAATAGATTCCATTTTGCAAAATCTTGAGAGCTAGTGGATCTTTCCTCGGGAAGCAAACCACTAGGCTACAAATGAATTTTCAAAAGAAAAATAAATTAGATGGAACTAGAACTATCGATAAATACAAGACCAGATTTGTAATTAAATGTTATAGGCAACGAGAAGGCCTTGATTACATTGACATATATTCTTTGGTAACAAGAATAACTTCCATTAGGATGATATTAGCGACTGCAGCTTTGCACAATCTTGACATACATCAAATGGATATCAAAATTTCTTTTCTATATGGAGATTTAGAAGAAGAAATTTAAATGGAACAACCTGAGGATTTTTCATCACCAAGGCAGGAAAAGAAAGTCAGTAAATTGGTAAGTGAAGTAAAGTGGATTTAAAATCAACGAGTGTGACGAACATGTGTATATTAAAAACACTAAAAATGGCTATGTCATTTTATATCTTTAGTTGATGATATGCTTATCGTTGATGATAATGATAAGATGATTAAATCCACAAAAGACATGTTGAACTCAAGATTCGACATGAAAGATACGAGTTTAGCTAATGAGTTAAAATCTCAAGAACTTCAGATGGGATTGTTCTAAGCCAATCACATAATGTGGACAAAAATCTTGATAAATTTAACAAGGATGATTCTACAGTAACTAGAATCCTGATACCAACATCTATTAAAAAATAGAGGAGACGATATATCTCAAGTTCAGCACTCTAGAATAATCGAAAGTCATGTGTACTTAATGAATTGTATAAGACCATATATAACCTACGCATTTAGCAAGATGAGTAGATATACGAGTAATCTAGGCTCTGACAACTGGAAATGAATAGTAAGAGTACTAAGATACTTGAGATATATAGACTGCACTATACCAGATATCTTGCAGTTATTGAAGGATATAGCGATACTAACTGGATATCTGATATTAAAGACTCAAAGTCTATAAGTGGATTTGTATTCATATTGGAAGGTGCAGCGATATCATGGAAATCCTCAAAACAGACAGCTATAGCCAGACCCACTATGGAATCTGAGTTTATAACCCTTGACAAGTGTGGTGAAGAGGCTGAATGGCTACACCTAGTCAAAGCTCATGCCACCAATTTGTGTACATTGTGATATTCAATTAGAAATAGGATGGGCACAAAGCAATAAGTATAATGGTAAGTCTAGACATATATGTCGTAGACATAATACCATAAGGAAACTACTCTCAACTAAAGTTATCTCTGTTGACTATGTAAAGTCAAAAGATAACATTGCATATTTGCTAACCAAAGGGTTAAATAGATAATTAGTTATAAAGTCATCAAGAAGAATGGGACTTAAGCCCTTGGACAAATGAGTTGATACAGTGGAAACCCAACCTAGTGAACTAGAGATCCCAAGATCTAGGTTCAAATGGACAACCTAATTGTAAAGACTTAATTTAATCACTGTGGGCGATAACATCCCTTGTCCATTCCCATGATGTAACAGTAATGCCCCTAAGAATGAAGGATAAGCATTAGGCTTTTAATGATTCTTATGATTTGGGAATCTGAGTGGAGTAGCGCGGACTGCTCTTAATTAAGAGATCACCTATGTGAGAGGGAAGTGTGGCCCTTCTAAAAGAATTGCATTGGTCTCAATTCTTAGAAACTCTCACAAAACCAGGCGTATATTCATGGCCACAACGAACATAACAATGAGAACTAAGCTATGTTAGGAAGAATCCTATGTGAGGTATATCATCATTTACACAAAATGCAGAACAGTTCAAGGACATCGCGTCTACTGGTCCGCTAGTAAAGTACATGTATTTTCACAAGGGAATGTTCAAAGAGTAATGCCTACCTATCCTATGCAGGTTTCAATTGTTGAACTATATCACCGAGTCTTTGTATCTTATGTTGCCGTGTCTCGCGCAATTTTCATTCATGTGGGGGTTTGTTGGAAAAATGTAAATGAGAAATTGGAGTTCAATAGGAACTTCGCGTGGTCCATGTTTTTGTCAATTTTAAACTAGACTCTTAATATTATTATTGTTAATTAAGGAGTAAATGGCCACATTGAAACACATTTAACTCTTTGTTAATAGTAGAGTTACATGTTTGAATTATTATGTAACTCCCGTAACTCTTTTCTCTTCATTTCAATTTAGGCTATTTATACCTCAACTCCTCCACTATTTTATAAAACATGAAAGTAATTGTTGTTGTGAAGACACATTTTATTCTATGTTTTGTCCATGTTTTGTTTTATCTTTTGGGTGATTGTTCATACATAAGTTCAATTTGTCAGAGTGGTAACTTTGTGTTGTGTTAACTACTCGACCTCCGTTGTATCCTGTGAGACAGACGTTCAAACAATCTTCAAGCATAGATTGGTGAGGGAGAGAATCTATTTTAAGGAAATTGTGCTCGCATAGGTCCGGTGTCCAAATTCTACTTGAATTTACAGTTTTTGTTTTTCATCATTACTATTTGTTCCAGATTATTGTTTGTTCTTTTGTCAATCAAATTCGACAACTATTTTCCTACAAAAAATGGACCATTCCATTTAGTTATCTCATATGGTCCAATGTATCATGGACTTAGTTTTCCTCGCTTGCCAAAACTCAAAATACCTTTCCATGACAATAATTTTAGGAAAACTCTATCTCCAACTGCAAATTCAAGATTTTTCCTGCGTCTATCTGCATATTTTTTTCGCTTATCTTGAGCTGCTTTTAACTTCTCTTTAATTACTTTTACCCTTTCTTTAGCTATCTGAATAAAATCTAGTCCTACCAATTCTCTCTCGCCCACTTCACCCCCCAACAAATTGGCATTCTACATTTCCTGCCATAAATTGATTAAAAGGAGTCATCTCTATACTCAAATGATAACTATTATTATAGGAAAACTATCAAGTGCAAATAGGAATCCCAACTGCCTTTGAACTCTAGAACACAAGCTCGTAGCATATCTTCTAAGTTATATATGGTCCTCTCTGATTGACCATCTGTTCAATGGCCTTTCATCAACCCCATCTCCACCTCTAGTATTGGATTCACGCCTCCTATGCTTCCTAGCTCTAGAATCAGATTGAGATTGCTCCTTTCGCAATTTAGCTATCTCTTTTTCTTGTTTATTCATTCTCATCCTAACATCATTCAACAACCTCAACACACGATCTTTATCGTCACCCCTTCTGGAGATTTTTCTTGATAATTGGACATTTTGAAATGGAAAGAAAAGTAGAATGGAATGAAATATTTCGACACAAAAACTAAAGAATGAATTTTGGAATATTTTTGAATTTTTGATTTTTTAATCCGAAATTTGATTACGAGTGTGATGAAACAAACGGAACTGCATTTGGATAAGAATTGAAGGAAATAAACGCTTTTGAATTTTTTGTTGGGTTTTATATGGATAAAAAACTAAAAATTTCACTAGCACGAAGAACAATAAGAAACAAGAAAAAGAAAGACTCAACAACAAGATATGGATAATTCTCATGCGGACTTTATAATAAATACAAGGAATTAAACTGGATAGAATAGAAACCTGAATTCGGAGTCCAACTCTGATATAACCTGATGCGATCACACTCAGGAAATGCGACGAAAAACGCGAAATAACACAAACACAAAATATAGGAAATATCAAAATTCAGTAAAAGCACAAGAAACAAGAAATAAAATAATTTGAAAAGATAGAATTGACTATAGAACCTTGACCCAACAATCAGGACGCGATGAATTGACAATGCAGATTAAAGAACTGATGTTTTCGAAATGCCACAAGGGATGTCAAATTCCTTGATAAGTTCCTGATTGGAATGCCACAAATATTTCATAATATTTGATAAGGTCAATTGGGTTCTTGAAGAACAAGAAAGGGAACAACTCACCTTACAAGAGAACACTCTCAAATCAATTCAATAATATCAAGTTGTGTTCAATAATGAATGAAAAACATAATATAAGTCAAATAATGCCTAAAACTAGCCCTAGCAGCATTAGGGTTCAAAAATAGCATTAAGAATAATTAAAACGAAAATTAAATAAAAATTTGTGAAAAAGCCTAAAAATTGTACCGCGCAACTGCGTGGTTATTTTTCTTACGGATGTGAAAAACTGATTTACGACCGTAAATGACTCGTTGATTCAAAAAAATTTGACTGAGTTATGGCTGTGAAAGCCTTAGTTACGGCCGTAACAACCTTGCTGAGTTCCTTCTTGGTCCTTTGACTTGAATTTTTGCTTCCCACCATTCAGGCTAGTCTTGGGATGTCATTTACCACCCCATGCTTGATATTTGGAGCTCCCTAGCTTGATTTTGTCATTGGGTTCTTTATACCCCAATCTCTTGGTAGATCTCCTGTTTTGGATCATATCATTAATCATACAATCTCTATACACATCACTAGTTAAAAGTGATACTCCAACAGGTGTTGTTACATCTATTTCATTATCTAAAGGCTCTGACTTCTTCTCACCATAACTAGCAAGTGCATAAGAAATAAAGGAATGTGTAGCACTCGAATCAATAATGTGGGAGCATCTTTATCGAAGATAGATAACATACCAGTAACCACATTTGGTGACTCTTCTACCTCCTTCTGGGTCATAGCAAACACCTTACCTTGAGTCATGTTACCCCTTATAAGAGCCCTCGATCTAGCAGTACTACCTCTAGCAACATTAGACTGAGCACCATCGGTTGATCTTATTGAAATGTCCCTCTGATTTTGACTCTGCCCTGCATTGCTAGCACCTACTTGAGGGAATAATATATGTGATCCGCAACCCTGTTGAGATTTTATTGGGAAATCCTTCTCAATTGAGTCTCGTCTGACCGCACTAATAACAAACTCCAACTCCCTTAAGGAACTCTCTTGGATGAAACTTTCCACAATACTGACACTGTGGAAAGCTACAATAATCAGAGCTCTGACTTGGCCTCAATCCCTAAGATCTCTACATAGAGCCCTGTACATGGGTATGACTTCCTCTAGCATGTTGTATAGGACTCTAACTCCGGTTTGATACCTTACTGAATCCCGAACTCTAAGACTTAGATTTAAAGTTTGTAGAATTTGCAGCACCTGCACAAAACCCTTTTATATTCTTCTTAGACCCTGAAACCCCTATCTGGCTACTACCTCCAAAACTCATATGTGCCCTCTGGTTGAGTCCCTCTATAATAGTTGTCTCGACCCTCAAGGCCACTTCTACTAATGACCCAAAGTTTTGATGCCCATGAACTATCACATAAGGCCTAATATCTGCTCGCAACCCTTGCTCAAATCCCCTGCATTTTTCTCTTTCATCAACCACTAAGTTACTAGCATACTTGGACAACTCCACGAACCTCAGATGGTACTCAGCAATTGCATAGACCCATGAACTAATCTCAAAAATTAATCACATTTTGCATCACGATAAAATGGAGGGTAATAGATCTCATTGAAAGCATCTGTGAACATGGCCCAAGTAATAACATTAGGGTCTGGATACTGACATCAATATGATGCCCACCAATATGAAGCTCTTCCCCTGAACAGAAAAGCAGCAAGATGTAACTTCTTGCCTTCAGGAACCTCCATTACATCAAATATACTCTCCAAAGATTTCATCCATTGCTCGGCATATACTAGATTGGATGTACCCATAAAAGGTTTTGCCCCAAGTTTCATATCTTTCTCAATGAGATTATCTTTTTTTATGTGAGGTTAAAGAGAAGCAATAGTTGCAACTATCCTGTTAGTAATATGGTCAGGCTGTTACTGTATTTGTGCCTGAAGCTACACCTGAGGATATACCTCGGGATGCACCTGAGATTGGAGAACTGATCCTGCGGCCCCACTGGCCTCCCCTATATATCCTTCATTGGATTTTGCTGCCTGTCAGTTCTTCCACCACGAGCCATGACTCTTTATAATGATTGACAGAAAAAGATCAATATATATGCAATGCAACCCAACAGACTCTATAATCATGCTCTGATACCCCTTGACACAACTTCATCTCGAACCACCCTAATGGACTCGAGACGTGGCTTGCGCCGATTATGAATGCCAACTAGATATTGGACCCACCACTAAGGCTACTGTGACTTTTCTATTACTATAAGACATCTCTTTAGACCTTAAGATTTAAAATAATAAATAAATAAATTGGCAGAGTTTACTTTAAATATTGAATATAACCTCACTGTAACAAAATTAACAAATCCTTAAATATACACATGAGTAATACTGGGAATCCATATCCCTTCTCATCATCATATCAAAAATAAAAAAAAAGTCTTACGTCTGCCCATCATGTTTATACTACATGTCAACAATTCCTCTTGCACTTAATACATCAAAATAGCAGTCTAATACTAGAAAAAACTACAAACTAAAGAGTGGACCGAGTTTAATAGAAGATACTACATATGATGAAGACTTGAAACATACAACTAAAAGATCTTGTGGCTCTTTGGCAGGCTTTCCAAAGTCCTCTCAAAACTCAAAAGCACCTTGGTAGGAAAAGGTGTGATGAAAATATAATATTTTGACTCAGTGAGTGGAGAGTTTGAAAACTAGTCGTGTTTTTCTTATTTACATATCTCTATAAAATCACTGTTTTTTTATGTAACTTTAACTTTTGATTGACATAAGAAAAATATTTATCTTATTCTAAAAAGTAAATATGTAACTTTTCTGGAGAAGCTGAAATTTTGTTCCATGAATAGGTATATCATAATGCACTAAAAAGATCACATCAAAATGTACCCAATGAACAGCCTTACTCATGTACAGAGTAATCTCGATGTACAAGGCAAAGCCATTAAATAGTGATAATTTGATAATCTGTGTCATAGTGCAGATACTGTCCCAAAGGCTAAAGCAATCTGGTATGCGGCCCAAAGCCTATATGTGCACAAGAGTGGGTCCCAAAGACCTCTGATAATTTGGTCATATAGTGTGGAAATGAATTCACATCAGTGCAAAGCGAGTAACATCACCTAGTTACTTTTCTGATGGTTTTTCAACAATAATAATTTACATGTAACAAATTCTTTTATAGAATAATGTACTAAATCAATAATTTGGTTAACTTGAATTTTTAAAGTAAGAAGTCTAAAATCATACTTCTAGACTAGTATCTGTGAAAATTATTAATTTTTATAACTTGTTAGAAAATTTATGCTATCAAAATATTGAAATTTAACTTTACTAAAAATAAATGTATCCACTCATAGAGATTGTAATAGAAACCTAATTCAGCTGATAAGCATGACCAATCTCCTCATCGCCTCCTGAAAATTAAATTAAAATCTTGGAGCAAGTCAAATAATTACAATTATTGTATACATGCCCAAAATATAATAACATCCTGTAAAATTTCACAAATCTCATATGCTTCCAACATTATAGCTAACCAACTTCTCTTTTGTCAAATATAATTTCATTATCGCTAATCTATCCTCCAATTAACCAATTCTTCAAAGAAATGTATAATAACGCCAAAACCCCTTTCCAAAGAAACTAGTAATTGACTAAATCTTGAACTTAATTGCATGGGTAATTTAAACAGCAAATAAACTTCACAAATCAAGTATTTAAACATGAAATAAGTTAACATGAGCTCCAATAACTTAATCATACTCAAATCTTGAATTTAATCCACTATTTATGCAAACCCTGGAATGTAATCACAATGTCCTTAACTAAACTGGAATATTTAGTTCAATATCTTCATATCAACTGTAAATCCATCCAAAGATTCTAGCATTTAACTTAATAAGCAAAACCCAAAAATTAAAATCATATCTCAAATAAATGGGTTTTGCTTACCTCTTGAAGATGAAGAATACTAGGAGAAGAAGATTAAAGTTGAGTGAAAATCCCCATTTTTCTTTCTTTCTTTTTTTTTCTTCTTTCTTTCTCACCGATTTTTCATCACTATCGTGCTCTCTCCGTCAGCCTCTCTTGGTATTGTGTCATATGTGTGGGGGTTTGGTTGCCAAAACCAAGACTAATAAGTTTAATTGGAATTGCATGCTTAGTCCTTTATTTATATTTCCAATAAACTCCTTAACTATAAATGGTAATAAGTCAAACTCTCAACTTATGGGACGAGAAAATCATTTTTATTAATAATTGGAGGTTTTGATTCAAAAGTAAGTTAGGGCGAGATGATTCTATTATTGCGCAGATTAATAGTCATGGGACCAAGAGAAAGAATAAAGATGTTATACTCATAGGACCTAAAGCTTAGAGAAATTGGGAAGAGACAATATCAAGAGACGGAACTTGGGCTGAAATTTCAAGGAAGTCCAAAATGCCTGTCTTTATGAATTTTTCCTAAATGGTGCATGAGTAACCACGCTTCTAAGCAATTTTCTGGAAGAATGTATCTAATTTTGACCAAGTCGGGTCCAACTTGGATTCTGAGAGCAAATCGGACTCAACGTCAGGAGTTGAAAAAGGAAGAGTCTGTGAGGATGGAAAATATGGGCTTGAAAAATCGTACTAACATATTTTTCACTAAAACCAGGACCTAAACAGAAGTGGTCGGTGCTGATGCTAGAGGAAAAAGATAATCAGTAGTGATAAAGGTCTCTTCCAACAAATCCTGATAATATCTAAAGGTACAAACATCGGGTGAAGCCATTAGAGTAAAAATGAAGCAGGGGAAATGAAGTTTTATAAAATGACTAGGTTTGCAAAGAAAATTAGAGAGTTTAGACATCGCAGACAGCCTGAAGGAGGTGAATTTGATGGAAACGGTCCTTTTATAAGGGTACAAAAGGCCACATGTCCATTGATCAATGGAAATCCAAAAGGCGCCCTTTGGAAGTTGAAGTTCAAGAAAAGTATTTAGCTGAAATTAAGGAGGTTTTATTCAATGTAAATTTTGAAAGACATTTAAAGTCTTTTTTTAAAGAACATTTTTTAATGAATTTCATTAGATTTTATTGATTTTTATGGATTTGTATAGATTTTCAAAGACTTTTGCAAACTTTTATTTAAAAGACTTTCATAGATTTTAAAGACTTTTGTAGACTTTTATTTAAATGACTTTCAAAAACTTTTACAGACTTTTATTTCTTCAATTGAAAAACTTGAATACTAATAGATTAATTTTCCTATGGTGATAATATTAATTGTCAAAAATATTTATATGTGAAGTGAATCAAAAAATGAGGCTTGAGAGATAAATAGTTTGAGGATAGAGAAATATTTATGATAAAAATGGGAAAAAATAAAATCACATTCGATATCGACTTAAAAAAATTGTAATATGTTCATAATCGTACATCTTACATTAACGATGGTGTATTTAATTTGAACTTCTAATTAAGTTTTTTAAATATACAAAATTTTAAAGATTTTGATTGACTTTTAATTTAAATTTTTCGAATATATAATTCTTTCTAAAGAAAATTATAGAATCACTTTGATTAATTATTATTTGTTTTGATACAATTTAATTATTATTTTTCTATAAAAAATTATAAAATTTAGTTGAGTCTATTTTCATAGAAAATCTGAAGAAAGCGATGAAAAATAAGAGAGAGAAAATATAAAGAAAGAATATTAAGAAGAAAAAAAGAACAAGTTGAAGAGACAAGAAAATAATTATTTGTTTAGTTGTAGGTCTAAGGTTTCTAAAAATAACATAAAATAAAGAAGAAAAGTATAGAAAAACAAAATTACATACTACAATAAAAATAACCTACGGCAACGCGCAAAAAATATTACAAAAGACATTTTGCAACGTTCATGTACATATTGTAAATAGAAGTTTTACCGTAGAAGGAAAGGATACGGCAATGTTCATTGCATGTTGCAAAAGGATGGATTGCGCGTTGCGGTAGACTTTTGGCAATATTCATTGCGCGTTGCCGTTGATACTTTTGACAACGTTCATTGCGTGTTACGGTAGACCTTTAGCAACGTTCTTTGCATGTTGCGGTAAATACTTTTGGCAACACTCATTGCGCGTTACCGTTGATACTTTTAGCAACACTCTTTGCACGTTGTCATTGATACTTTTAGCAACACTCATTGCTCGTTGCCGTTGATACTTTTAGCAACACTCATTGCGCGTTGCCGTTGATCTTTAACATTTTTTTTTTTTAATTTTTTGTAAATCAATATAAATAATTTCACTGATAACCAACAAATTTCTCAAACATATATGTAATATGTAAAGTATGAAACACGCGTGCTATAAAAATAAATCAACTATTCAAAATAAAATGCAATAGCATTTTAAAGAAAATTATACCACATATATTTTAATAGTTAACAAAAATTACTGTACTTTGTTCTCCTACATTAAAACAAAATCTGCAATATAGATTTTTCACCTATTTGATTGCACATCTAAAGTTTGACATTTGTCATCCCTCTAAATTGCAATAATATCTCTAGCAGACCAGTAGCCATACAAAAAGGAGCTACTATCACCATTTCCAACACGTATCATCATTAAAGATGAGTACTTCCCTGACTTCTGAAATCTAACTTGAACTGTGCACATGACAAACCATCTTGTGAGATAACTACAAAATTAACTTTTACCTGCAAAGACATAAAAGTTTAATCATCAAGACTCCAAGTGCACTGAATGCAAAAATGTAGAAATAAATCATACTAAATATTAAAATTATCATTTTCTATTGTAAAACTTTACAGAAATTTGGAAAAAGCCCCCCTATAAATTGGACTTAGTCAACCTATAAAGAGATATCACAACCACCATAATACTTTAAAATATCAAACTAAAAACTCATTTATCATCAAACTACAACTAGTTTTACACCCGTGCGATGCACGGGCATATTCCATTGATAAAATATAATGTAATGAAGCATGTGTTAGTTAGCTACAAAGTATTACACAGGAATGGATAGTAACAAACAAGATTGTAGCTTTTCGTTCTTACACCATCCAATTCAATCCAATCTTCCCTACATAAATTTCCCACACTAGAAATGCCAGAAGAGTTATCTAGAATCTTTATCAAGAAAAAGCAGCCCAAACTTATGAAATCACTGTAATTAGGAACCACATTAATGCAGGAAAGCTACATAGCCCCATACAATAGAGGTATTAGGCCAGTGAGCCAAGACCTGTTGCTAAGGCCAGTGATTTTCCATACGGTCGTCTTGTCCAAAAACCCACTCCACTGACGGCATTTCTAATCATTTTGTGGTTCCCAATCAGCATTCCCCTAGCAATTTGGCGTGTTGTTGTTGGTTCATTATGCCCCATGTATCTATCTTACTATCTTGTTCAACTGCTCAACTGCCGTATAATCATCAAGGGCACCCCACCAACTAAGGGGAAAAAATGCTTCAAACAAACCAAAAGGAGTTCTATTCGTTTGCTCACACAGAACTGTTCTTGATGCTATCTGCCTCTCTATGGCACTCGGTTGCCCGGTCGCCAGCCCCTCGTACTCCGTGACACGAATGACAGAATTCTTATCCCCAGTTAACTCAGTTAGACTGAGTCGAAACCGAGAGAAAGACGCCGAATTGATAAGAAAGCTATTAGAAGAAATCTATTTTATTGTTTGGTTATGTGCTGGTTTATTGTAGAATAATATAAAAGAATAGCAGAAAATAAGAGGCACTTTGGGGAGATTTCCCAGTCTGAGTAGGCAAGCTGTTTTATTTGGAGCCTTATTTTTTTATGAACTTATGACAATTTGTTTGCCCTTCTGTTTGACTTGAGTTATATTTTTTCTCAATTCAATAAACTTGAAATTTTTGAATTCTGATGCTCGAGAATCCAACCTTGTTTCATAAGTGCTGTCATTTTATTCTTCAGACAATGTTGCAACAGGGGATGGAATGTGCTATTATCAATTAATTACACCACGTGTTGCTTGGAAGTTTTGGTGATAAACATGTACTATGTTTCTCACTATGTAAGATAGACATTGTTCACATGAACATTTTTTTTTCACCTTTCCTAGGTTGTCTAATATGTAAATAATTTTTATAGCATTGAACCCAATTTTATTGTTTGCAGCCAAATATTAGGGGTATAGAAATCTCGGTCCTTCATTGTTCCTTCATTTAAATGTTGCCATTATTTACAGATTCAATGGAAATAATGTAGCGACCGAGAAATTTTAAATAATGTAAAAATTTGTTTTTCTCGAAAAACGTGTCACTAAGATTTAACCCCGAATTTTTACTTTTAAATGTGAAGCGTGTTCGTCTAGCCATTATTAAACGAATTTAAATATATTCCAAATCAAGCCCAAATCTGAAGATATTTTAAAGTATCAAATTCCTTATTATTTTTAGAATCCAAATTGTTATAATATTGAGTCCAGTTTAATTAGTCCAATATTTTAATATTTTGGGGCTAAATTTATGTTGTCTAAATTCTTAATCATTTTAACCCAACCCAATTAAGTCCAATTAAGAATTTTCTTTACAGCCCAAATCTTGACCCACTTATCCACCTAAAAAGCTGTGCCCTAACCAAATTACTGTTCAGATTTGTCACAACCCTCAGCTCAGCTCACGCAGCAGCTCTGGGTAACTCTTCTCCCACTTGCTTGCACTTTGAGATTCAGATTACATCAACAACAACAACCACCATCAGCACCTCACGACCAACATCACCACCACATCCACCGTTTTTGCTGCCCTTTCATCACCACCTTCACGTTCGAGCACCACCACCGCAAGCATTACCACTTCCAATATTCGAACCCTCCATAGTCAACCGAGCTATCAAGCCCATCACTCCCAACTACAGCCACCACCACCTGTAGCACCCCCCACAACCGGCGAACCTTAACCACACAACAACAAACCAAAATCAAACCACTACCCACTGCCACTGCCCAACTCAAATCAAACCATGAGACCATCACTTACCTTCGCTGCCAGATTTTCGCCAGCGAAGCTTCCAAATCGCGACCTTCCCGCCGCGATTTGGCCTTGTTTTCGCATCACAAACCACACCAAAACCGAGCCCAAAACCTTTCCCTTCTCCACGCACCTGCGCCACCACACGACGGTGGCGTCGTCGCCGTTTTTTTTTTCCACGGGTAGTTGGAACCGTCGCCCCTCCATCCCTATGCTTAACCCTCTCTCTCTCTCTTCTATACTGATTGTATAGAGAGAGATGTATTGTATATGCATATGTATATATTATGCTTATATATTTTAGTTTTGAAATTTGTTTTTAGTCCCTTAAGTTTTGAATAGTTTAATTTCAGTCCTTCAAATGTTTTAATTCAATCCTTTCAGTTTTAAGAATTTCTTATTTCAGCCCATAATTTTAAATTTAGTCATTCTAGTCCTATTTATTTTAAATATTAATTTTAGTTCCAAAATTTTCAGCACTTCACCAAATCAGTCCCAAGATTTTAGTTATTTAAGATTCAGCCCCTGTAGTTTTAAAATATTTCTAATCAGCCTCATTATTTTCAAAAAGCCTATTTCAGTCCCTAAACTTTAAATTTCAATTTTAATAAATTTTCAGTTGAGTCCCTAAATTTTATTTTATCATTTTAAAACTTAGAAATTTCGAAATACTAATTCAATGCTTATTCCCTATTTTGGCTAGACAAAATGCACGGACGATTAAGAGATTGAGGCTACTTCCCACTTCATCTTTTTACGTGATTTGAGATAAATTGAGGTAGACTCGCCCCCACTAATTTATTTATATTATAATTGCATGTGTTATGTGAATTTATGTGATTTATATGCTTAATTGCATGAGACAAGAAAAGAGAATCTCTTATGAGATAAGAAGAGAAATTTATGTTATGCATGTCATAACTTATATACTTTATTTGCATAAGACAAGATAAGACAAGAGTATGTTCATATTGCACTCATTTCATGATGCTTATGACTAAGAAGAGAATGTCATCATAATATTTGAATAATTACTTGTTCAATTATCTTGTAAATTAATTATTGACGATGAGTCTACTGAGTATTTCTTTTCTCCGTTTTAACAACATTTGCAGAATTCGAAGGCGGAGACGAATGATGGGAAATTTGGCAACATTTATTTTAAGTTATTTTGAAAGTCTAGTTTATTGAACTTTGTTAAGTTAAATTGTTGAGATTTGAAATTTTATGGAATGTTTTCAAGTAGATGTATTTAAATTTGAGCTACCATCGCAAATTTTTCTAAATGAATGTGATGTTTTAAAATTCAGTATATTTCCACAATATTTTTCGTTAAAGGGTTAGTTTTAAAGAGATGAAGTGGCGACCCCGGTTCTTCGGAACTCGGGGCGTTACAAATAATGTGTTTTTCTGCTCTCTCTTTTGCAGTAGATGAAATAAGGTATCCTTTTTTGAATTTAATATTAGTTTCAAACCACCAATCAAACCAACACCAATCAAGAATCAACAAATTCACAACAACCACAATACAATTTATACTGCATAAATATGAATTTGCCGACAAGGCAATTGCTGAAATTAGGCCGACCAGGCCACCACAAGTAAGCGAAACTAACCTTTTCAGAGAAATCCCAGCAAGGAAGGTGAAGAGAAGACCAAAGCTTCACCTCTTGCTGAGCACCACAGCTGAAATTGGTTTATGAGCTCGTATGAACAATGATAATGCAGAAAAAGAGCTGTTGCAAAGCCCTAACAGGTTCGCAGGTCCAAGGGAGAGCTATTGCCAGATGGAAACTCAAAAGCCCAGTGAGTATAAGTCAAGAAAATCCACAGGAGAGCAGTAGAAAACCAAAACCGAAGCTGGGCAGCAAAGACCCAGCTGAACCCTTGTGTGTGCTTGACGAAACCTCTCCAAAACTTCAGAAAGAGGTAGCAAAGTGGCAAATCTGGGTATAAGGGACAAAGCCCAGTACCCAGCCACCTGATTTGTGAGGAAATCCGTCCCCAACAATAAATTTCTGGAACGAAGATGAGCAATAGTCGAAATTTGAAAATCGCGTGTAGAACAAAGTTTTTTTTTTTTTTTTTTTTTTTTAAATAAAATCCTAAAAATGACTGGTTCTTTCATAGAGAGAAAATTGAGGATGGATTGGGTCTCTGTGAGTGTGTGAGTGCAGTCGTGTGTTGGGGGAGAAGGGAAGGGGGAGATTACCTTGGAATGGTGGTGGAGGCGATGGTGGCCGGCGGTTGAGGAGATACGAGAGTGAGGGAGAGGTGCCAAGAGGGAGCCGATGAAAGAGAAGAACGATATAATTTGTGTGTGGTGTGTGTGCAGAAGTGAGAATAGTTAGAAGAGAAGCCAGTCCCAAGATCATTTAGCAAACTGCAATGTGCGTACCTTTGGCAACGTGCAAATTGTGCGTTGCCAAAGGTAGTCTTTAACAACGTGCAAAATGTGTGTTGTCAAAGGTAGCTTTTGACAACGCGCATTGCGCATTGTTAAAGCCTATCTTTTGATAATATTGACTGTGTATTGTGAAAGGGTACTCATTTTGCAACGCGCACTGAACGTTGTTAAAAGGTACCCTTTCGCAACGCGCAACGAACGTTGTTAAAAATAAATCTTTTTGCAACGTGTAAGAAACGTTACAAAAGCAGAACTTTTTTGCAACACGCAATGAACGTTGTAAAAGGTTAACATTAGCTAAATGTCAAATAAATCAACCAATGGCAACATGCAACTACTGAATGTTGCGGTAGACCCCTTTTAGCAACATGCAATTAACGAATGTTATAGTTTGCATGTTGTAAAAGGCCATTTTTCTTGTTGTGACAATTTAAAAGAATTATTATTATTATTAAGTCTTTTAAAATCTTGAAGAGTAATGAGAGACAAATTAAGATTTTTATGAAGTCTCTAAAATCTAAATTCAATACACACAAAGTTTTCAAATTCTTTAAAATCTTTAGAAGTCTTTAAAAATCTACATTAAATAAACCCTAATAGTTATGACACGTATTAGAACACCAAGTGATGCATAGGAAAAAATTGTGGTGTACCATATGTACTAAAACATTTAATATGGCCTGCAGTTGAAAGATTCAAAAAAGACAACTTGGGTATTAAAAGAATTCAATAAATGTTATAAATATAATAATAAAATATGTGAATGACCAATTACCATTATACCCCTGTAAACTTTATATATTACGATTGTGCCATTATTCCCTCTTATAAATAGGAGTTATTTAAAAAAAGATGTTTCCCACATCCTGAGGGCCCGAACCGACCACGTCCAAGGCCTTGGTTCGGGAAGGTAAATCCAGGTTATGCATCTTCCATGGTCAGGGTGGTACTTATGGCAAGGCCCCTTTCAGGGTAACTGAGTCACAAGCCACAAAGTTCTACCGCCACGCCTTTACATCACCAATTACATCACCAATAAATAGGAGTTATTTCATTTCATTAGAGATATACCTAATGAGAAGTTCTCTCTCATTCTCTCATATCTCTCTATATTCTCTATTGTTTTTATAATAGTTTTACAATACGTTATCAACACGAGTCTCTAACCAATTGAGTAATATAACGGGAGTATGCTCTACAGTTGCATCTAAATGATGAATGTAACACCCCAAGTTCAAGATCTTAAACCTAGGCGTGTTAACTTCCATTCACATTATATGCGGAATTAAATCGTTTACACATTAAAATTTCATTTTTCTATTATAAAATTTTAAAGAAATTTCAGCAGAGTTTCCTCTATAACTTAGACATAACCAACCTGTAGAGGGACATCATACCTACAATACATAAACAATTCTCAACCTATTTAAACCCAACATTCAACATCCAACCACAATTCCAAAATTCAACTTCAACATTAATTCCCCAAACTCCTCTACAATAATACCTTGAAGTATAAATTTATAAACTCATGAAACATGATATAAACGAATCACAGGGAAATACCATAACCTATTTCAACTAAAACAGACAAACTAATCAAAAGAATTTATCAATTCAAAGGATAACCAATGAATTAATTTGAGAAAGCCCTTCATTTATTCTTAAAAGACATAGAATTATTAGTACTATCTAAGTCAGCCGTCAAATGCTCTCATCGGATCATCTAACTTTCATCACCTGAAATGTTGGGGAGGGATTGGGATGAGCTAAAGCTCAGTAAGTAAACTTTATGCATGAAATGCATGCTTATGACATATGATTTAAAAATTCCATATATGTATCCCCATTTACTTTACTTTCCAGAACTTTCAAACTTTTCAAACTTCCAATTCATTTCAAAACTTTCACTTCATTTCAAAACTTTCACTTCATTTCCATCGTGAGCTCACTTGGTGTATCTTCTAGTCAATCAGATAACAGTGGGCAATTCTTATTTGAAATCAGATTAACTTTCACATTTCCACCGCAAAGCAGCTCATTCACTTCATTCCACCGCAAAGCGGCTCATTCACTTCATTCGGGTACGTCGGTCCTCCGCGCCCCATTTCCCACTCGCATCTTTCTCATGACATAGAAGTACACCCATTCTTTCTTGAAAAACTTGGGATACATAACTTTTGACAAAAATTACACTTTAACACATTCCTTTCATTAAAACATTTGACTTTCCCATTTCGATGTCAATGCATGCTTGATGATACAATGACATGTAACGTGCATGCTTGAACATTTTTCTTAATAACATATACTTGCATATCATAAATCAAATACATCAACATTGAGTAATTAACACGAAATCACTTACGCACATTAATTTCACATTAACTTTCTACTTTCATGAAAATAGGGGAAGTTTACTTACATGACTTCCTTAGTATTTACCGTTATCTTGATTTGCAAGTGGAAGAGTCTCAAATGCCCGTCACGTCAATGTGCCCAATAATCCTAATTTATATTCATTCATTAAATAAAATATACTTTTAGTTCAAAAATCACATTTAACACTTCTAAATAAGGTTGAGACTTTCATGTGACTCACAATTCAAACCAAATGGGGTCTTAAGCCATGTCAAAAACAAATCATACTACATTCAGAATAAGAGATTAACTTAGATGCCAAAATTGAAATCTAACTAATCGAATTACACAAAGGTTCAAGCTATGGAATTTTCATCACAACTTGAATTTTACAGAGACAATTCCAATAAGCATTCTAACTATTCGTAAATTTGGAAATCACCATTTATTCAACTTTACTATAACAGTTAATTTAAACTACAAATTTCATAAATTTCGAAAGTCTGAAAATAATAACCATAAGCCAAACACATACGCTAAAAAATTTGGATTAAAAATCACCTCATTATTTGAAATTCTAAATTAGTACACATTTACATAATTTTGCTCCAAATTTTGAAATTATAAAGATAACATCAAATTAACTAGCCAAAAATCAAATTTTCAATTAAACTAATTAAGACTAAATTTCCTAAATCTGAAAATACATTACAATTCCAATTCAGCTAGAAATTTAACTAAACTAATCAATTCTATGAACTCATAAATCTGAAAAGTACACACACACACATACATAAATATACATTACCCATATCTCAAATTTCACCTTTACAGATTAACAATTAGGTTCAAACAGTAAGTTAACACAATTATAATCATAAATTCTTAAAAACTTCAAATATGAAATATATAAATATGTATGTATAAATATATACACACACATTTAAACGTTACCCCCAATCTGAATTTTAGCCCTTTAAAAATTTGAAGTTTACCTATCACCAAATGTAAAAATCGCATATATGTATAATATATAGATACACACGTCATTATATACATGTTTTCGAGTGTGTGTGTGTATGTGTGTGTGTGTGTGTGTGTGTGCAGTCCGCGGGTGCGTTGTGTTTCGTGAGTGTGGGTGCGCGATCGAGGGAAGGAGTGTGCTACCGTGTTAGGTTAGTTACCGGCGGTCGACGACGGAGGGGGTGGTGGTGCAGGTGACGTTGCCGAAGAGAGGCTGAGTGAGGTTGCGGTTTGGGTGAGAGGCGAGAGAGAGAGAGAGAGATACCGAGACAGAGAGTGAGATCGCGAGAGAGCGGAGAGTGAGTGTGAGAGACCGTGAGTGAGCTCGGTTTGGTGGAGAGGAAATTAGGTCAGATTTCAAATTTCATTAATTGCAACTCGGTCCCTCAATTCTCCTCTTTTGTGTAATAAAATCACAACTTTCAAATAAATTGCAAAGTGCCACCAAACTTCTCCCAAATTTCAATTTAATGCAATATAGGCAACTTACTACTCAATTAAAATAGAAATTGAAAAGTAAAAATTTAAAATGCACAATTAGACATAAAATTGCAAGTAAAAAAAATTTATAATTTTCTAATTGGCACATTGAGCGAGACGGCGTCCAAGTCCTTCCACTGCAAAATAATTAAAATTATAGATTATACTAATTATCAATTTAAAATTCACAACAACCTTAACATAAATTTTACGCGAAATTTATAATTGCACTTAAAAATGAAAAGCGGTCTTACAATGAACATCTGTATCAGAAACCTGATTATTACTAATCAATGTTTCCTTTTCTCTCAAACTGAAAAAGAATGATTCCGGTCGATCTAGAAATTCGATCGACGATCGGCCACCGCCATCAGAACGGGCTTGTCGAGGAGAAGACTCGCCTGAACTTTGGGGATGATCCGACGGCTGAAACAAAAGATATCGACCGGAGAAGAAAAGCTGAAAAACTGTGCAAAAACCAAAATCTGACCGGAAATTGAAACGCTTATTCCGGACGATTCTGAACTCCGATCAACGATCGGCTAGTGGCATATCAACGGGCTTTTCTAGGGGAAGACTCGACTGAAATTTGGCAACGATCCAACAGTTAAAACGGAAGTTATTGGCCTGAGAAGAAGAAGCTGGCGGACTGAAAAATGCTAATTCCGACCAAACGGTTGGTCTTTTGGAAAAACGGAGACCACGGGCATGTTCAGGAAGTTAAGGTGCACATTCTGGTGATGAGTTGATTTTTCCGACCACCGACGTATGGCGGCCGGCGGCGCGTGAGCAGATTCCAGCGAGATGAATTTCGGACCAAAAGTAAGTTTGTTCTAAATTAAATTTTAAACCTATTGATGGTTTCAATTTATCCATATGAGCAATATATTAAAATATGGACCATTTTTCCCTTGGTAATACATAAAAGTATATTAATCGTAAATTAACGATTAATATGTGATCAACAAGATAAATTAAATTTTTTAAATAAGATATAAGTAATATAGTCATTATCATACCGTGATGGATTGAGTTATTATGGACTGGATTTATACCTTAACTGGATATGACTCATTATCGTAACGAATTGGACTATTATGAATACCTTGACTAGATTTGAAGATATGACTCGCTCACTCATGAAAGGTAATTATTTCATTATATTGATATCGCCTATATGGTCGGTTTATCAATTGAATATATGGAATACTTTACATATATTCATATTTTATATTATTTCAGAAACACCTCAGTTGTTGGTTAATTATAACATATTAGAGGTTGTTGTCAACATATGTACGTGGTGGTATAACCCCAGTATTATTATTGTTTATCACATATACGTGGTGGTATAACCCCAGTATTATTATTGTTTATCATATATAGCTGGTGATATAACCCCAGTATTATTATTGATTATCATATATACGAGAAGTTATCATTATCAAAAAGTTGGTAAATGTTGATAAAAATATTTTATCCAATGGTACCAGAAGTTACCAATATCTGTATTTGAATTGGTGGATGAAAATTATTCAACAAGAGAATGTTGATGTATGATAAGATAATATCACATGATAGCACGGATATGGCTAATGTGAAAATAATCTCATCAGTATTATGAGATGAATATTAGATGATAAGTGTCTGGAAAAGTTCTTGCAAGAGCACTTATGTATTCCAAAAGAAGTACATATTTACTCCAGAAGAAGTAAAAATTATCATCTAAACACACTGAAATGATATTATTATTGCTCCTGAAAAAGCATAAACGAGTCATACATGCAAAATACAAAAGGGGAAACATTTATGATCCTCAAAATCAGAGATGTGTTTCAGGAGTAGCCGTATCCTACCACCTCTGATCTTTTGAGGAAATAAAGAAAAATGTGTGTTTTAAGAGTAATAATACTCCGTACTCTACCACCTTAAATCTTTGAGGTACACAAGATTAAACATTGATAAAATCCTAGATATTTATGGTGTGTCTCAAGAGTGAGAATACTCCGTACTCTACCACCACTTATTCTAGGGTTCACAAAGATAAATTTACATTAACCGGACTCTATTTTCGCTTGATTCCTCTTCCTTGCGACCAATCTATCTTAACTCCTGCTGGATCTTGGATGGGGATGTATGATTGCAACTTATCCAGCAGTTCCTCGATAGTAAGAGCAGAAATAAGGATTCTCCTAGAAAATGGAGAGATGAATCCCTATTCCACAACATAATCAAGAAATGTTGGCAAACCATCAAAGAAATTGTTAACATTTAAAAGCCCAATAGACTTTGTATGGAGATCTAATTGAGCCCATGAGGTAATATTAAAGATTTCCTCTAAAGTACCAAAACCTCTAGGTAGGGCTATGAAGGTATCAGAACTATATAACATGCAAGTTATGCGTTCATGGAGAGATAAGGTTTGTACTTCATGTCCTCGTATTTTGCCTGCGATATCAACTAAAGGAACGGGTATAACACCTATCACTCTTTCTTTCTCTGCTTGAGCGGATTATGAAACACAACCCATCAATCCACTGGTACCTCCTCCATACACGAGAGTGATACCTTTCTCTCCCAATTTCTTTCCAAGATCCACTGCTACTTCTAGATACCCAAAACCTTTCCCTACTTTTGATCCACAAAATACACAGATAGTTTTGATCTGTAGAAGTTTTGGTCCTTCCATCTTTGAGAGAATAAGGAAGGAAAAACTTATGAGAAAATGATATTTTGGGATGCATGAAACTGTGAAAATCATTGGCTTTTTAAACTTGAAAAACTTCACTATTTACTGCTCGTCTTTTGAAAAAGTGAAGATTTACTTTTGACAAAATCACCCTACTCACCTTTCGGTGATTTAATATTTTTTACCAGCCTTTATCAAAACTCTTGAAAGGAAACAGAAAAATATTTTATATGTGCATATATATCAAATGATTTACCTTGTATCAATGTTGAATAGCCAAAACATCATTGTTTATAACAGCCTGACAAACAGGATCTTTTGCTACTATATTTTTGAGACTATAACGCTCTTTATCGCTGATAAAGTTAGCCCATAAAGATAGTAGCTCAAGCTGCACATACCCACTATGGTGCGTCTCAAAAGTCAATCGGATATCATCCAATGACTCCTTACTCAGTCCACCCTTAATGAAGTCTATCTTATCATCTCGATTTATGGATGAATATCCTATTGATTTACAACGGGTATCACATGTCCATCGAGCACATTTTTAGCAACTATTTAATCTTTTTGCTCTTCGCTTCTTTGCAAAAGTACTCTTACCTAAGCTAGGCTTGTGCTTAGAAAATGAATCTGGTAATTCACCAGCTAATCGAACTTTTGCTTCGATCAACCAGCGAACATCTTCTGGGATGCCATGATCCATCAGCAACCTTAATCTTTCGAGCCTAATTCGATATATTTTTCTCAAATCATTTACTGGAAGATTCGAATAATATTTGCGAATATTTGAAAGTATGATATCCATTTTTTATGGATCTAGCCTTCTTCCCAAATCATCTATTTAAATGCATTATTCAACGCGTAAAAGAGCGGTGGCTCCACGTGTCAGTGATATCGATTCCATCAAGAAATAATGGAATAAATTATTGAAAATGTGGGAACAATGAGATAATGTGTCATTACCTTTTTCGATATAAGGGAAGATTTGGCGACAAGATTGAGATCATGAGATATTTCCTTGGATATTGTACCTGATTTTTCCGGTATACTAAAAGTAATAAAGGTATACTGATTTGAAATGTACAGAAATACGTACTGATGAAATGAATACTGTATTGAACCAGAAGTTCATACGTACAAGTGAAATATGTATATAGTATAAACCAGAAGCTCATAAATGAAATATACATTGTATTGAACCAGAAGTTTAGCGATATTGTATTGAATCAAATATTCATACATAGAAATGAAATAAAACCGTATTGAACCAGAAGTTCTATAATAAACGATTGGATTATCAAAAGTTTCAAATTATTTTCTATGAGAATAACTTATTCAGAAATTGTTCATCATACAAAAATATTCTATGTCAAACAGGGATTAGCTCAAGAAGCTTTATGATTTGCAAAAGTGCGATATGTATACAATCCACCAAAGCGCGCTTAGATATATGATTGAGATTATATCTCTAAAAGGATGACATGTGTTATGGCATTTTAGCCGATTGATATAATATAATATTTGTGAACATTATGGGGAAAACATGCCTGAAGCGTGGACATAATTAAATGTAAGAGACTCAGGTACCTGATGATAGAACATATAAAGAGATCTCTCTTGTTATATTGAGTTGAAATGGAATCGATAAATAAGTCGACTGCATACATAAACAACCCTCTTCTGAAAATGAGGTTGATGAAATTATAATACTTTGGCCAAGTATATAACCCCAATGTAGGGATTATTGTTCAAGGACCTGAAGTCCAAATGCTTAAATGTGTAAAGCCAGTAATTATATGTACAAATGAAAAATATTACACAGTCGTAAAAGACGACTCATTGCGCGCAAAAATTTTCATAGAACTGGCATGACATATGGTGGATAGACTTTAGTCTAAATCACTAGCTTGAGCTCTTTGATATACCAATGAGTGAGATCAAAATGTATGATTCTCATCTCGGTACTTTGAGAGTATTCTTTGATGTACCAGTTGATCGCGGTACGTTGGGATTTCAAGTAAAATGATTGTAGATTATATGTCGAAATTGATATCTATTTCAATGATTGATTATGCTCCTGCAAATTAGAAATTGCAGTTTATAAACTGCAAGAACATACATATATAAATCATTGAAAGATTCAATATGCCCAGATTAGTATCACTATAGGATGATGCAAATGACTCCATGATATAATATGTTGAAAGTGAAATTGGAGTGTACTATTTATGACATCTGGGAAATTGATTATTCACTAGAAGTGAATATGTTTAATTATTTACCAGAAGTGAATTCTAGATTTTATTATTCACCAGAAGTGAATTCTAAATTTAATTATTCACCAGAAGTGAAAGATGCAATCGATAAATTAGTACAACATTGCTTAATATAGCATGTTATGACATCATGAGCTATTGACAATTTATATAAAGCTCATCATAAATTATATGATTGCACCAATATACTTGTGATATTCCATTAAAGGAATAAATACGCGTTGCACTCTTTTTCCCTTAGCTGAAGTTTTGTCCCACAGGGTTTTCCTAGCAAGGTTTTTAATGAGGCAACAGTTAAGGCATATTGATGAAAATTAATGAGAATAATGTACTCTTTTTCCCTTCGTTGAGGTTTTGTCCCACAGGGTTTTCCTAGCAAGGCTTTTGAGGCATCATCATAACTATCAACAAGCTATAATTCAGCAATACATTGTTATACTAGAATGATATCAACAAATGAAGAAAATCATAGACATCTTATGAAGAATGCTATACAAGGAGATTTTTATATTCCAGAAGAAAGATGATATCAATGTTCGAGAGGTTCATGAATACTTAATTACACACTTCAGGGGGAGAATCATGCTGTACTCTTTTTCCTTCGTCCAGGTTTTGTCCTATTAGGTTTTCCTGACAAGGTTTTAACGAGGCAGCGGCTGTACTCTTTTTCCTTGGTTCAGATTTTATCCCACTGGATTTTACTGACAATGTTTTAATGAGGCAGCACTTCAGAACTTCAAGATTCAGTACATGATTTGTTCTACTCGAACGTTAGACTCAATGATTCACCATGGCCAACATCAGGGGGAGCTTCTATACTCTTTTTCCTTCGCTCAAGTTTTATCCCACTGGGTTTTCTTAGCAAGGTTTTAACGAGGCAGGCAATTGCGGAATAGGTCATTCAAGAGGGAGTGTTATAAATATAATAATAAAATATGTGAATGACCAATTACTATTATACCCCTGTAAACTTTATATATTACAATTGTGTCATTGTTCCCTCCTATAAATAGGAGATATTTCATTTCATTAGAGATATACCTAATGAGAAGCTCTCTCATTCTCTCCTATCTCTCCATATTCTCTATTTTTTTTATAATAGTTTTACAACAATAAACGAACTTATGCCTTTATTACTAATAAGTACGACTAAGTTAATGATTAACATTAATTAAGCAATTGTTTAGGTAAATGTTGACGTACACAATCGCCCAGAAATAAAGATGATCGTAATAGAGACATTTGAACACCTAGTTAAAAATTGGCATGCATATGCCATAGAAGTGTCAAATCGATAGTCCGGGTGAGTCCTCCTTTCAACATATGAGTTTGGTAACGGCCCGTGTTGAAAAAAGCCGTCCTTTGCGAGTTTACTGGCCAGTCCAAGTTAGATCACAAATTTTGAACTACAATCCAAGCTCACCTGCTGGCCCATCCGGGTTTATATATATGAAATGAACAAAACGATAAATTCATATTTATACCAAGAAATATTTACATAGAATTCAGATTTATATCCTATGTTACATGAATTACTTCTAAATTTGCAAAGTTGAATACAACATAATAAAATAACTACTAAATGCCTTTCTAATTATTACTATCTGTTGTAAAACTATCAAAATATTAGAGAGAATGTAAATATGGAGAGAATTCTTCTTATTCCAATTGTGTGTTAAATGAAGAAGTGAAGCACCCTATTTATAGGGGTAGATAATGGTATAATTGTAATAATATAAACTTTACATGGGTATAAAGGTCATTCACACTCAAGATATTTTATAACACTCCCCCTTGAATGACTTAATACTCATTGTCTGCCTCGTTAAAAACCTTGCTAAGAAAATTCAGTGGGATAAAACTTAAGCTAAGGAAAAGAGTATAGTCATTGTGGAGTATAAAAATAAATGTTGTCTCATTAAAACCTTGCTAGGAAAAACTCAGTGGGATAAAACCTAGAAGAAGGAAAAAGAGTACAGATACTCCCCCTGATATTAGTCATCGTAAATCAGCCGATGCATTCCTATCTCATGTATCAATTTCTTGAGTGTAGATGTCGGTAATACTTTAGTGAATAAGTCTGCCACATTATCACTTGATCAAATTTGTTGAACATCGATATCACCTGCTTTCTGAAGCTCATGTGTATAGAAGAATTTTGGAGAAATGTGTTTTATTCTATCTCCTTTGATATAGCCTCCTTTAAGTTGTGCAATACAAGCTGCATTATCTTTATACAATATCATTGGGCTATCTTTTGTCGAAACTAATCCACATGATGATTGGATATGATGAGTCATATTTCTCAACCATTTACATTCTCGACTTGTCTCATGGATTGCAAGAATTTTTGAATGATTTGAAGAAGTTGCTATCAAAGTTTGCTTCACGGATCTCCACGATATAGCCTTTCCACCACGTGTAAACACATATCCTGTTTATGATTTTGCTTGATGTGGATCAGAAAGATAACTTACATCTGCATATCCCACTAAAGAAGATCCCAAATTGTGAAAATAAAATAATATCATATCAACAGTACCTTTTAGGTAACAAAGAATGAGTTTAACACCATTCCAATGCCTTTGAGTTGGTGCATAACTATATCTTGCAAGTGGATTTACAGAAAAAGATTTATCAAGTCTAGTACAAT
The DNA here is from genome assembly GCA_963555705.1 of Ligustrum vulgare. Taxonomy (NCBI): domain Eukaryota; kingdom Viridiplantae; phylum Streptophyta; class Magnoliopsida; order Lamiales; family Oleaceae; genus Ligustrum; species Ligustrum vulgare. The sequence goes on from OY743187.1 coordinate 33,299,915, forward strand.
TTGCAAGATATGATAATGCTCCAATTGCACTTAGATATGGTACTTCTGGACCAAGAACATTTTCCATCTTCAAGTGGACGAAATTGATTATTTTTTGGATCAAGTGATCGAACGACCATTGGTGATGTTAATGGATGTGCAGTATCCATATAAAGTCGCTTCAAAACCTTTTCTGTATGAAGATTGATGAACAAATAGTCCTTCTGAAAAATGTTCAATTTACAACCCAAGGCAAAATTTGGTTTTTTCGAAATCTTTCATCTCAAATTCATTTTTCAAGTAATCACCAATTTTGTTGAGCTCTTCTAGAGTTCCAATAAGATTTAATTCATCAACATAAACCGCCACTATTGCAAATCTAATATTTGTTTTCTTTATGAAAACACATGGACATATATCATCATTTTTGTAACCCTCATTCAGCAAGTATTCGTTGAGGCGATCAGGGCCGGACTTGCCTTGAAACAGATGAAGCACCAGTTTCAATGCCCATAATTCTGGGTTTTTTTTTTTTTTTTTTTGAAAAGTCTAAGTTTTTGCTCCATTTGATACCCTTTTAAATTTATCGACCCATTTGAACCATCTCTCCACAAAACACATGATCCCACCAAATTTGAAAGTACTTGCTCTCTCTCTCTCTCTCTCTCTCTCTCTCTCTCTCTCTCTCTCTCTCTCTCTCTCTCTCTCTCTCTCTCTCTCTCTCTCTCTCTCTCTCTCTCTCTCTCTCTCTCTCTGAATAAAATCTTCTTCAAAGCTTATACTGGAGTGATACATATAAAAATCTTCTTCAAAGCTTAAAATTTAATATAAGGTTATTCGATGACTTCTTCGTCGATTGTTTTATACTTTTTATTGAACAAGATCATGTTGTAAAAAAATAGATCTATATAAATATTATGTTTCTAGTTTCGCCCATGCAAGGGCCCATTTAAGAACTTCGCTTCAAGCCCAGGAAAGCACAGGTCCGACTCTGGAGGCGATTATACCACATACGTCCAGATTGTTTCAATCCATATAATGATCTTTGCAATTTGATTGAAAACATACTTTTCGGGTATGTATTATTTATTTCTGCACTTTAAGTCCTTCAGGGACTTTCATGTATATGTCACTATCAAGTGAGCTATATATATAGGCAGTTACTATATCCATAAGGTGCATATCGAGCCTTTCTGACACAGCCAAACTAATTAAAAATCTGAATGTGATGGCGTCCATGACGGGAGAATATGTTTCCTCATAATCAATTCCAGGTCTTTATGAGAAACCTTGCGCTACAAGTCGGGCTTTATACCTTGTAACTTCATTATTTTCATTTCTTTTCCTTACTAAGACTCATTCGTATCCTATAGGGATTACATTTTCAGGTGTTCGAACTACTGGTCCGAACACCTTTCTTTTTCTAAGGAATTCAATTCTGTCTGCATAACTTCCTTCCATTTTGGCCAATCCTTTCTCTGTTGGCATTCTTTAACAGACAATGGCTCAAGGTCATTATTCTAAAATATTTCAAGAGCCATTTGGAAGATAAAAATATCATCTATAACAACATTCTCCCTTTCCCATAATTTATGAGATAACAGATAATTTATTGAAATCTCATTATTCTCAAACATCTGTGATTCTGCAGTAATTACATCATCACTATTAGGTTGTTTCATTGAAATCTGTGGTTCTGCGGGAACCGTGTCACCACTATTAGATTGATCAATCTTTTCTATTATTACTCGTCTAGGAGTCTTTGGTTGGTTTTATTTCCTCTTAGGAGGTATAATGTCTATTGAACCAAATGGTCGACCACGCTTCTGGCATTTTTTAGGTTCACTTGCTATAGCAGGTTGTCCTATATGGACATCAATCTTTGCCGGAGTGTTTTTTGCCTGTATATATAACTTTGTCACTTTTCTTGTGTCAAAAAATTCATTAGGTAATTGATTTGTAATTCTTGCAAATGAATAATTTTCTCAACCTCTTGCTCACATTGATTGCTTCGGGGATCAAAGTGAAATAGAGTTGTTTCATTCCAAGAAATTTTATCTTGATTTTCAGGATGCAGCTTTACTCCTCCTAAAGTAGGGAAATTCATTTCATCAAAATGATAATCTGCAAAACGTGCAGTAATCAAATCACCTGTAAGAGTTCAAGGTACCTAATGATGGAAGGTGAATCAAAACCAACATAAATCCCAAGTCTGCATTGGGGACCCATTTTGGTACGTTGTGGGAGAGAGATTGGTACTTTGACAGCACAACCAAAAACCCGTAGGTGAGAAATATTAGGTTCATGACCAGATGCAAGTTGTAGAGGTGAGTATTGATAATAAGCAATTAGTCTTATACGAATCAATGATGCAGCATGTAATATGGCATGATCCCAAACAGAAGTTGGAAGTTTTGTTTTCATGAGTAGTGGTCTAGCAATTAATTGTAGACGTTTAATAAATGACTCTGCTAACCCATTTTGTGTATGGACATGAGTAACTGAATGTTCAATGATAATCCAAATGGACATGCAATACTCATTGAATCTCTTTGATCTAAACTCACCAGCGTTATCAAGATGAATTGTCTTGATTGAGTAATCGGGAAATTGAGCTATTAATTTTATTATTTGAGCAATTAGCCTAGCAAAGGCTACATTTCTTGTAGACAGTAAACAAACATGTGACCATCTAGTAGAAAATCAACTAGTACCATAAAATAACAAAATGGTCCACATGGTGGGTGGATCGGCCCACATATATCTCCATGAATCCTTTCTAAGAAAGTTGGAGATTCAACATTGACCTTTGTAGTGGAAGGTCCAATGATTAATTTCCCTTGCGCTCAACAACACATGAATAATCATTAGGTGAAAGAATCTTCTGGTTCTTTAAAGGATGTCCATGTGAGTTGCTAATTATTCGACGCATCATTATCGCTCCTAGATGTCCAAGTCTATCATGCCAAAGTATAGAACTTTTTAAGTCCACAAACTTCGAGTTTGTGACGTTGTTTGATTAGACTTCTTTTATGGATGTATAATACATTCCAGAAGGAAGTGCTAGGAGTTTTTCTTTTATCTGCTTCGGGCCAGATACAAAAGAAGTAATGCAAAGATATTCAATATTGTTTTCTTGCATCGTTTCAATGTGATATCCATTGCAGCGGATATCCTTAAAACTAAGCAAATTTCTTCTGGATTTGCTAGAGTAGAGTGCATCGTTAATACATAGCAGTGTATTATTTGATAAAATAATACAAACTTTATCGGAGCCTTCAACGATCCTCAATGTGCCGGATATTGTATTAACATTATTTTCCGGTAATGTTAAGTTCAGAAAATACTTTTTCTTCCGGAGAATAGTATGTGTTGTTGCACTATCAACAAGACATGTATCTTGGAAATTCATCTAAAATATAATCAAATAGATATTTTTAAAAAGTGAATTTATGAGGAAAAAAAAAGGTTAGACATAATTTAACATGAAATGGACAATACATATTAAGATTTCAAAACAACAACATTGTGACTTTCTGATAAATCAATCTAATATATATATTTCAGTGCTTCAGCATAAAAATCATAGACATCTAAGTGTGTCCTATTAATTGGACAATCAGGAAAATTTGTCTCTATTTTTTTTCCTTTAATCGACTGTTGGTAAAGGTCCACAAGGTGTTTTTCCGTACGACAGGTACATGACCAATGCCCTTCATGCCACATCGGAAGCAACTTTCTTTGTGTTGCTGTTTGATTTTACTCTCATTTGACTTGTGCCATTTAATTATGTGGTCATGTTGCTGATGATTTTATCCAAAATTCCTTCCACATCCCTGTTCATGTCCGTGTCCACGTCTATGTTTGTGCCCACGGCCAATGCTACGTCTGTATCCGTGTCTATTTCTTGATATAGCATTTGCTTCAGGAAATGCAGTACTACTTGCTTCAAGAAATGGTACAGAACCGGTTGGACGTGATCCGTGATTTTTCATCAACAACTCATTATTTTGTTTGGCTGCTAAAAGAGAAGATATGAGTTCTGAGTACCTTTTAAAACCACGCTCACGATATTGCTGCTGCAGGGGCACATTTGAGGCGTGAAAGGTGGAGAATGTTTTTTCTAACATATCTGCATCAGTGATCTTTTCTCCACATAAATTCAATTTTGAACATATTCTGAATAGTTCAGAATTGTACTCACTCATAGTTTTAAAATCTTGCAAACGAAGGTGCATCCATTCATAACCGGCTTTTGGGAGGACTACAGTCCTCTGATGGTCAAATCTATCTTTTATGTTTTTCCAGAGTTCTTGTGGATCCTTTACAGTGAGATATTCAATTTTCAATCCGTCATGAATATGGTGACGGAGGAAAATAAGTGTTTTTGCACTATCCTACAGGGATTCTTTGTTTTCTTCTTTTATTGTTTCTCCAATACCTTTTGAAATAAAATGGATCTCAACATCTAGGATCCATGATAGATAATTTTTCCTGGATAAATCGAGTGCAATGAAGTTGAGTTTTATGATGTTTGCCATTAGGATAACTATTCAATTAAACACGAGACATAATTAATTCCTTGAAAAATCTCAATAAAGAATCAATTACATGATTTCTATATTGAGTTTTTATTCTTCTGGAATATTAATTATAATTCTAAGTTGTTGTAGCAATAAAACAAAATTTTGAAATTGCTATGTGCAAATCTAAGTTGTGGTATCAATTAATCAAGATAACAATTATCAAGAATAAATTAACAAATGATTAATACGTATAATGAGAGTGGCATTAACAAAAGATTCTTCAAAAATTGCATTTCAAGAATTGTGTGGTATGTATGTAACCATGTATCATAAAGATATGTTTAATCATTACATTTTTTGAAATTGTGATTTTAGTTTTCAAAAAGAAAAATAACTTTTGCTTTCATAAGTGCATTTTATTGGAATGATGAATTGATTAGATTATAAATTTATCTTTTTAGAAAATACATAAAATGTGATTTCATTTAAACCATATATTTGATAGATCAACGTAGTAAGCATCAACATAATTAGCATTACATATAGTCGAAAGATCGACTATACAGGTATCAACAAAATTTAGGATTGACTTCTGTGTATAAAGTCGAAACTGTGTAGGTGTCAGTATAGTTTAAAACATCCAAATATGAAGGTATAATAAGAGCATAAATATTTAAAAACTCAGTAGAACCAACCATATATGTGGTAATGTAATTTGCATATTTGAAACTAATAGAACCAACCATAATAAAACTGATAGAACCAACCATATAGGTCGTAGTATGATATACTTAAAAATGGTAAAACCAACCATGTAGGTGGTAGCATGATATAATTAAAACTGGTAAAACCAACAATATAGGTGGTAGCATGATATACTTAAAACTGGTAGAACCAACCATATAGGTGGTAGCGTAATATATAAAAGATATTTAAAATTATTACATTCTTTATACAGATTGAACCTTTGTCAACTCAGTTGGCTAGAATCTTGTGCTGATAACGTGCTATAAAACTACCAAAATATTAGAGAGAACAAAACTACCAAAATATTAGAGAGAATATAGAGAGTAAGAGAATTCTTCTTATTCTAATTGTGTGTTAAATGAAGAAGTGAAGCACCATATTTATAGGGGTAGATAATGGTACGATTGTAATAATATAAACTTTACATGGGCATAAAGGTCATTCACACTCTAGATATTTTATAACACTATCAAATATTTATTGCTTAAGAACATCCAACTAGGTTGGAACCTACTTTACTATAATTTATAGTTGTAGCTTGCTACAAGCTATGCCTACAACTTCTTTACACAGAGTCGGTAATACATTGACTCTCTAATATTTTTTTTAATTTTTTTTTCACGTCCAGCTGGTTAATCTCGGCCAATGAATGCGTAACCCGCGGTTCACACCTTCTTGATTTATGAATCTCCTGCTTGGGTCATGGGTCGGCACGTGGTTCCAAGTCGATTTAGGTCGATTTTCACGAGTCTGGCCTCCCACTCGTCTTAACACCTTTAGTATCCCACGTGGCATAAGAAGCAAATTCGCCTACTCAAGGTGAGGAAAGCTGATGTGGAAAAAGCATTTTTTGCGAGAATTCATTTGAACATGTCCCAGTAGGAAAGTAGAACGTGAAGCATAATTATGGTGGAATATGACACAAGTTCGAGTATTTATCACAAATAATTGTCCATAATTTCCTATGATATGGTAATTATTAGAAAGGTTATCAGTTTTGATAGTGGGAGGCGGTTACTGAAGAAATGTGAGCAATGGAAGCATTTAATCAGAACGTGATGGTTACAAGATCAAGAGTAGTTTGCAAATGTGTATAAAATCAAGAAATCAAGACATTTGCAAGCCCGAAAACAAATCAAACTCTCAAATAGAGAATTTAATTTTCTTTCTTTTATATTTATTTCTTTTTCATAACAACTTACTTCTTGCAATTATGTCTTGTGCCTTTGGAGGCTAAATTCAATTCTCAATTGTATTTGTTGGATTAGATCGTGTGAGTAAACATTTTAAGATGAAGGCCCAATGATGCAGCCCAAGTGCTTGATGGCCGAAACCTAAGTTGTGACCATGTTGCCCTTCATTTTTTGCATTCTCACATTTAACCGGAAACACATCATTTAACCTTTTGATACTACATTGCTAAGATATTTTCAAGAGGATCGCTAGTGGTTGTTGATCTTAAGTTAATTCCTATGTGATTTAAAAGGCGTTTAAGGGCCACTTTTTTTCATTCTTCTAGAGCTTTCTCTGTACATCTCTTTGATTTTCTCTCTCTATAAACAATTTGTGGCTTCTCTGTAAATCCATCTTGAACTCTTGGGTGGTTTTAGATGTTAGGTTCTATTTTTGGTGGGAAATAACTCTTGATTACTTGGTGTAAACTGTTTAGGGAGAAATCAAGGATTTTATTCTTGGGCCTCAGGGCATACGTTAATATTGTAAGGAATTAACTTCATTATTGTACTCTGTTGGCTCTGATATAGTGGATTTAGAGTGATAACCACAATTTCTATGGATGCTCAATGGGTAAGTAATGTTGAATATCCGGGCCTTAGGTGAAACAACTCTTGGTGTTCTTGTTATTTTTGGTTGATTATTAAGTGGTTAAATACCAACAAGTGGTATCAGAGCACTTGATCTAGCACAAATCATATACTTGATTATTTGCACGCGGATCTTTGGGGACCAACAAAAGTGTGTGTGTGTTGGTTTCAGATATTTCATTCTAATTGTTGATGATTTTTCTAAGGAATAAATCTGATACTTATCAACATTTTAAAGAATGGAAACTCTCATTGAAAATCAAGTAAATAAGAATATTAATATTCTTAGGACTGATAATGGGCTTAAGTTTTACAATGAAGAGTTTTACTCTTCCTGAGAAAAAAAAAAAAAAGGCATTCCTAGGCATATGTGTCACTTATACCCCTCAACAGAATGGCCTTTCCGAAAGAATGAATAGGGCCCTTCTTGAAAAAGTTAAATGTGTGCGTATCAGTGTTGATCTTCCTAAATTATTCTTGGGAGAAGCTTTGAAGATTGCATCATATCAAATAAATAAGTGTCCTACAAAATCCTTAAATAATGACACTCCTAATCATATATATGATGGTCATTCTATTGACAATTAAAGATTAAGAACATTTGGATAAGATGCATATGATGCACATTTGAATGAAGGGAAATTAGAACCTAGGTTTGTTTAAGGGAGTTTTATGGGATATGGAGAGGGAGTTAAATGTTATAAGATCAGGTTGAAAGATCAAGGTGGATACAAAGTCATTAAGCAAAAATGTAATGCTTAATGAAAATGTCATGCCTTGTTTAAAACATAAGAGTCTAATTGACCCCTAACAAAAATCAGATTAAGACAACCATGCTAAATGAATCTAATATTCTAGACTTTAATCCTGAAAATGGTGATCAACTTGAGGTGGAACAACCAGAAGATCAAAATAAAGATCCTGAGATTGAAACTTGTAAAATACTAAAACTAATAATTCCTTAGAGGATTATGAGGGAAATAAGACCGCCTCCTATATTTGTTGAAGCAGATCTTGCTTCTTCCTTAAATGTATAAAATTTCTTAGAAAGTGAACCCAACTCTTATGAGGAAGCTATAACTAGCAGAGATGCAGATCTCTGGTTAGCTTCTATGAAGGAATAAATGAGTGTTTTAATAAAGAATAATACATGGACCTTAGTTAAAACTCTTAAGGATAAAAAAGTAATTGACTGTAAATGAGTTTAAAAAATAAAAGAAGGTGAATCCAAAGGCAACGATGTTAGGCTCAAAGTTAGTATAGTTGCAAAAGGTTTTACACAAAGAGAAGGAATAGATTGTAAGGAAATATTATCCTTGATAAGTGTATTTTTCACACTTATTTAAGTGCCAAAAGTAGGATTTTATATGTTCGTTTGAAAATATTTGCTATTCGTTTATTTCTTATTTGTTTATATTTCAGAAAAGAACCCAAAGTTTAGGAAATGATGCAAATGAAGCAAATACCGAAGAATTGGATGATTATTGAATCAAAATTGTAGACATGAAGAAGTACAAGTAGCCAATTGAGGAAAACAAGGAGGAGAAGAGAAGAAATTAGAAGTATATGGACCAAATTGTCACAATTGAAAGTTGGAGGACCTGGATGCAAATAAAAGATGAGGACCTACTTAAATGAAAATGAAAGCTGAAATTGCATGTCAGACTTTACACCACGTGGCTACCAGAGCTTATACTGCGCGGTTGCACTACATCAACAGGATTTCGACAGATCCGGAAATAGCTGAGCTACGCGGCCACGATAGTTTCTATTGCGCTACCGCGCGCTTATCTGACTGGGCCGATTGCTGGACTTTTTACGCAGAATTCAACAGCTTTCACCCTTTTTTGCCTACGTTTTACCTAAACCTATATATACATGATGTCTTGCACGAATTAGGGGTTCCCAACTTGTGATATTTCATGTCAAATCATTGTTCAATTTTTGAGGGACCCACGCAAAGCCAAAAGCAATATTGAAGATACATGAGCAAGGAGATGGACGGGGTTGTTGGTATATTTGACCAAAAGTATGAACGAGAATATCTTGGACAATTGATTTCCCTATTAAAGTAGTTAACTTGGAGACCAAGTTAAAGGTGAAAAGGAAAGAAATAAAAGACTTTATTTTGGTATTCTACTTCAATACAGAAACTTACTTGGACACGAATTCTACATATTCTATGGGTTGTTTTTACCTATAAATATGTGTGTTAGGGAGCCATAATACTGTGAGTCTTATGTGAGACTAATTAGAGAGAAAATTGGAGAGCTTTATCTTTGTAGTTTTTTGTGAACTCTTTATGAGATAATTCAAAGGGTAGAAACTTAGGTTAGATAGAAGTTCATTATTAGTATTTTCTCTATAGTCTATGGGATTGGGCTGGTGAGTGAAGTTCTATACAATTGTAATAATTTATTATATAGTGAAAGACTTTGACGATTCAGAAAATTTTGCATCGCTATTATTTATTTTCTTGTTTGCTCAATCAATTCTTGAACATCAAAAGATCATGTAGGTTAAAGAAAGGGAATCAACGTGTAATTCCCAACAAGTGGTATCAGAGACAGGTTGTTCGAAAATTTTATTAGAGCAAAAGAAAATGTCTGTCAAGTACGACGTGGAGAAATTTGATGGAAGAATTAATTTTGGCTTGTGACAAGTACAAGTCAAGGATATTTTAATTTAGGCTGGTCTGCACAAAGCTTTGAAAGGAAAATCATCTGTTAGTTCTGACAAAGGAAAAGAAACTGAATCCAGCAAGAGTAATGAAGATTTGGAAGATTTGGATTTGAAAGCTGCTAGTACAATACGACTTTGTTTGGCCAAGAATGTTCATGCAAATATTCATGGGATATCTGCTGCTAACGAACTTTGAAAAAAATTGGAAGAGTTGTATCAGACAAAGAACTTGTCAAATCGCTTGTATTTGAAGGAACAATTTCATTCATTGAGAATGAGCGCAGGTACAAAAATCTCCGACCATCTTAGTGTTCTTAACGGGATTGTTTCTGAATTGGAATCTATTGGAGTCAAAGTTGAAGATGAGGATAAAGCGTTGAGGCTCATCTGGTCTCTTTCTTCCAAGTTTGAGCATATCAAGCCGATTTTGATGTACGGGAAGGAAACGGTGGACTTTGCATAAGTTACAAGTAAGTTGATATCTGAAGAACGGAGATTAGGTGGAGGCGATAATTCATTTGGAAATAATTTGCTTATTACTAAAAAGTAGAAGAGGGGTAATTCCATGAAGAAGAAGAAGGTTGTATGTTGGAACTGTGGACAATCCGGTCATGTAAGAAGAAACTGTCCAAAAAGTGGAGCAGACTCGGGTGACTGCTCAAAGGTGGACAATGCGACTCTCCTGGTGGAGAGCGGTGATGAGGTACTCTGAGTAAGATGTGACATGCTCATGGCATGATGTCAGTTTTCATAATAGAGGATGTGTTCTTACTGGCGGGTACATGTGTTTGCACACAGCATTGGTTTGACTTGGATGCAAGGTGTGTAGTTAAATTGTTGTCGATGGCTGATGGGCTCCAATGGAAAATCAAACAATAGGAATTGCACCATAATTTTTCAGCAATTTTGTTTTCGACATGAGCCAGAGAAAATTTCGGAATTCGTTGATAATTCTGAATGGTTATACTCATATGGTCGAGTATGGGATAGTCGAAGTGGAAAAAGCTTGCCTTTTTACCCAACGATTAATTTTTGAATATTTTGGCTCGAATGAATTTGTGTCAAGGTAGAGATTTTTGGGATATTTGACCCAAATTAAGAATGAGAATATCTTGGACAATTGATTTCCCTATTAAAGTAGTTAACTTGGAGATCAAGTTAAAGGTGAAAGGAAAGAAATAAAAGACTTTATTTCGGTATTCTACTTCAATAAAGAAATTTACTTGGACACGAATTCTACATATTCTAGGGGTTGTTTTTACCTATAAATATGTGTGTTATGGAGCCATAATATTTTGAATCTTATGTGAGACTAATTAGAGAGAAAATTGGAGAGCTTTATCTTTGTAGTTTCTTGTGAAGTCTTTGTGGGATAATTCAAAGGGTAGAAACTTGGGTTAGATAAAAGTTCATTATTAGTATTTTCTCTGTAGTCTATGGGATTGAGTTAGTGAGTGAAATTCTATATAATTGTAATAATTTATTATATAGTGAAAGGATTTGACGATTTGGAAAATTTTGCGTCGTTATTATTTATTTTCTTATTTTCCCAATCAATTCTTGAACATCAAAAGATCCTGTAGGTTAAAGAAGGGGAATCAACGTGTAATTCCCAACAAGGTGACCTCTTTTCATTTATCATGTAATTTATTTTCATTCATGTATCTAGGCTAAATGTTAGGTGTTGGAATTGTGATGAAGCTTTAAATTCTTAATTCTATGTTTTGACTGTTTGCTTAATTTACATAATTCATGGGTTTGAGTAATTAAAATGTGCTTTTAATCATATGCAAATTTTTGGCCAACTTTTGTATAACCGTCGTGACATTTTATTATATCGAGAGAGTTGGAAAATGTTAGACATATTTAATTACCACAAAATCCAATAGGGGATAGAGATATACCACTTATACCTTGTGTTATCCTTTAACGTGTTCTCAAAACTAAAATGCTTTTTTAGTGTTCAATTCGTCATAGAGATATGGTTTGGTTACTTTTTAGAAAAAGGATTTTAATGTGTCTGTGAAACAATTGAAGCCCAAAATGAAAGTGGTCCAGTTTAATAGCCCAAGTCAGTCCAATTTTTTCATTAGGCCCAAGTCCAGAACCACATCCTCAGCCTGTCCCTTTATCACTTGAACCAGACCATTATTATCCGGACCAACCATTTTCAGCCATTGGATCATTCAGGATTGATCTCAGCCATCTGCATTAAGGATAAGATCGTTTCTCTCATACGAAGAGTCATTCAGATGCTTCTAATTCAATCCAGACTCTTGCTCTCTCTCTCTGATACAAACCCTAACTCTCTCTCTCATAAGGCGATTTTTCAATCGCCTCCATCTTCACTTTGTGATTTCTTCTGATTTCTTCCATGAAACTTATAGATCTTGAATGTTTATTCTTAGTGGTACTGTTAGATACTGATTTTGTAACAATCAGTATACAATTTTGTGAGTTTTGTCAGAGTATTCTGAAACTCAGTTGATTCTTTGTGGTTTTATGTTCGAGTTCTTTGTTTCTAGAAGTTTCATGTATATTTCTGGATTTTGATTTCTGGTTTTGTAACTTTACGTTTTTGAATAAAGTTGATTTGATTCTTTGTGGTTAATATTGTGTTCTTATTCTTTGTGGTTTGATTCTGAGCCTTAAATCCTTACAGTGGTATCAGAGCCTTAGGGTTCTTCGAATACGCTGTAGTTTAGACTCAAATCTTTTGGATCCAGAACTGTTCTTGTTGGATCTAGGGTTTTCTGGAAGTTGTTGAGATTTTTTGCAAAAACGATTTAGGGTTTCTGGTTCTTGCGTTAAACTTTGAAGAAAATACTTTTCTTGAGTTAGTTTAAACCTTTTCTGTAAATCGTTTTTTGAGTTTTTCTGAAAATATTTTTGAGAGAAATTTTCAGATTTAAAATTCTTGAAGATTTTTTGTATAAATCTTTTGATACTCTGATTTCGTGGATATTTTTTCGTTGAAACCTATTTTCAAAATTAGGGTTTCTGTAATTTTTTGGGTTTCTGGATCCCTGTATCTGAGTCCACATTTTTTAGGATTCTGAAACTCGATATATTTTTCTTTATAAATATACTGATTTTTTAAAGGAAAGAATCCTACATTGTTCCTAAGTGGTTGTTCTTCGTGATGATTATAATCTGTGGTGCCGATTCTTGGAGGCCCTTGAACTTGCTGATATTTGCTCTTTTTGGAAGCTTCTGTAGCTTATTATAATTGCAATCAGGTGATATCTTTTATTTACTGCAATCTTTCTATACTGCAAATTTGTTTTCAAATTTCCTGTTCTCTCCCAAATCTCTCCGTTGAAGCCTATAACTAGGACCCCTAGCTTACCTTTGTCCAGGATTTCATTGAGAATCCGGGAATCTGAGGGAGTGTGGGAATATCCAGTATAGGTTGAGGGATATACTGGACTGATAGTTTTTTTTTTTATCAGTATACTGTTTTGAACATTTTCTTGATTGAGTAATTAGACTGTTGAATTGTGATCACCTTGATTACTTTATTTGCTGAAAACTGTGTTCTGAATATTAGCAAACTTTCTTGAATATAAGTTCTTGACATTGTGATATTGTCTTACTTGTGATTGTGACCTGCATTATTGTTTACTGCCTGATTATTTGTTCTTTGAACTATTAAAGCTCAATAACTTGAAATATTTTCTAAATCTTGGTCATTATTTCAATGGCTACTGTCAAGGTAGATGTTGAAATATGGAATGGCAAAGGGGATTTCAACCTCTGGAGCCAAAAAATGCAAGCTTTACTACTTCAAATGAAATGTGCTAAGACAATTGATAAATCTTGGCCCATTGATACCCCTCAGGACAAACAACTTGAAATGGATGAAACCGCATGGAGCACTTTATTTTTACACTTATCTGATAATGTCATTAGACAAGTAGGCAAGACTAAAACTACATCAGAATTATGGGACAGATTGGAAGAACTTTTTGATACTGTGTCCTTGCCTGATAAGTGTTTTCTTTGGAAGCAATATTTCTCTTTTAAATTTGATCCATCATGTTGTCGTTGCTAATATCAGGGCCTAAACAGCCGGGAAATGACATAGATGTTTACCTAGCGCCACTAATTGAAGATTTAAAACTGTTGTGGAATGAAGGTGTGTTAGCATTTGATGCACATAGTCAAATGAATTTCAAGTTACGTGCTATGATATTTTGCACCATAAATGATTTTCCAGCTTATGGTAACTTGTCGGGGAATACTAATAAAGGAGCTAAAGCATGTCCCGTTTGTGAAGAAGATACGGTTGATCTTTGGTTGAAAAACTGTAAGAAAAATGTGTTTATGAGTCATCGTATATTTCTCCCTATTCACCACCCTTATCGAAAGAAGAAAAAATGTGTTTATGAGTCTCTATACAGGTTGGATACGTTCAAATTATAGGGGAGACTCTAGCAAAATTTACGTAAGAATTTTGAGTTTTATTATTATTTTTATAACTTATTCATATTTATTGAAACTATAGGGCATTTCGAGCTTTTTGGTCATTAGGAGGCAAGAGGGCAACATCCAATGTAATTTGGAAAAAGATCTCGGTATGAAAACTAGAATTTTATAAATTGCTACAAATTCTCATATTAGTTTAATATATATTCACTTTCATTCGATTATTAATAATAGTTTTAATTTTAAATATTCAAATTTCAGTGTCATCAGCAACCTGGAGGAGATGAGTGTGGCTATTATGTTATGAGAAACATGTTTCAGATAGTCACAGCCTATTCTCAACTTACTTCTCTACACGAGGTATAATTTATTGAAGATAATGTTTAATTACGATTTATATGTAATTAACATAATAATTATTAATTCTTATTAAATATTTTTAGGCATTTCAAGAGTTTTACTCAACAGAGGAAATTGATGAGGTTCGAAATTTATGGGCCAAATACTTCGTCGAAGAGTGTATGTAAACTTAGCCCATTTTATGTTTAACATGTACAAATTTTTTAACAATATTGTGGAAACATGATTAATTAATTCGAAATTCTGTTTATCTTATTAAGTTTTGTTCTGCATTCCTCGATTATATATATTTGTTGAAGATAAATTTTTGATGTGTACATGATTGTTATAGTTTATATAGGTATATAAGGGGAATATAAATAAATGAAAAAAAAAAATAGTAAAAGGCGTCGGTTGTTAGTAAAAACCGACGCCTTAAGTTTATTAAAGGCGTCGGTTGTTAAGTCACAACCGACGCCTTATCTCAACTAAAGGCGTCGGTTTTTTAATCACAGCCGATGCCTTTAGTTGAGATAAGGCGTCGGTTGTGACTTAACAACCGACGCCTTTAATAAACTTAAGGCGTCGGTTTACAACCGACGCCTTAAGTATGCACTATTAGCGTCGCTACGAAAGGCGTCTCCTGTACAACGGACGCCTTTTCTGCTTTACAACCGACGCCTTTGACTGTTAATGTACTAGTGAGAGAACTTGAGTAGGTTTACTAAGATCACACAAAGTCTATTAAATTGTGATGAAAAACTTACTGATGAACAAAAAGTTGTTTGTTTATTGAATGCTATGGGGGATAAGTTTAAAGATTTAAGGAATGCTTTAGAATATGGGGGGCAGAAGTTGACAACTGAAATAGTTCATACATCCCTTAAAAATAAAGAGTTAGAATTTAAACATAATCCTAAGGAAGCCTATAATGTGGTAGGTACCTCTAGGAATAAGAACTCTTCTAGGCTGAATAGGGTTGGAACAAATTTCAATAAAAATTAGAATAATTCTAGCAATAATAGGGATTGGAATAACAAACCTGTGAAAGGAAATTTTCAAAATAAGGGCAACTTCAATAGGCCTAGAGACAGTAATTTTAGAAGTCAACCTGGTTTCAGAAATCAAGATAATAATGCTAAAAATTATAATAATTTCAGAAACCAGAACAATTTTAGATCTCAGGATAATAATGCTGGTACTTCTAATATAGATAAACCACCTAAAATTTGCTTTTATTGTGGCCAACCTGAACATCATATTAAATACTGTTTTAAAAGGAAAAATGAACAGGGAATCAGTAATCAGACTGAGGCTGCAGTGCAAGATAATAATAATAATGGGGTGGTTTATGTCACTACTGAGTCAGATAACAAAAATGAATGGATTTTAGATTCTGGTTGTACTTTTCAAATGTATCCTGAAAAGGATATGTTTACTGATTTCAGTAATGATTGTTTTGGTTCTGTGAAACTAGGCAACAATATTTCTTGTGATGTGAAAGGTATTGGAAAAGTTTTGTTACATCTTGAAAATAACAAAACTCTTATTTTGAATAAAACCAGATATGTTCCTGATTTGAAAAGGAACTTGATTTCACTTGGAGTTTTAGATTCTGAATCTTTTGAGATCAGAATGCAAAATGGTTTTTTGAGTATTTTCAAAAATAAATGCTTGATTATGAGTACTCCCAAAATTAATGGGATTTATATGTTGAATGCCTTGCATGTTTATGCTAAGTCTTTTAATACTATGTCTGATTTGAATAAAACTGAGTTATGGCATAAAAGATTAGGACACATAGGTCAAAAAGGACTTAAGTTACTTGAGACCAAAGGTGTATTTGGTAATGATGTGTTGCATAAACTTGACTTCTGTGAAAAATGTGTGTTAGGCAAACAGAAAAGAAGTCCATTTGGTAAAGGTATTCATAAATCTTCTGATGTGCTTGAATATGTGCATGCTGATTTGTGGGGTCCTGCTCCTGTGGGTTCAGTTTCAGGTTTCAGATATTTTCTTCTTATTGTAGATGACTTTTCTAGGAAAACCTGGGTGCATTTGTTAAAAACTAAGGATGCTATTGTGTCTGTTTTCAAAAACTGGATCACCTTAGTTTAAAATTTGAAAGGAAAAAGAGTCAAAACTATTAGAACTGATAATGGTTTAGAATTTTGTAATCAATAGTTTGATTCTTTTTGTAGCACCTTAGGTATTCTTAGGCATAAGACTGTTACCTACAGTCCACAGCAAAATGGGGTTGCTGAAAGAATGAATAGGACACTTCTTGAAAGAACTAGGTGTCTCTTACTGGATTCAAATTTGCCTAAAATTTTTTGGGGTGAAGCAGTCAAAACTGCATCCTATTTGATAAATCTATCTCCCTGTAGTGCAATTGATTTTAAGACTCCAGATCAAAGCTGGAATAATTATCTTCCCGACTTTTCAAAATTAAAAGTTTTTGGCTGTGCTGCCTACTCACACCATTCTGAAACTAAACTTGACTCCAGGTCTTTAAAATGTGTTTTTCTTGGTTATGGAGAAAGAGTCAAGGGCTATAGGTTATGGGTCAGGGATCAGGGAGGATACAGGGTCATCTTGAGTAGGTCTGTGATCTTTAATGAAAATGTTTTTCCTTGCAAAAATGAAAATTTGACTGACCCTGTTAAAGAAAAAGATTTTATCACTTCTGAGCTGAGTGCAGACCATTTAAGTGATGAAAATGGCCTGCCCAATATTCAGTTTCAGGTGGAGCAAACCCCACAGTCTCCTAATATCATTCCTGAACCTGAACATGAACCTGCAGGTACTGAACCACAAACTGATGATATCCCTGAAGTTGAAATTAATCTAGAAAATTATCAATTGGCTAGGGATAGACCTAGAAGAAAGATTAGACCCCCTTCTAGGTTTGAGGATCCTAACTTTGTGTCTGCTTTTACATATTCTGATCCTATTTTACTTGAACCTCAATCCTTTGAAGAAGCTGTGTCTTCTAAGGATTCCAAACTATGGCTTGCAGCAATGCAAGATGAAATGGACTCACTTTTAAAGAATGGTACCTGGATTTTAGTCAATAGACCTGTAAATAAAAGGATAATTGACTGTAAATGGATTTTTAAACTGAAAGAAAGTGAATCTAAGGATATGAAACCTAGGTACAAGGCTAGGCTTGTAGCAAAGGGTTTTTCTCAAAAAGAAGGAATTGATTTTAATGAAATTTTCTCACCTGTTGTAAAATACACTTCCATCAGAATTCTATTTGCTTTGGTTGCACAATTTGATTTAGAACTTGAGCAAATGGATGTAAAAACTGCTTTCCTTTATGGTTACTTAGATGAAACCATTTATATGCATCAACCTAAAGGTTTTGAAAAAGGCAGAAATTCTAATTTGGTTTGTTTGTTGAAAAAATCTTTGTATGGCTTAAAACAGGCTCCTAGGAAGTGGTATAAGAGATTTGATTCTTATATCCAAAGCCTAAATTTCTAGAAAAGTAAATATGATTCCTGTTTTTATTTTAAACTTGGTAAAACTGATTTCATTTACTTGCTTTTATATGTGGATGACATGCTCATTGCTGGACCAAATATGCATGATATTAATGTTCTTAAAGATAAATTGCATTCTGAATTTGAAATGAAAGATATAGGAAATGTTAAAAGAATACTTGGCATGGATATTTTTAGGAATAGACATTCAGGAAAACTGTTTTTAAATAAAAAAACATTACATTGAAAAGGTCTTAAACAGATTTTGCTTATCTGAATCAAAACCTGTATCTTTACCTTTGCCTGTACATTTTAAATTATCTGTTGAGCATTTTCCTAAGTCTGATGATGAATTGCTTAGAATGAAAAATGTGCCATATTCAAATGCTGTTGGATCTGTCATGTATTTAATGGTCTGTACCAGACTTGATATAGCATTTGCTGTAAGTGTTTTAAGTAGATTTATGAGCAATCCTGGTGAATTGCACTGGGAAGCTATGAAATGTCTTCTAAAATATTTGAAAGGTTCTGCTAGACTTAGTCTAGTGTTTTCTAAAATCAAAATGATTTTAAACTTAAAGGTTTTGTTGATTCAGATTTTGCTGGAAATGTTGATAATAGGAAGTCAACATTTTCTCATTTCTTTACTTTAAATTCTTCCTGTATTAGCTGGAAATCCCAGCTTCAAAAACTTATTTCCTTATCATCAACTGAAGCAGAATATATAGCTGCTACAGATGCTGTTAAGGAATGTTTATGGTTAAAGGGTTTATTATCTGAAATTGATTGCATTTCTGATTCTGAAGTTGAAATATGTACTGATAGTATGAGTGCATTACATCTGTGTAAAAATCCTGTTTTTCACAATAGGTCAAAACATATTGATGTTAAATTTCATTTCATTAGGGACATTATTGATAAAGGTATTATAAAACTTGTTAAAATTCCAACTCAGGTTAATCCTGCTGATGCAGGAACAAAGATCATTTCTATTAACAAGTTTAAAGATGCTTTGAGTTTTTTAAATTTTGTAGAATTTTGATATTGGTTTGTTCTATTTTTGCAGGTTCTGGAGCTCCAATTGAGGTGGAGATTGTGAAACAATTGAAGCCCAAAATGAAAGTGGTCCAGTTTAAGAGCCCAAGTCAGTCCAATTTTTTCATTAGGCCCAAGTCCGGAACCACGTCCTCAGCCGGACCCTTTATCACTTGAACCGGACCATTATTATCCGGACCAACCATTTTCAGCCATTGGATCATTCAGGATTGATCTCAGCCATCTGCATTAAGGATAAGATCGTTTCTCTCATACGAAGAGTCATTCAGATGCTTCTAATTCAATCCAGACTCTTGCTCTCTCTCTCTGATACAAACCCTAACTCTCTCTCTCTCATAAGGCGATTTTTCAATCGCCTCCATCTTCACTTTGTGATTTCTTCTGATTTCTTCCATGAAACTTATAGATCTTGAATGTTTATTCTTAGTGGTACTGTTAGATACTGATTTTGTAACAATCAGTATACAATTTTGTGAGTTTTGTCAGAGTATTCTGAAACTCAGTTGATTCTTTGTGGTTTTATGTTCGAGTTCTTTGCTTCTGGAAATTTCATGTATATTTCTGGATTTTGATTTCTGATTTTGTAACTTTACGTTTTTGAATAAAGTTGATTTGATTCTTTGTGGTTAATATTGTGTTCTTGTTCTTTGTGGTTTGATTTTGAGCCTTAAATCCTTATAGTGTCCTCGAGAGAGGGCTTAAATAACATTAGGAACATGAATTTTCAAAACCCCATGAATTATAGTTAAACAATTAAGTCAAAATATGGATGATAGATTTAAAGTGGATTCTCAATTCTAACATGCTTGTTTTCATTTATTTTATAAAAACCAATTTTTTTACCATTTTATTAGTTTAATTCGTAGTTTAGATTCATTCAAACCATTCTCAATTGAATTTCCTCGTTCCGGTTAAGGAATTTAATCTAGAATAGAATTTACTCAATCATCGTTGTATCGATACTCGACTCAAAAGTCCAATTTATTACTTGTGTGATCTGTACACTTGTGGTTAACAACAATCCCCTATTGTTAAATATACCTCTATTAGGATTTTGTTGTCCCATGTTTTTTAATATGATTTTGA
The DNA here is from genome assembly GCA_963555705.1 of Ligustrum vulgare. Taxonomy (NCBI): domain Eukaryota; kingdom Viridiplantae; phylum Streptophyta; class Magnoliopsida; order Lamiales; family Oleaceae; genus Ligustrum; species Ligustrum vulgare. Next base: position 33,320,069 of record OY743187.1, read on the forward strand.
GTTAGAACAGTTGGATGTAAAAACTACTTTTAAATGGAAACTTGGACGAAAATTAAATAACATAAAACAGAAACTTAATCTTGAATTTATCAAGTGGATCGCTAGTTGCTATTGATCTTAGGTCTCCCTCTGTAAACCTTTTGGGGCTTTTCTGTAAGTCTATCTTTCTGTATAGTTTCTTGATGAAATCTTGGATGGTTTTAGATATTATGTTCTGCTCTTACTGGGCAGTAATTCTTGGTTATTTGGTGTCAATTGTTTAGGGAAAACTCTGGAGTTTTATTCTTGGTCTGAAGGCATACGTTAATACTGTAAGGGATTAACTTCATTATTGTACTCTGTTGGCTTTGATCTAGTGGATTTAGAGTGATAACCACAAACTTTTGCGGATGCTCAAAGGTTGAGTAAGCTTATGTTGAACATTCGGGCCATAGGGCGAATCAAATCTTGGTATTCTTGTTATTTCTATCATTTTTGGTTGATTATTAATTGGTTAAATATCAACAATACATTTTTTTGTGACATTGTCTCAAGAGGTTTGTTCATAAACATAATATATGAGTTTAATTGTTTTGCTCGAATTGTGTGCGAATAGTAGGACTCGACATTAATTAATATTGGTGTGACAATAAACAGAGTTATCGTTGTCTTTTCTTTTTATAAATATATAAACTGCAAATGCTCTGGCAACTGGTCCATCCCATGCACAATATATGTTTTTGAGTTGCAGATTGCAGATGTGTTGTTTTGTTGCTTTCAAAATTTCACCGGTGGTCATTAAAGTTTAAGAAAATATCAAACTGACTATTAAACTATTTTTGACTCATTTAATCATTAAAATTAGATAACTATGCTTGTTAGGACCATTTTGGTATCACTTTCGAGAAGTTCGAAAAAAAGTTTTTGAGACCTCAAAGGTTGTTCCTAAATCTATTTAGCTAATTTATGAGAGTGTTTATTTTAATTAGAAGAACTTCTAGACGAACATGATCCCATGTGATTTCATCTGAATACACTTTTGGAATAAAAAAGCTATTAGAAGTTAATTTTCAAACAAAAATTAAAGTAGACTTCTCACAAAATCCTTCCATAGAAAATAAAAGCAAAAACAAAAATATTGCTAAGCGGACCATTTGTCACTTTTTTTTTTAATCACTATGGGCTAATGACTTTTAAAGCAATCGATTCCTTTCAACTGTCATCTTTCACTTTGTAACAGATTTTTTTACTATTTATTATTACGAATTCTTTCTCAAACTTGGAATGAACATCGATAACATGGATCAATTAAGTAATGTTACTTAACAACATCCATTACTAAATAGATGTTCAGTGCCAAAGTCACTGAATGGGTAAGTCGCCAATCCCTGGACTATGTAATCTGCTGAGTTAATTAAAATACTTTAAGAACCAATTTAAAAAAAAAAAAAATTGAACTTCAGTGACCATTTGTTAAATTAACGTCTCTGCTCTGAATTAAAAGGTCCTCATCTCCATCTCGTGATTGTGATTTGTAAGTAGGGTATATGGTATAGAAGAAAAAGGACAATTTATGGCAGCTCAAATGGGCATGTGAGTTGTTCTATAAGTCATGTCGTTGTACCAAGTTTTATTAAAGATCAGGGATATGAATTACTAACTCTCTTCAACATTAACGTTCTGTAATTAATCTATACCTAAGATTTTAAGTATAGTTCGGTGCTTATTTATTTTCTCGTTTGTAGCTACATTAATGAAATTGGTCCTACCAAAGCAAAAATTTGTGCATTCAAATGTATATTATATATAAAGCAAAAATTCTAAATGGACATTTTTTTTGACATGTGTAGTTATTTGGAACACGAAAAGTAAAAAATTATTGATGCTTTTTTGGCAACTGACATGTAGTTTATAAATGGAAAATGTTGTCAAAAGGTTTTTGCAACGTTTGGAAGTGTTACAAATCGCAGTGTTGCCGTAGAGAAAAAAAAAATTTCAACGTTTTTTGAACGTTGCAAAAGATTGAAATAAACGTTGCAATAGACCTTTTGCAACGTTTATTAAGTGTTGCGTTAGACCCTTTTGCAACGTTTATTAAGTGTTGTCGTAGACCTTTTTGCAACGTTTTTTGAATGTTGCCGTAAACCCTTTTGCAACGTTTTTAAAATATTGCAAAAAATTTTAACCCAACATTTTGCAACATTTTGTGAACGTTGCTATATATATTAATAATATTGAACAAATTATTTATAAAACCCAAATTTTTGTAATTACTTCATTAAAATGGTACTTTAAATAAAAAAACAAAAGTAAATACATTATGAATTTTTAAATCCATACAAAATAAAGTCTTGATAATGTCTAATAAATCCACAATACAGAATAACAAATCCACGAAAGAAAGTGTTGATAATGTTTAACAAATTGGCAAAAGAACATCATAATTTGACAAAAGAAATATTTTACTACGGGAATATCAACTTCATCCCGCAATATAAACGCACCTTTAGATCAAAAAATTCGGTCCATCTTCAAAGTTACACCTATAACAAATTTGAGCAAAGTTATAAGTGAATATCACGCTTTACTTAATAAATGGTAGAAAAAATAAAAAATAGAGTTAAAAGCAAAATACATTTATATCTTTCAAATGTGATTTCATAGAAATTGATATGACTTGTCCTAAATCAATCTACTAGACCAGAGACGTGAAGTGCATCGATGACAGATGTCAGCTAGATGCTAGATCTACTACCAAGGAAAATGAACTTTCACCCAAAGTATAAAACTTAAACTTAGACATGTTAACTTCTCTTTCCTTCCCTTCTATTGTAAAAAATTCTATAGAAATTTCGACAGAACCTCCCCTATAAATTGGACTTAGTCAACCTGTAAAAAAAAATCATAACCAACATAATAATTTAAAAATCAAACCAACACCTCAAACAACTTCCAACATCAATCCCTAACTCCTCAACATCACAAATTCAACAATAAACTCTATCTAAACCCAAATCAAATTTAAAACTAATTAATAATAGCTAACAAAAATCTTGAATTCAAATTAAGCTTGTTTTCAAATAGACTTATATGAAGTTAATCATAAATAAGAATTACACAAGATCATTGAATAAATAAACGTTTCTTACCATAAGAATCTCTTCCACTAGCATTTCCAATATTTTTGCTCAGTTCATGACCACCTGAAACGAGGGGAGGAGAAAATATGAGTTTTCAATAATCAACTATATCTATTATAATGTATATGCACAATATATAAGTTACTTCTCAAGACTTCCTTAAGAAATATTTGGCATGTGAGAAACATACATTTGTGAAACTAATCTAATACAACTCTTTGGCCAAGCAATGGTACTTCCGTAGGCATCCTTTAGAACTCGAAATTCATCGGTAGGTCTATATAAGGTCAAGTGATCCATATACACTTCCTCAACCCAAACCTTTCAACAATCTCGTCCAAGTGGAATGTGATGCACCTTCACGCCGGGTCTACTGATGCAATCCTCCCTTCAACTACAACTTCTTCATCTTCAATGTACCAATACAATAATTGGCACCTTGCATTTTCCTTGATTGTGATATCTCTATGGATATCACTTCCTTGTTGTGACTACAAATTCACGTTAAAATTAAGATATTTTCATATTAAATAAATAAGATATAATAAAAAAATTTAAATAAACAATATGTAAAGCTAGATTAAAAAACCTGAGATGTAAAAGCACGTGAACTTCTGTCCTCCACATTCTTACTATTACTCTATAAAGTAACACAAAGATTACTGGATGTTATTCTGCATATTAAATTACTTGGAAATAGTACTAAAAAAACATGAAATGTTAAAAAATTATAACCTGTTGAGTCAAGTTGACAAATGCTTCAAATTTTTCTTCTAGCACCCTGACTCTTTCCGACTGAATTTTTACTTGACTTTCTAGTTCTTTCACTCTCCCAGTACTATGAATTTGTCCATCAACTCTTGATGGTGCAACTCCAAACCCAAGTCATCTTACTCTCCCATGACGTTCTGGACCTAAAACTCGAGCAATAGCATCATCGCGGATAGAATCTTCTGCTGGTGTATTGGAAATTGATTGGGCACACTCTTCTATCCTTTCCTACACTTACGAAACTCAAATTATACACTAGTAAACGATATATAAGTCAAATCAGATTATTACAAGACTACAAATACCAAAGTCTCGGCAACTGCTTCATTAATAGGTTTTCCATCCTTTCGAAGATGTCCATGAGTCCATAATGTAGCTTTTAGCCCTTTTATATTTGGATTCTTTTTATTCTGCAATGCAAATTCAATAATTACATTTATTGCGAGTGTGTGGGGTTGCGTTCGGTGTGTGCGTAGAAAGAGAAGGGGAAGAGGAGCCCTACCGCCGATGGGGTGGTGGTTGGCGGGCTGAAGTCGCCGAGGAAGGAGTTGAGGCAGGCGGAACCGAGGGCGAGAGACAGAGATGCGAAGAGAGAGGGACGGAATGAAGAGAGAAATGGGTTCGTTCTGAGGCAATTAGATTATGTTAGGTTTAAGTATAATCTTTTGAAATTTGGAAATTGGCCTCTCATTTCTCTCTAAGTATATAATTAAGTCCATAAGTTTCATTTACTCTCCAATTGTCACCAAACTTTCCCTAAATTTTCAATTTAACAAAAATAAAATAGAAAATAGCAAGCTTAAGCAATAAAATAATTATTCACATAAATAGCAAGTAAACAATTTATAATTTTTTAATTGGCACATTGAGCGAGACGGCGTCCAAGTCCTTCCAATGCAAAAATTCAAAACATTGACGTAGGATTAATTAAATTCCAAATTTCAAATAACATTAACATAAATATTACGTGAAATTTTAAAGGGCACGAAAATGAAAAGCGATATTACACATAGAGAGTAAAAACGTGTTTGATAATAAAACTAGCACTTTGATAAAAACAGATGTTTACAATCTGTTAACAGCCATTGCAACCGAAGTTATTGATTTTTAAGATCAACCAAATCCCATTAAATGGCTCAAATGGAAAATCAAAGGTCTTGTATTTAAGATCAACCAAATCCCATTCTTGTTCCCAATATGGACCACAGTCGACGGAGTAAAATCTTCCAAGCACAACCAAAATTCATACAAGTGCCTGGACACAACCAAAATGCAGAAACTCTCTTTGCAGAAGCTTCACCGATTATATTTTGTGAAGAAATTCAAATGTTCTCTTTGAAGATGAAAGGTAAGGGATAACGTACATGCTTAAGATCAATCAATTTCCTCCTCTGATTGCAACGATTGAAGCCCTGAATTCGTCTCAACAGTCGCTACTCCAGTTCGCTCGGATATTGTCTTCAACGTTAGTGGACGAGATTAAGTGTGATGGATTTGTTGGGAGCTGAATTCATCTCAACGAAAGAGAAATTGACGGCTTGGGGTTGGTGGTGGCGCAAATCGGGTGGGGCTGTGGGAGAGGGAGAGGGAGTAGGGGAAGTTTACGATTAGGGCGTATTTTGTATGGAGGGAATTTGTGATAAATTTTGGGAGGGAGATTGGGATTTCCTTTTTCCATTAAATTTAGATTTTTTATTATTTTTTCTATTAAAATATATTTATTTTTTTGTAGAAACTAGTAAAAAAATGAGATTTGTCTTTGATTTTTAGCCTACAAATGGGTGAATTCTTTTTTCGTCAAAAGATATATCTAACGTTATGAAAAATACTTCTATAAATTAATGTTAAATTTGTAGGGGAAAATAAACTCACGCTACTAATTAAAATTTGTCTTCTAAAATTTTGTAGGTTAAAATCTATTCCTAAGAAAAATTATTTTTGTGAGAAAAAAGAAATTCCACCTACAAATTTAATTTTATAGGCAGAATTTTGTAGGCTTAGTATACATATATTTGATACGATTTTGTTGCCCCTACAAAAATCTCATTTTGTGGAGAAAATAATCTTTATATACAAATCTCATTTTGTATGCGCATTATTTGTAGAGAAAGCAAAATTTTCTTGTAGTGATAAAGTATTTAAATAAAGGCAAAATTCATATATAGATGTCAAAATTCATACATAGATGTTTGGGTAGTGAGAGTTTTAATTGTCACTAAATTATAAATAAATTATATTTTTATTTTCTTTTGTATGGATATAATAATTTGTGACATTTGGAACAATCATAAAATTTAGTAATGATTCTAAACGTCACTAAAATTTGGCAACGTTTTTTAAACGTTGCAATAAGCTGTCTATTGCAACGTTTAAAAAATTTTGTCAAAACTTAATTTGAGTGTTGCAAAAATTCCAACTTATCGCAACAATTTTTAAATGTTGCAAAAAGGGATAAATCTCAAATATTTATATCAAATGCAACATTCAGTTACAAAATGTTGCGGTAGACCACTTTTAGCAACATTCAATTAGCAAATGTTGCCATTTAAATGTTACAAAAGCCCATTTTTATAGTAGTGTGGAATCCTTTCATATTCGATTAGTCATTCCTTGGCTCTTTCTATTCAAACTTGTATTAGATATGATTCCAATATTACAAAATTTGTAGATAAATAAATGAAGAGACGAGATCTAAAAATCAAACGAAATCGAAAGTTAGGATGGTGTGAGAGGATTGAATACTGCGAGTTAGCATGGGGCAATAGAGAAGAAGGATTATATATGAAAGCAAAAACATCAATTGCAAATTCGAACCATCTTATCGGCGAAGTTGTTAATGCCATTAGCAAAGAACTTTAAGACTCCTCGTGTACCTTACAATTCTCTTTACAGTATATTTCCTCTGTTTTCCTTTTATAATGAAATTTGATATATATTCTTAATTGGATACTTTAGAACAAGTAGATTTCTTGAATTTTAGGCTGCGTTTGATAGCGATGGTGGAATTTGGGTGGAAAGAAAATGAATTTCAGGGAATTGAATTCCTGGGAATTAAAAGTTTAATGTGTTTGATTAGTTTAATTTTCTAGGTAGAAAAAGTAGGGAATTTTTCTACTTTTGTTGTTTAATTGACATTATTTTCCATGAAAAATAAAGTAAAATTTATCTATTTTAATAAAAAAAATTATTTTTTCACACATTTGTACTTGATACTAATAATGTTATTTTTAAGAAAAAAATAAAATCAATTAATAACAACAAAAAAGATCAAACGTAACGAAAATGATATAAGATTTTCCATGAAAAATAAAACCACCTCCCCCACTTGGAAAACGAATTCATTCAAAACAAGGAAAATACTGAATTTCGAGGCAAGTAGAAAAATGAATTCTATGAAAAACTTAGGCAACCAAACAGCGCAAAGTTAGAAAATCACATGAAAAATATTTTCCATGAAAAACTTAGTGTATCAAACGCACCCTTATTATATTTTTCGTTGAATTGAATTGGGAATACAATGTCTATTCCATTTAAATGAATAATTAAGCATTATTAAGTTAAATTCTATGGTTTATAGGTCAATCTCAGAGTACAACAATATTTTACACGAGTAACGGATAAAGATTTATTTTCTCAACCACGAAAAAATATAAAATTTAGAACAAGTTAAAAGAAGGTTGATCTCATAGTAGAACAATATTTTACATAAGAATCGGCGAGTGAGTTATTTTCTCAATGACTAAAGAAATATCAAGTTTAGAGCAAGTTAAAAGAAGGTTGAAATATCATAGATAGTTATTTTCTTTCTTTTAATTTTAATTTATTCAACAATCCGTAAATTATATTCATTTCCTTTCTAATTTTAATTTATTTTCTTTCTTTTCCTTACTAAATATTAATTTTATTTTTTACTCTTACAAGATATTTTTTCTCCACTTTATCGTCTGTTATACATAGGTTTAATTTTTAGTCTGATTTATAATTTTAGTATTTTTCCAGAACTACATTGATGGAATTTGATTTTGACTTTAGCCGACGAGCTTTACTTTGGCATGATATAGATTTTAATAATTTGGTTTGTTAAAAGCTTGGAACAACTATAGAACCGATTTGTTGCAATCTTTTGTTAGGTGATGATATCTTAATTCGTTTGTAATTATCTCGGGGATATAAACTTTTTTTTTTTTTTTTTAACAACATACTTTGGTAGATGACAAACAATTTGTTTAGGGTTTTTAAGTTGGAAGATGTCTAGGAAGGAAAAAATGGTATTGAATTTTTTTTTTTTTTTTTGTTATTATTTACTTCCTAGGTAACATATATGCCATATATGTCAAAATTCTGCTAACAAATTGAATGAAACTTTTAAGTGGGGGTATGCACTACTTTAGTGATAACATCGAAATTTTCACTATTGAAAATCATGGATAGGTGATAAATATTGATTTTTATTTTATTTTCTTATCCTTTTATCAATCTCTCTCTCTCTCTCTCTCTCTCTCTCTCTCTCTCTCTCTCTCTCTCTCTCTCTCTCTCTCTCTCTCTCTGTGAGAATAACTATCATTTAGTTTCATTTTTTTATCTGGTGTAAAGTTGTAACATTACATTCTTAATTTATTTTTGGCAAAATATATTTTCATCACATCTTCTTGTATGTGCACCATATTTTAATTGCAAGAAATGTTCATAACCTTTAATCAAGATTATAATTATGTTCTCCAACTTTTTTCATAGTATTCTTATTTTAATTATTTCATTAATATTAATATCTCGTCTCTCCTGTCGATTTCTGTTAAAAAATTTATTAAGCGGTATTAAAAAGACTTATTTACCGTTTGTACACTTGATAAGTAAAAAAATAAAATTTTAATTGAAAACTTGTTCATTATTTTAAAGTGCGATAATAATAATAAAAATTGGATGAAAACAATCATTAAGGACAAAATTTGATAATTATTGAGAATTTAATGATAAGAATTTGATGAAAAAATAAAGAACATAAATGTAATAATCTATAAAGATTAGGAACCAATAATGCAATTTAAATGTGATGCATTTATAAAAAATTGTGGTGCAAATATAATTACCCTTTACGTTTATAAGCATGAAATTTGGAATTCTACATTTGTGGGATAATTTTGTAAGTACTTGCTAAATTATAGGTTGAATATATTTTTTGAAAATAAAATACAAAATGTACAAAATATAAATTATTTTGTCGTATTGTACCATGTGCATAGAAAACTAGTTTATATAAATGTATGTATATTATGTCTTACTACATGTATATTGGATTCGTTTCCAGGAAAAGATTTGGACAAATAAATTTGTGTTAGAAGAAAAACATTGATCTAATAAATATAGTTCAATGCTAGAAAAAATGTCTAATATGTCATTTTGTTTCTCAGAATAATTATTAATTTGAACGTTAATTATTGTGAAACTATCAAAATCTAACAAGAAAGAGATAGAAAGAGATGGAGAGAATGAGGAGAGAATTCTTCATTCCAAGAGGTACCAAATACAACAATACATGCCTATATTTATAGAAAATTCTATAGGGACAAAATAGTCATTAATACAATAAATTAGGTAAGGAATTTATAACACTCCCACTTTTATGTATTATCAAGGGCAAAATTGTCCATATTTTAATATATTGCTCATATGGATAAATCTAAACCATCAATTGTTTTGAAATTTAATTTAGAACAAACTTACTTTTGGTCCAAAATTCAAAATCTCGTCGGAAGTGCTCCAAAAACAGTTTTTAAGAAAACTTTCACGTTCGACTGCCGGAAAATTTCAAAACTGTACAAAACAGAAAAGTAAGATCATAAAAAAATCCAAAACATCAAGATGAACAAACTGCCTGTTGACGTCGTCGCCGGAAAATCTTCCACGCTCCCTCACGCGCCGCGTAGACGTCTGCGCATGGGCGTCACGAGCTTCACACGTCACCGCGCCGGTGACTCCGCCGTCGACACGCGCCGTTGCTGTAGGATCGTCTCGTCGCCTTGGTCATGGATCTGGTGTCCGATCATCGTTTGGATATACGATTTGGCGTGAATTTGCTTTGAAAGTTTCGAGTTACACATTTTTTCCAATTTTTTTTATAGACTTGGAATTGATTTTCTAATCTATGATGTATAAATGATTTTCTAACATCAAAAACACTAGATTTGGAAAATGAAATATTGATTAATAATAATCTGGTTTCTGATACAGATGTTCATCATTTAGATGCAACTGTAGAGTATACTCCCGTCATATTACTCAATATGCTAGAGATTCGTGCTGATAACGTGTTATGAAACTATCAAAATTTAACAAGAAATAGATAGGAAGAGATGGAGAGAATGAGGAAAGAATTCTTCATTCCAAGAGGTACCAAATACAACAATACATGCCTATATTTATAGGAAATTTTATAGGAACAAAATAGTCATTAATACAATAAATTAGGTAAGAAGTTTATAACATTAATAACGTATTTGATAATTTGAAGATATTAGTAACAATATAAACATAATAGCTAACCTGTATATTATTGTACAATTAACAAATCAAACGTAATTGAATCGTTCATCTTTTTGCCCACCTTTGTGTCATCTAGTATTCATTCCAGGTTTGATCTCCCAAAACTCATATTTCCTTACACTCATTTTCAGTTATGCATTATTCAAATAGAATAATTTTACGCGTAATTTCAAATTTTTTCTATTTTTTAACCACATAATAAAAAAAAAAAATCACTTATTACCAAATTTAATTTCAAAAAAATGAGCTTCTATGACCTTATATTTGTAGTCATATTCTTTGTTAATTTTTAACTTTTGTTTGATAAAAACTTTTTCTACATAAACAAAAAATTAATATTTTAATTTCGAGGAAAAACATTTCATTGAAAAGTGATTTGAGAAAATGTGTGTAATTAAAAACTGATTTGAAAAAATACGATATTTATAAATTTATTTATAAACATTTTGTCAAACGGAGGATTAATGCATTTTTGAGTGCTTGTCATGGGAATACAAACAACGTCACACATTGAACATTATCTAATTTTATTTATTTAAAAATGCTGTTAAAAATTTGTTGAGCAATCCCAACAAATTTGTTAGAACAGATCAATTTTTACTTCATTTGCTTGTAAAAAACACATAAGATTCACAAGACTCGGTTCAAATAAAATAATTACATAACAACTAGTTGAGTGTTGAGTCATAATCAAACCAACCAAAACCATTTATGCACGGAAATTTCTTGTAATTTTCAAACGATTATAAGTTCACTTTTCCTTCAAAAGTGCTTTTGTCGTTAGCAATAATTATTTCCCTTTGGAACCAAATTCTCGAAATAATTGCCTACCATAAAGAAGCTTTCGAAGGAAGAAAATACAATCAAGATGACGACGTGCCTGGTTGGTAACTGGTAAACTTGTTTATAAAATGTTTCTTTGGTTCCAAAAAAAAAAAAAAAAAAAAAAGTAATTTCTTCACATTTTTCTAAATAATTTTTTAATTACGCACATTTTTCGAAATTACTTTTTAATCACACATTTTACCTTTTAAATAAGGGAAATTGGTGCATTTAGTCCCTAAACGTTTGCCTCCATGTGCAATGAGTCCCTAACCTTTTATTTTTGGTGCTAAAGTCCTTAAACGTTGTATTCTTTGGAGCAAGAGGTCATTTTGGATGATTTTCTTCCATATCAATGATAAAAAATTAAGGAATGACGAAAATGCCCTTATACATATTGGTGCAATTGGTCCCTGAACTTAAATTTTGGTGCTTAAGTTCCTAACATTTCAATTTGGTGTAAGTAGTCCCTAAACTTAGTCTTTATTAAGCGCAATAAGTTCTTAACCTTTCAATTTGTTGCTTTGGTACCTAAAAGTTGTATTATTTAGCGACATGTATCCTTTTAGATAATTTTCCTTAATTCCATCTTTAAAAATTTTATTTTATTTTTATCAAAAATATTACAATGCTCTTATATTAATAAATAAATAAGCATTTTTTTTTTGACAACTTAAAAATTTTGTTTCTTGCTTTATCAGATTCTCTTCTTCCGTGTCAATTGAGCTTCCTATAAAGGTTTTTACTGTACTAACACAAATTCTCCAATTTACCACGTTTAAAAATTCAATTTCTTTAATTAAAAAAAAGGATTTACTTATTTGTTTAAAAAAATTGATTTTAGATAAATTTCTTGAAATTTATTGAAATTTATCTAACTTAAACATAAAACAAATGTTAATTTCAAAAGGCTCACTAAAATTTGAGCAAAATTTCAAAACGATTAGTAAATATCCATTTTTACAATGTTGGTCAATGAAAGTACAAATAGTTTCTGGAATGGTCAATCTGGATTCTGGACAAACTTTCAATCAAAATTAAAGATATGTACTTGAAGTATAATTTTGATCATATTTTGCAAAATTGCTAAAAAAAAAAAACTCCACCCACCCTCAACCACCACCGCCACCACCACCACCACTGCTACCAGCACTACCACAGCCCATTTTTTCGGTACGAAATTTCACTAGGAACCACCACTGCCACCTTGGTGCGATTTTGCACTAGTTTTTTAGGTGGGAAATAGCACTGGAAAGTGGACAACAATGGTGGCAGGGACAATGTTGTGGTGGTGGGTGGAGATTTGTTTGCAATTTTGGAAAATATGATCAAAATTATACATCAGGTTCTCATATTTAACTTTGGGTAAAAGTTAGTCTCGAGTAGCCATTCCCGAAATTATTCGTAAATTCAACGACCAAAGCTTCAAAAACTAAAAATGGAACTTTAGTGAATGTTTCGAAATTTCGTTCAAATTCCAGTGACCATTCGTGGAATTAACCCTAAAACTAATACAAATTCTATTCTCTTGGACACTTTCTTCATCTTCTATTTTATAATTTCTAACATTTTTTAGTGTACTTATGACTTAGCAACCGTTTAGTAAATCATATAAACTGGTTTATAGTTTATAAATTATACAATTCTCTAATCACTTTTTAATTACATACATTTTCTTTCTTCAATTTTTAATCACTATTTTTTTATCTTAAAAATATAAATAAATCAATTTATAAATCAAAAGAGTGTTACGAAGCAAACTATTATGTAATCAGATCCGAATACTATTAAAGATGAGAAAAAAGTTAAATTCTTAGCATACCCTTATGTCCAACCCTATTAAAAAATGGCAGGATGATTCTGATGTCAACTTATAATTATTGCTTAATAATCATATATTTTCATAAACAATTTAAAGAATGCTATGAAATTCAAAATAATAGCTAAGGCTCCTTTCTTTTATAAATTAAATTACAATTTATTTCACTACAAGACAAAAAAAAAAAAAAAAAAAAACAAAAAATAATTTACATAATTTTTCATACTATTTTTTAACCATCCACATTTTCTCTCTCCAACTTTTAACCTCACATCTTATTTAAACATTAGATTAAGTGAACTGTTTTGGTATGAAGTTGTTGCTATGGTCTTGTGTAGTACCCTTCTGTTTGAACTTTATAGACAAGTTGACTACCTACTTAGCTGTGACTTGGTGGAGCAAATTTTGTCTGACTTAAACACAAAACAAATGTTAATTTCAAAACGATCACTAATATTTGAGCAAAATTTCAAAACGATCAGTAAATTTCCATTTTTACAATGTTGGTCAATGAAGGTACAAATAGTTTCAGGAATGGTCAATTGGGACTAACTTTCCCTCAAAAATAAAGATATGGACTTGAAGTATATATTTGATCATATTTTGCAAAATTGCTAAAAAAAACCCCACCCCACCCCACCCTCAACCACCACCACTGCTGCCGCCCATTTTTTGGGTACGAAATTGCACTAGGAACCACCACTGCCACCGTAGTGCGGTTTTGCACTAGTTTTTAGGTGGGAAATAGCACTAGAAAGTGCACAACAGTGGTGGTAGGGACGGTGTTGTGGTGGTGGGTGGATATTTGTTTGCAATTTTGGAAAATATGATCAAAATTATAGCTCAGGTTCTCATATTTAACTTTGGGTGAAAGTTAGTCTTGAGTGGCTGTTCCCGAAATTATTTGTAAATTCAACGATCAGAGCTTCAAAAACTAAAAATGGAACTTTGGTGTATGTTTTGAAATTTCGTTCAAATTCCAGTGACATTTGTGAAATTAACCCTAAAACTAATACAAATTCTATTCTCTTGGCCACTTTCTTTATCTTCTTTTTATAATTTCTAACATTTTTTAGTGTTCTTATGACTTAGCATCCGTTTAGCCATATAAACTAATTTATAATTTATAAATTATACAATTCTTCAATCACTTTTTAACCACATATATTTTCTTTCTTCAATTTTTAACCACTATTTTTTACCTTAAAAATATAAAAAATTAATTTATAAATCAAAGAGTATTACGAAACAAACTATTATGTAATCAAAACTGAATACTATTAAAGATGAGAAAAAAGTCAAATTCTTAAAAAAACCTTATGTCCAACCCCATTAAAAAATGGCAGGTTGATTCTGATGTCAACTTATAATTATTGCTTAATAATCATATATTTTCATAAACAATTTAAAGAATGTTATGAAATTCAAAATAATAACTAGGCTCCGTTCTTTTATAAATTAATTTACAATTTATTTCACTATAATACCAAATAAAATAAAATAAATAAATAAATAATTTACATAATTTTTCATATTATTTTTTAACAATTCACATTTTATCTTTTTAATTTTTAACCACATCTTATCTAAAAACACAAATAAATCAATCAAATAATTTCAATTTCAATTTAAACCTAGTCAAGCAGAGGCTAAAGTATATGTTTGGCCGTAAAAGGGTTTTTTCTAAAATATCCTTAGGTCTGAATGTATGATTAAAAATGAGTATTAAAACAAAAAGTCATAAGAAACAAGGTTGAAAGATATGACAGTATGTTCGGTGGCCCAAATGTTGTTTTTTTTTTTTTTTTTGAATTTTTGGTATTTTTTAGATAGATCAATGGTTAAAAATTGAAGAAAGAAAATATGTATAATTAAAAAATAATTTGAAAAATTATATTATTTATAGTATGAATAAGCTTGCCAGTGGTGAGTGGACAGTGAGTAATAAGAAGCAGCCAAACTAACATTATCCTACCCCACATTAGCCTCAAACACTTCTCTCTCGGTTCTATTTCATCTTCCCCAACACCACCTTTATTGAACTTCTCATAAAGCAAAACAGAAATAGTCTCCGAATCTCAAAGCAATGTCATTCTTCACCAGTTTTTTCTTCATCACATTCCATATCAGTTCATTATTAGCCTTACCTAACCCGGAACCAGCCACGCTCCAGACCCAGACGGTTCTACCGGTCCTTTCACCGCCGGTCACCATTCCTGCATTCCCAGAACAGTCAGACATTGCCGCCTGTCCATTGGACCTCCCTGACCAGCTCTTCCACGGTATAAAATCCGCTTGCGGCTCAAAAACCCACAACCAGAATCAGCTCCATCGGGCCCGCTGCTGCCCGGTTCTGGCGGCGTGGCTCTACTCTGCCTATTCGAGCACCGCATTCCAAGCGTACCTAACCAAATCCCCGCCAAAAATTGCGTCTTATGACATGCCGGTCCTGCCAGATGACTCCGAGACCTGTGTCGGCACTCTTGAAAAGGCTTTGGGAAGCAGAGGCATTGAATTGACGAAGCCTAATGAGACTTGTGATGTAGTATACTGTTATTGCGGCATTAGATTGCATCCATTCACTTGCCAAGAAGCTTTTTACGTCAACTCACGCGGTAAATTAGTGGGTAATGAGAATGTGAAGAAATTGGAGAAGGATTGCTTGAGTAATAGCGTTAATGGCTACGCAGGGCTCGCTGGCTGCTCCAAATGCTTGAACAGTCTTCATTCGGTACGAAATTTCCAGTTCTTTCGTTTTTGTTAACGAATCACCATTATATTGAGTACATTTATAAATTGTGCATGAAGAATTGAAGTTTCGGATAGAAAATGGCGTCGATTAGGGTTTATCCCCTGTTGGGTCGATTGTGAGAAAGTTTAGGAAAGTGAATTCTTCATCTTTTTTGTGTTTCCCAGTCGCAAGTAAAATAGAAAGGAGGCGAGTATATGCCACGCGTTCTCAGAAAGCAGGACCAAATTAGTTATCAGAATTTACTCGAAAACTAATCTCCTTTTGGTAAACTTGTTTATAAGAGCTTGTTTGGTAATGTGAAAATTTTTGGTTTTTGTGATTTTTTTTTAATTTTTTGATGGATATGTGGTTGAAAAAAGTTTTAAAAGTCAAAAACTGTGGACTCGACTAAGAATGAATGGTTGGAATTGAGTTTGAAAAATTGTGGTGATATTTTTTCTTTTATCAAACAATCTCTAAGTAACATATTTTCCCAAACTACTTTTTAACTCCAATCATTTCTTCAAAATCACTTTTCAATTAAAGAATTTTACCTCAAAAACAATGTTTGTAAACAAAAAATATACTATTTACCAAACATAGGCATGTGCGGATTAATCTCGACGAGACCAGTATATGTTAAATTTCTTGAAGAGGAGTCTTGGAGGTGTTTTAATTTTTGTTAAATCCGGTAGATTTGTAGTGTGGGATATGAATTGAACAACAAATCCATTATCTATAGCGCTGACTCTATTAATACCACCTGTTTCGGTAATTTTTCTTACCTTGACGTGGCGAGATTAAAAGCTGATATTTTGTTGGAGATGATGATTCAAACTTCCAAGAAACTTGCAAAAAAAGCAACGAGAGATGCCATCGTCGCTCCTCCGGTGTGAGAATTAGTATTTTGGAGAGAAGTAGAAAAATATATAACTAGAATATATGTAAAGAATTATGAATGAATATTTTGATCAAAAGAGCTGTATTTATAGGGCTGAAAAAAGTCCATAACCTTCTTTAATTGAAGGAGTCTTTTTGATATAAACTTACTTTTCAAGGAGAATTTTATCTTTACAAGAATAGAGTTCCCCCTTTTTTAGGAGGTTTCCTTATAAGATACGTCTTGTTATGGAGGTCCAAGAAGGAGGTTCATGAATGAAGCCTATTAATGAAGAAGGTTCGAAGTCCTATCTGTGCTGGGCTTCTAAGCGTGATGTGATCGGGACATGCCGACCATATATCTTATCATCAATGAGATTTTTGATAAGGTCGGGAGTGACCGACCTAGGCAGTGATAGGATAAGTCCGGGCAAAATATGTTGAATAAACGGAGAGTAACCTAGCGAGGCCGAGCAACAATCCCGATCTATTGTAAGGCTAAAAACATAGCTCATTAACGTGTTTTGGGACTAGGGTTAGCCCATAATAAGACTACAATGCTTCTATGAACAAATCGACCCAAATGGGTGACCTCGGGACATAGAGAGGTCGATCCAAAGTGTGATGTTCTGCAAGATAGAAGGCCGGCCCAAAGCATGACCTTGGACCTTAAGATGAAAAGTAATATTCTGATAATGGAATGACCAAAAATATACTGATCACCACCCTTGAATATAAACTTCCTTCACTGAAATGTCCTCTTCCACACTGATCATAGCTTTTTCATCAGTCGAACATTCCGGTCTCTCGTCGTATTTTGGTAGCATGTGTGGTAAATCGTATCTGTTTTCCTCTTGCAGCACATACTAACTCATACATCTACTCTAAATACACATTCCAGTCTCTCACCGTATTATAGTACTCTACTTTCAAATCATAAATTTTATCGAGCATGAAGCATGTATTGTGAATGTCAATCCTATCGCCGTGTCTAGGGCTAGATGTTCCCATTTGATTGCTTGAAAGGAACATGCTTCTTCTAACTTATGCATTTAGTCTTCTTTTACTCATTTTCATTCATATTGTTAACTTGTTTAACTTTCTAAACTAAGCGCCTGTTTGATGTAGGTAATTTGTTGGAAATTTTGGGAGATTGTGTGGTTGAAAAGTGATTAAATGGTGGTGGGTCTCATAGAAATATGTATTTGAAAATGAATCCGAGGGGACCAAATAGGCACTAAAAGTTCGTCCTAATATTATGAGGAAACACAGCTACATCATCTTACTATGTAGTTTTTGAAGCATTAGGCCCTCGTGATGATCCGTTTAATAGTGTTATGTCATTGTTATCTGATGCATTGTACTACATTTATGCAGCTCAAAGAGGATAAAGCTGGTCGTAAAAACATATCCGATGAGAGGACAAGCAAAATCCATAACCGGGATTGTGAGATTATGGGTCTCACGTGGCTTCTTAACAAGAACCGCAATGTCTACATGCATATGGTGTCTGCCGTTCTTCGGGCTCTCATGACGAGCACAGGAGATGTTGATCCACAGTCTTGCAGTCTAAACAGTGACGGCATGCCTCTAGCTGTGGATTCTTCAGAAATCAACGATCAGAATTCATCATCCATCCTAACAATCTCACTTTACCAGTACCTGCTACTGCTTTCTTTGTTACATTTGACCATCCTTGTGTCATGTACAAGGAATTAGTTAGTAACTGCAATTGTGGTTATTTCAATTTGGTGTAACGAACTACATTCACTATTCTATGTGGGACAAAAATACTCAAATGTACTCTAGTGAGGTCGCAATCTATCTAATGTGTCATTACAATTTGGAAATTAATTAATTTAGAATTTTAATTGACAAGGTAAAATCCTACATAGAGTAAAGATGCAAACATTAGTGCATGAAATTTTAGATTAATCTTTTAAGATGAAACTTTAGAAGACCATTTGGTCCATTTCAATGTGATAGCCTCTGTTTGACAAACTGTTTATAAACAAATTTATAAGAGTATTAAATTTTATTAGCTAAACGCTACATAGATAATAAAGTAGACATTGAGTGCTGCATTTTCATGTTAACTTTAACTATTATTTGAGTGTTACATTGAATGTTTTAAATTTAGAGGAAATTACTTACATTCTACTTTTAAAGATCCAAATTTATAAATGAGATCCAACTTATACTACTTCGAAATTCAGGTCTTAATTCAAATCTTAATTAATTAAAAGATTTACATAATAATATTCTATCAATTATCCAACCATATCCAAATTTCGAGCTACAAAACACCACTTCAAATCCTAAGCTCCTGTTCTCTTCGATGTTTTGAGGTCATTTTCTGTTTTTATTTTCGAAAACGCTAAAAACGCGTTTTCTTTACCATTTTCGAAAACGCATTTTGGAAAAAAAAAAATTGTACACAAAACGAAAAACGCCCGAAACATCATTTTGGACGTTTTGTGTGTATTTCGACAAAAAATGTCCAAAACGCGGAAAACGCCTTTTGGGAAATTTTTTTTTCTTATTATCTTAACTTAGAACTAAGCTTAATATAAATTTTTTTTTTTTTTTTTTTATTATTTTTTTTTAGAATTATCCTAGCTTGGAACTAAGCCTAAATAAAGAATTTTTTTTTTTTTATAAGAATTATCCTAACTTGGAACTTAGTTTAAATAAATTTTTATTGAATTCAATATCAACATTACAAAAAAAAAAAAATTAAATGAGAATTCTTATTGTTATATTTCAAAAAATGCAATGATAAATTGACTCTGGTGGTTTTGAAAGAACTTGCATTTTCTGGATTTTAATATAAGTAGAGCTTTCTCAAGTCCCGAACCTGACCAAGCTGTGTTAATATAGACTCTTAATGCTCACATTAGTGTGTTGCATGTAACCATATTTTTAGTGTATTGTGAAAAGAAATTTGAGTTGGAGTTATTAGTATTCTGCAAGCAAATTAATTGAAAATAGTTTAAATAGTGTTCTGCAAAATTTCAAACAGAACGTATTTCCAGCTTTTCATTTTCAAAAACAGTTTTCAGAAATGACAAAACAAACGCGTTTTCAGCAAATTTGAAAATAAAAATGAAAATACAAAACACAAAACATTTTCGAAAATAAAAATACAAAATAAAATACAAACAAAACGGCACCTATTTATTTGTCTCTATCCATATATTCAATCCATTATCTCTCAGCACACCCACCAACCCGTCGTTCACCCACGCAGCCACACTCGTCCCCACCGAAGTCCCGCATTGCTACGAACTACAATTATAGATGCAAAAATTTTAGACCCAAATGCCAAGAAACCAGATGATTGGGACGAGGAGGCTCCAATGGAAATTGAGGATGAGGATTATCTGAAACCTAAGGGATGGTTGGATGACGAGCCTGAAGAGATTGATGACCCCGAGGCTACAAAACCAGAAGACTGGAATGAAGAAGAAGATGGTGAATGAGAGGCTCCGAGATTATGTGAATTTTCTATGTGCGTCAAATTTTACTCTGTGGGATGTCCGACAGATAGCTAGGAGGCCGGTTCGTTGTGGGAAGAAGCAAACTAAGCCATGGAATTTCAATTATCCGAAAATTTCAGTTGCTTTTGAATCTTCTGAACCGTTTGGGTTTTGCTATTGTTGTTTCTATAACAGTAACCCCGAGGCTACAAACTTGAAGACTGGATGAAGAAGAAGATGGTGAATGGGAGGCTTCAAGATTATGTGAATTTTCTATGTACATCAAATTTTACTCTGTGGAATGTCCTACAAATAGCCAGGAGGCCGGTTAGTTGCGGGAAGAAGCAAACTAAGCCATGGAATTTCAATTATCCGACAATTTCAGTTGCTTTTGAATCTTTTGAATCGTTGCGTTTTGCTATTGTTGTTTCTAGAACAGTAACACATGTTAGTGACTATGCAGCTACCTATGGGGTTAGTTTGATAACCTTCCGTATGGTACTTGATTTTCTTTCCTCTATTCTGCCTTTCTTTTCCTCTTGGGTATATAAATGGTAAATGCCATATTTCAAAGCAACTATTTGTATACATTCAAAGTTTCAGGTCACATGCGTAGTCTCATGTCACATTTATAATTTGATAATTGTGACGTAAAAATTTCGTGACCTAATAATTTGATATGTTGTAACCTAAAAATAACTAGGGATTGATTAATTCTAATTACAACAAGATTTTTAAAATTATAAAGTTTGACCTCATTTTTTAAACTTTTATTTTAAAACATCACATTTATGCATGGGATAATTATATAGATTACTTACTTTAGATGATAAAACTGATTTTTACTATCAAAAAAAGAAAAAAAATTCCTGAAAAATACTTCCCTGTTACTAAAAAAAGTTGAAAAGTATCATAGGTATCATACTGTAATACTAACATATTTGAGAAGTATCA
Source organism: Ligustrum vulgare (assembly GCA_963555705.1). Classification (NCBI taxonomy): domain Eukaryota; kingdom Viridiplantae; phylum Streptophyta; class Magnoliopsida; order Lamiales; family Oleaceae; genus Ligustrum; species Ligustrum vulgare. The sequence goes on from OY743187.1 coordinate 33,341,183, forward strand.
TAAGTATCAGATTGTGATATTTCACGTGATTATGAAGTATTTTTTAGTTTTTACGATTTTGTTAGAAGTAATTTTCAAATATTATAAAATTCAAGTAAATCTCAATTTGATTCCTAAAAATATGGTATTTATGTGGACAACCCTTTAAGTATTGTTCGCCTAAATTTAGTGGTAATTACTTCACAGGAGGTTTATATATTCAACAATTCATAAAACACGTTTGTAAATCAAGTGATAATTCATAATTAGAATATTAATTAATAATATTACTGTAATTCAGCCTCAACCTACCCACCGAAGCAACTCTCCCCCCATTTCTTTCCAATTCACATCCCTCATGAAGAAACTATGGCAACACTCCTACCTCTCATCGAAAACTCCGGCAATAATGGTGGTGAAGACTCCCTCCTCAGGTGGTGGAGTTGCGATGGTGGTCGGAAGATAATTTTACCCAACCCAACCCACCCAACCCCAATCCTACCCTCACTCTCAAACCGACACCCAGTGAAATCGTCCCCCAAATAGTCACGATCACCACCGCAACTCCACACTTAGCTCCATTCGACAAAACTTTGAAACAATAATTCTCTTAGTGACCTCTTCTTCCAAAAGTTGCTAACTTAGCCCAATGACAAAATTTTCAAAAAAATCAAACCCATATGATATTGTACATCATTGAACTGTATCAGGACAGATGATAAAAACACTCTAAGTTCTAATAGGAAATGGAGGCACACCTCACAAAATTCATTGGATCTTGAAGTCTTTCAGAGGAATTTAACAACATCCATAGTTGTTCATTGCTCCAATCACCATCTTCCTTTAACATTTGAATTGGGTCAAGATCTTGTTGTCCATTGAGCCTTTCAAGAAAGGGCCTTTGATTCTGATGGGTTTTCTAGTTTTATAAACGGTCACATAATCTCGATTTTTGGGTAATGAATGTGAATATCTTAATGATGGCCGGTATTAGGATTTTGCCACTCTATAAAATAGTGAAGAAGCTGACATGTGATAATAATGAAAAGATGGAGAATATATGGCCATTGAATGTATGGATTAGGTCACTGGTTTCACTTCAAAAATATTAAAATCACAATGCATTATGTCACTGGTCACATTTCAAATAATCAAGTCATAACTTGTTTGATGCATTATGTCACAGGTGGAACTTCAAATGCTCGAGCCACAGGTCACATTTCATGCATTAAGTCACATGTCACACTTTAAAAAAGTTCAGGTTAGAACCTGTTTGATGCATTATATTACAGGTCATACTTCAAATGCTCGGGTCAGAACCTATTTGATGCATTATGTGATAGGCCACACACGTCAAATATTTAGGCCACATGTCACATTTGATGCATTAAGTTAGATGTCACACTTCAAAAATCTTCAGGTCACAACAGGTTAGATATATTATCTCACATGTCACATTTGATGCATTAAGTTAGAGGTCACACTTCAAAATATTTAGATCACAACCCATTTGCTGCATTATGTCATTTGCCAAACTTCAGCTGTTTTGGTCACATGTCACATTTGATGCATTAAGTCACACATCACACTTCAAAAATATTTCAGCTCGTCTTCTTCTTCTTCTTCTAGATTTTCAGTTCTGAAATTAGACATTAATTTTTTTTACGGTTTAATTGGTGAAGTAATGATTATTACTATAGTTGTGGTTGAGGTGCGTCAGAAATGGTTGTGGTGGTGCTGTATCGAAAATTTGGTGGTTGTGGTTGTAGTTCTGGTGATGGTGATGGAGGTGGTTGTGCATCGGAGCTTGGGAAGTTGTAAAGATGACGAAGGTGATGGTGACAGTGGTTGTCATGGTGATCGAAGATATGGGTGATGGTGGTGATGGTGACGGTAGTGACGAAGACAACAATGGCAGTGGTGGTGGTGGTGACATTCGATACATACAGATATGAAAGATTGGGATGGGGTGGAATGGAATGTGGTGGATTTTTTTAATATATTAATTAATTTTATTTATCACCCGATGTATGAACTTTTAAACTATGTTCTTTAATTTTGAAATATAGTATTTTAACCACATGAATTGTGCATTTTTCCCAACCCATCAAAATTTATCTCAATATCAAGTGGCTCCAATTTTTGGAAATAGTGATTTGGTCTAAATCAAAGTTCACAATCTAGCCTAGTAAGTTGAAACCCATTACAAGCCCCAATAATTTTCTCAAAATTGAGAAGAAGAAGAAGAAGAACGAGATGGGGAGAATGAACGATTTCCCCAAAATTGAGACACCTAGCTCCAATTGAAAGGAAAAAAAAAAAAAAAACTTCTTTCTGTCCAGATTGATGGTACAATGTTGCAGCTCTAATCCTTGGGAAGTCTGTTATTGATGTGATCAACCAGTGTATAGAATTGGTGGATGATGATATTGATATAAAAGCGGGGTTAATTCCAATTCCAGGTTATACCAATAAACAACACCTCCGACTTACCATCACAAATAATAATCACCATTTCTTGAAGATGCACACAAATAACTAAGGTACGTGTGTATAGATAAAAAAATTAAAAAATGTGAAGATCAATCAAAATCGAATCTGTAACTTACTTATTGCTTGTGGTCAAACTTCCTGGATCTCCAACTTGTTGAAATTGATATGTGACATATGTAATATGACTTGTGACATGTGTTACCATAACCTGAAATATTTGTGACCTCAAAGTGAGACATGTGAGTTGCTGTATAAATTGTGATATGTGACTTGAATATGTGACTTGAAAATGTGACATAAGACTCATGACCTCATGAATTTTTGAAATTGATATGAGACCTATGTAAAATGACTTGTGACCTGAAACATCTGTTACCTCAAAGTGCGAAATGTGACTTTAATATGTGACCTATGACCCGTGACTCGAACATATGACCAGTGACTTGTATATGTGATACCAGTTGAATTTGTAGTGAACAACATTCTGCTTACTGAATTACATGAGCAAGGGATACCTAATGTTTGAAAATGTTATATGTGACCTGAAATATGAACATGCGACTTGAAACAACCCCAAGTGAACAAAAGCTACGTCTCAGATGAGTACAAAAGATAGACCGTACAATTCCTATTCCTTATGCAAAGATTGTTGGTAACCATGGGGTTATAACCTCATCTTCTGAATCTTCTGAGTTTTAATTGAAGCAATCATAGTTGCATGTAGAGAAGGACAAAAATGCTTCATGTGACAAAGAGGATTCTTATTTCTAGGTCATATGTTCAAGACAATCACGGGTCACTCGTTGATTCCACTACCATGCCACCATTAATATCGAAGTGAATCGCTGTCGGCGTCACCCCATAACATCCCACCAACATTATTCAAATAAATCATCTCCAATTCATCTCAATTCCATCCTCCACCTCGAACTTCCTAACCCTACAACCACCAGCACAGTCGACAACCACCACCTCCGAAGCAGAAACACCATTACAACCAACACAGTGCATCGTCACCACCATCACCTATCAGCACTAACTCACCACCATCACCTCCAATCCAAACACCTCACAACCACCATCACTGCTACCCAACACCCACCACCATAACCTCCAACACCACTACAACTCCATCTATCTCCACCACAATTATAAAAAAAATCCTCAAACCTACAGCTACCACATAGCCACTAGTGCCACCAATGCCATTTTACCGACTCATTATAATCTCACTAGTTCGATGTTAGTTCAATGTGAATCTCCGGAAAAGACAATAGCACTCTCGTCATTTAACCTCGATCGCAAATCACTGCGTAGGTAGAAAAGTAAACATATGCACACCACCACGCACACCACCATAGGTACCATTGCATGTAACACTACAGGAACCACCGCACACCATAACACGAAAACATATCGAACATCACCATCTTGCATGAGACGACGACGTGGTCTCCTGCTTCCATCGGTGGTGATTTTTCTACGATTGTAGTCGAGATATGGTGAAGATTCCAGGTTGATTCTGGATTTGGGGGAGAGAGATGGACAGTGGTTGTGGATGGTGGAGTAGGTGTTGGTGGTGGCGTGCTTTGGTGGTTGGCGATTTCTGGGAGATAGTGACATTCATTTTTATTTATATAATTTGGGATGGGCTGGGGGAACTGATCTTAATTGAGCAGTGAGTGGTGGGTTGGTAGGGTACTGGTTTTCTGTGTTATATTATTAATTAAATTGAATTAATACTTGAATAATGCATAAAATACTTACAAACTTTTTTTTTTGATTGGTTATTTTAAGAACATGTTTTGGGGGATCGCCATTTTTAGGGGTCACCTAGGGGTGGCAAATGGGTCGAACAGTTCGTGAGTTTGTGAATTCAATTCGGTTCGGCTCGGCTCATGAAAAAAGGGACTTGAGCTTGGATCAAAGAGAAAAATTGGAAGTTCTATAGTTCGGATTCGGCTCATGAAGTTGGCTAGTGGGTTTCTAAGAATCTTTGTACTTAACCCCTAGGTATAGGGTTCGAAAACCATGGAAGGAAAAAACCCACTTCCTGGAAACGAGACTGGTAGCCCTTGAGGACCAGGACGACCAGGGGGGAGTGGAAAGACCATGAGTACGACTCGGAGAAGGCCCCAGCGAGGGAGCCGGGTCGTTATAAAAAATACATTTTTTATAACGACCCGGCTCCCTCGATGGGGCCTTCTCCGAGTCGTACTCATGGTCTTTCCACTCCCCCCTGGTCGTCCTGGTCCTCAAGGGCTACCGCTCGTTTCTAGGAAGTTCTCCGGGAGCTTGCAAGTGAGAAAAAAACATGCTAAAAAGACTCATGTTGGTACAATGGGGACAGTACGTCGTCATCTAACGGCCGAACAGCCCGTTAAGTGGGACTCGGGTCTTTACAAATCATATCAGAGCCGGCCGCCAGTAGAAAATCGGGAACTAAGTGCTACGCCATGGGGTGGGAACCACCTCTAGAATCCCAACGCCTTGTAACAGATCCTTAGATGGGTTAATCGGGACGAGGACATCGTAACAGGGGTGATTGTAATACTCCGACTAAGAAAGCTTAAAAGAAATGATAGGTACAACTCATACCGACAAGGTGTACCTTCTTTTCCAGAAGTCCATCGTTAGAAACTCCATAGTTAAGCGTGTTGGCTTGGAGAAATTCTGAGGTGGGGGACCTCATTGGAAGTTTTCTCGGAGAGTGTGCGAGTGAGGACAAAGCATGCTGAAAAGACTCGTGTTATTACAGTGGGGACAGTACGTTGTCATCTAACGGCCGGATAGCCGTTAAGTGGGACCCGAGTCATTACAAAATGATTGGGTTGTAGCGACCCAAATTTTAAAATGCAAAAACATTTATAAATTAAGTTTTGTCGCTATGAATTTCCTAGCAAATTTTAGAATTTATTTTATGTCTGTCAAGTCGTCTAGCGGAACATTAAATATAAGAATTTAAGAAAGATTTTAAACTTGGAAATTCAATTTTTCTATCGGGTCAAATTTACACCATTCATCAAATTCAATTTACTCTTGGCCCAACTAACGAAATTAGTCTCTTATTAAAATTTAAAAAAAAAAAAAAACACTCGCATTGGGACCAATCTTTTTAAAATTTCTCTTAATCCAATAATTCTCTTAAGCCCAAGTTTAAGTCAATCATGTTACAGAAATCGAAAATTTGACAAAAAGTTTTACACCCACATATGATAGCAATCTATTTATTTACTCATCACATCAACTCTAAAATCAATAGTCCACAAAAATTCGACCATTCAAGGTGGCAAATAAAGGTGGCCATCTAGCATTATTCATCAAAACAAAAGCCAACAATTCCATCTCCCATAATTTCTCACACAAGGCAGATTTCTGTGAGGGATTCAAAGTTCTGAAACTAGGTAAAAATCTCTCATTTCTTTAAACATTCCCTTCCATTGATCACCAATCTCACACAAATATTTCAACAGATTCTTCTTCCAGCCGAATTAGCAAGTTCAAGTTTCGATAATCCTTCATCGACAATTTCAGCAGGTAAATTCTTTCAAACGACTTTCAGTTTTCATTTTAAAATTTATAATCTTTTTACTCTTTTAAATCAAAAGATTCAAAACAGAAACAGAAAATAGGTAGATTAATGAAAATCAAAATTTTCAAAATTTCTTATCATCTGTCGATTTAATCCAAGGACTCAGTCACCATTATTCATTCATCTTTCCATGATACTCTATCTCAGAAAAAAATAAAAAATAAAAAAAGGGGGAGAAATCTCGAGTTGGTAGAGAACTCTACCTCCCAGTTCAATCCCTATCACTTATTTATTTCTTCCATGTGTGTACTCTAAGACTCGAAAATCATGAATTCCAGCAACTGGTTGGTCGGAGTAGCCCCTTTTACCGTCGAGTTTCTTTGCCCAAAAGTCACTGCCTACCCTTTGTTCTTTTCTCTCTCGCATGAATCACTGCCTCATGGACTGCCTAAAGTCATCCACCTCCCACAGTCGACCCCAATTTTGTCCAAAAATCACTCAAACAAAGGACTCAAGAATTGATTTTGCACCCAACATCTTCCCTCTCTGCCATTGCCGAAACTGAGTTGTTTTAGGGATGGGGACTTTGATTTAAAGTCAAAATTTCACTTTTAAATCCCAAAGTTGGTCAAAAATTTAATTTCGTTCTTGAGGTGGGGTTTACATTAAAACAATTGTGGTTATTTTGTCCATGCTATTTCTTGATGTGTGATTTTAATTGTGATATAATGCTTCTATGTATAAAAAGGTTTCCAGTGACCGTAAATAGGTTCGGGATCGAAAGTAGGTCCTTGGGGTTGTCTCACAATGCACAATTTTATTTAGCGCTAATTTCATGTCGTCAAGGACCATAAATAGGTCCGGGATCGTAATTAGGTTTTAACGCCCCGAGTTCTAAACATCTGGAACGTCACTTCGTCATCTCAAACTAACTTCCAAAATGACAGCTGAGCGAAAAATAACATAAATTTTAAACATCACATAAACTATTATTAAAATTCTCCAAGGATAATAAATTCAAAATTTTCTACAGCTGGTAAAACATAAATTCAAATTAACGTGAAACCGTAAGGTTAAACTTTGAAATAAAACATTTATTTGTTCTTCTGCCACTCATGTCCATCATTCGCCAACGTTCCCGAAGTCCGCAAAAAATGTTAATAACATGATGAGTATTTCAAAGAAATACTCAGTAAACTCATTACAAAATAATTAACTTTATACTATGAAATTACATATAAACATGCAAATCATGCTAAACATTTTCTTGGTATAACATCATATCATATATCACTTAAGTGAGTAAAAATAGCCTCGTCTCGTCTCAACATGCAATAATGCATGTAAGTTATAGCGAATATAATATCATAGCTTCGTCATGTCTCAATTCATTTTATGAATAAATCACATAATCGCATTTCACATGCACATCATAGCTAAAATCAATTACGAAGAATGAGTGTACCTCAAATTCTAATGAGTTCGAGTCGAGTAGGGAACTTCAAATCTCTAACTTTCCCTTTGCGTTGTCTAGCTGAAGAAAATAAATTTAAATTAGAAATTTTGAAAAATTTGAGTGTTTAAAGTAAAATAAAAGATTGGGGACTAATTTGACATTTTAACATTATTAAAATTAAAAGATTTGGGACTTAATTGAAATTTTCAGAAACAAAAGGGCTGACTCAAATATTTTAAAACTGCAGCAGCTAAAATAATTGCATTTGAAACTTGGGGACTTAGGATTTGAATCATTAGACTGGAGGGACCGAATTTGAAGACTTTCTAAATTGCACAGTAGTATTTCCAATGCGCGTATCACAAGCTTGATCCCACAGTAAGAAAGGTGCACAATGGGTCCAGTCTAGTACATTGACTTTTACTTTATATCTGGGAGTGAGATTAGTTTCAAGCCTATTTCATGGTTAACAAAAATATCCAGTTGGGTGGTTGCTAAGTTTTTTCCTTCACCTCCTATAGCTAATGAATGACCAATCCCCTTCGATTATAATTTCAAAAATTTGAGCAACAATCCAATAGAAACCCTTCTTTAGATTGAAAAAAAAAAAAAAAAAAAAAGATTAGCTAAGAGCAAACAAAAAAATACTAAGAACAATGTCAATGGGTGCAACCTGGGTACATTCTAATATATCAGCAACTGTCTTTACTTCAATTGTTCTGCTTTCTAGTTTGTCTACAGCACTACACGTGGTTGTAGAAGATAATTACATAATTTTATGTGGCGAATCAGAATTTCTAAACTTCAACCTGAATTTAAAAAAAAAAAAAGGTACAAGAACTAAAACATGATACAATACAATAAAAATACTAAAACAAATAAACAAATTGATTTGCATAGAAATAGTTATTAGTCGAATTTACTGGCTCTTGAATTCATCTAATTCTGGCACCCCAACATCGATTATTATTCCAGTAGCACAGAAAGCATTTGAAAAAGTGATTTTCCCTGCAATGTTTAATTATGTTACATTTAATATATGTTTAACATTTAAATTATTTACAACATTAGTATAAAGAAATAAGTGAGAAGAATATACAGAAATTAAAATTATTTGTTACCTCGAAATGTTTTAGGTTTGCACACCTGCGATAACACGACCAATAGGATCTAAGTCCTCCATCCTTCAAACACTATTGTTACCCCTTGAGGCCCAAACCAATGCCCAAATTGAAGGTAATAAACAAGTTCAATTTTTTATCTTTTTTCCTTTGTGGGACAAACATTAACTTTTGTCCATTTATTCCAACAAGCTCATTTTAACATCTCACTTTAGTCATTGATTTCTCATTCATCTAAAAATGGTTTTACGAATCCAAATATACCACGATTATCTACATTCTGAGTAGAATAATTTGGACTCCTCATATGCACGAAAAGGATATTGGAACCCACCCGAATTATTAGTTAAATTTGAATTGTTTGAGTACCATTTTCAACAATCCCCCACAGGAATGGAAATTACCAAAAATGCAAATGATAATGTAGACGTAGTAGAGAGCAAAGGCGAAAATTTATTGCATCATGAGAGGTAGCTTCTGCCTTTAAACTTGCCTTAGTGAAATACCATCGGGTTCACTTGGCTAATCAGTGAACATGATGTCTTGAACCGTTCAGCCGTTAATGTAAACCAAGACATTAGTACTCACACAATATCTTTCCTAATAGTTTCGGTTCCCATGGTTGTGTTCATTTTGGTCCTACACAACTCTTGTGTTTTATAAATGCTTTAGAGAATTCAAGCCTCGAAACATTCTCATAGAAGCTACCCCACTTCGCACTTACATAGGTGATCTCCTATTAAGAGTATTCTGCCATACTTTAATTGATTTATTCTACATATAGGAATCATTAAAAGCTTAATCTAACCTTATACATTCTGCAGAAAACACTTTTCTTCATCATAGAAATAGGTAAGAGATTTTCTCATAAGTGTTCAGCTGAATATTTATAACTTAGTTGTCTCATTGAACCAAGATCTTAGGACCTCCAGCCAACAAGGATGGGTTACCATTACATTGATGCGTGATAGGCTTTTAATCCTATTCCTTTTGATAAGCACACTTGATCTCTTGGTAAACCTTTTGTAAGCGGATTAGCTAGATTCTCCTTGGATTTCACATAATCAATGGAGATAATGTCATTTGAGATCAACTGCTTAATTGCATTATGTCTACGACATATACTTCTAGACTTACCATTCTACTTCTTCTTCAGCTTTATCCAAAGCTATAAACTTTGATTCCATTGTAGATTGATTTATACAAGTTTGTTTTGAGGACTTCCAAGATGTAGTAGCACCACCAATGGTAAAAACATAATCACTAGTAGATTTAGAATCTTTCATGTCTGATATCCAATTTGCATCACAGTATCCTTTTAATACTGCTGGATATCTTGTATAACGTAATCCAAAGTTTAAGGTGTACTTTAGATACCTAAGAACCCTATTCAATGCCTTCCAATGATCATTACTTGGATTACTTGTGAACCTAGTTAGTTTATTTACAGCATACGTTGTATCCAGACGAGTGTAGTTCATAATGTACATTAGACTGCCCATAATATGGGATTCTGTATAATGGACTCTATCTCGCTATTGATAGCATCTTTCCAAAATGGAGCTTTCGGTGTAGACATTGCTTTATTGAATGTCTTAGGATCATTTTCTACCATATAAGTTAGAAACTCTGGACTAAACGAAGTGGATGCTTTAGCCAGTTTACTTCATCTAGGTTCTTCATCATTTGGAGGAGGGCCACTTGCAGTCTCAAAAGTTCACTCATTTGAACTTGTTTCTTTCCTTTCTTTGTATGGAAAGATATCTTCAAATAATGCAGCATTCCTAGATTCAATGATAGTGCCTTCACGCATATCCGAAATATCGGACTTATGCACAAGAAATCGATACACACTGCTATTATTAGCATATCCAATAAATATGCAATCAAACTTTTAAGTGTTTATAAGTAGGCTTATGACCTTTCCATAATTCATACGAAGTTTCACCCTTTTTCTTTTGTGGTATCTTGTTAAGAATAACATTCGCCGAAAGGATAGCTTCCCCCTACAAGTTCTGAGGTAAGCCTGAACTTATTGTCATAGCATTCGTCATCTCCTTAAGAGTTCGATTTTTTGCGTTCAACAACACCATTTAATTGAGGTGAGTAAGGAGCCATTGTTTGAAGAATTATTCCAAATTCTAAACAAACTTCTTCGAAATGTGCTCCATATTCTCCGCCTCATCATTATGAAAAAAATTTATCTGCTTGATTAGTTGATTTTCAACTTCATTCTTATAATGCTTAAACGAATCTTAGGTTTCATATTTACTTTTTAGCAAATAGACATAATAATATCTTGTGTAGTCATCAATGAAAGTAATAAAACACATCTTACCACCTCTAGTTTGCACAAACTTTAAGTCACATATCACTATGAATTAATTTCAAGGGGTTTGTATTTCTTTCAACAGAATGAAACGAAGTTTTGGCTAACTTAGCCTCAACACAAATTTCCCATTTATGATTAGGATCAAATTACAATGAAGGCATTAAATTTAAATTCATTAATTTACGTATGGGGTTAAAATTCGCATGTCCTTATCGATTGTACCACAAAAAAGAAGACTCGAGCATATAAATAGAATTATAACTTTTATTATTGCTTGATTTTGGTACAATAGTAAGGACGTTCATTTTGAACATCCCATCACAAAGATATCCCTTTCCAACATACATCTCATTCTTAGTGAGTACAAATTTATTGGAAACGAAGACTAACTTAAAACCATTCTTACTAAGTAAAGAATCGGATACAAGATTCTTGCGAATGTCTGGTACATGTAGAACATTGTTGAGGATGAGCTTTTTGCCAGAAATCATCTTCAAAATTAGTTTCCCTAATCCTTCAACTTTTGAACTTGCATAATTTCCCATAAAGAGTTGTTCGTCATTGATTTCTTTATAGTTCTAAAATATTGCCTTGTAGGCACATATGTGACGAGTAACACTAGTATCTACCCACCATTCTCTAGGGTTTCTAACGCTATTACATTCGGAGACTACAATTGACAAATTCATTTCTTGTATCCCTTTCAAATAGGGTGTCTCCTTCGACCATATTTGCTTGTGCTTTCTGCTTAGGTTTGCAACATTCATTTGCATGATGTCCTGCTTTATCACAATTGTAGCAATTGCCCTTAGGGATGGCAATGGATCGGGTTTGGAAAACCCTTCCCCCTACCCACTAAAGATTTATAACTTCCAAACCCTACCCATATACCAATTTAAGAATTGCTAGTTGGGGGAGGGTTGGAAGTGGGTCGGAGGCGAGTATACTTCTTTACCAATTTGAAACTCATTAACTATTTTTTATTTTATTTTATTTTTGGAACACATGCGTTAATGTAGTTACAAGAGTTTTTCCCATTTAAATACTATAATTTTTTAAAGGAAATTAATGAGTATATAGGTCAGGTACGGATTTTGTAGAAAAATCCACACCCTACCCATACCCATGTCGGGTTTTTAAATTTACCTCCATACTCTACCCATAAACTCATTTGTCAGATAATCTCCTCCCATTTGCGTTTGGTATCCAACGGTTTTTGAGTCCGTAGGCATTATTTCCATCTCTAGTTGCCCTCGAACTTCTTAGATTCTTGTTATTGTCTTTCTTTGGTGCATCACTTGAATGCTTCCTCTTCTTGTTGATCCTTGAACTAGATTCCACAAGAATAGCATTTGCTCGTCCAAACTGCATTCTAGTTTTATTTTTAGATGTGTGACTGTCTTCCTCAATCCTTAACCGTATAATTAATTCCTACAAGTTCATATCTTTACATCTATGCTTGAGATAGTTCTTGAAATCTCTCCACGAAAGAGGGAGTTTTTCAATGATTGCAGCAACTTAGAATGAATCACTAAAAGTCATATTTTCAGCATGGATGTCGTGAAGAAGAACTTGTAATTCTTGAACTTGACTCATCACGGTTTTTGAATCTACCATATTGTATTCAAGGAACATTCCAACAATGAACTTCTTTGTGACAGCGTCCTCCGTCTTATATTTCTTTTCTAAGGACTCCCACAATTCTTTTGCAGATTTCATAGAACTATACACATTGTACACTGTGTTATCCAATCCATTAAGAATGTAGTTTTTGCATAAAAAGTCGGAATGCTTCCATGCATCCAAAGAAATTAGGGACTCCCTATTGTTTGGTCCTTCTTGACCTGCTAGAGCATCTTCATTAAACAGTTTTGTCAAATTCAATGTGGTTAAGTAGAATAACATCTTTCATTTCCATCTTTGAATTCAACACCGCTAAATTCCTCAGGTTTTTCTCCATCCGGTATTGAAGTTGATTGAAGCAACATAATCACACTTGGTGTACCAATTGAGGTATTCCCAACATTAGTAGTATTTGTTTTCATTTCTATTATAGAAATTGAAATTCAACAATTAAATGAATAACACTTGAAATGTTATTCCAAAGAATTTAGGAGAATAAATATAATAAACAATATACAATGTTAACACAAAAAACACAAAAATCGTCTTAAAATTATTAGATAAAAGTATGTAAATTGTAAATTATATATATATAAGTAAATCAATAAAAATTTATTTAAATCACGAAAAATACTTACTTGAAATTAGCAAAGTAAATATGAAAAGGAGAATGAATCAAATCAAATAGTAGGCCAAGGAAAGAGTTTAACTCTTTGTCTTTAAGTCGAATTTATCCCGCTCGGGTGCTTACGGTGTTATGACAATAGTCTCCCAAGATACAACGGTCCTCTTCTTGCAATAAAAGCACTTTAAATGGCAAGAAACAACAAACTCAAAGTAAGTTTTACACTCTTTACCAAAAGGACTTTTTTATGCAAAGTTTCGGAAATAATGCAAGTGATATGGAACGAAAGAAATGATTGGAATGAATAAAATCCAACCAAAGGGGTCCTATTTATAATTGTTGAAGTATTGTGGCCGAAAAGACAAGCCCCAAAATTGGCACTAATTCGGAAAGTCATGTTGGCTCAATATCCTAGATGACGCTCAAATCTCTCACTCGAGCAGTTTTGAAACCGCTAGATTTCTGCTCGGGAGGTCAACTTATTTTTGGAATTTTTCGAATTAAAATTAAAGTTAAATAAATAAAACTAATTTATACTTTTTCAAAAACAAAAATTATAGATGAATTGACCCACGATCCGAGCTCGTGCCGACTAGTCAGGCGGACAATGGCATGCGTGTGAGCTTTGGACCAAGCCCAAATGCCCAAATTGAAGGTAATAAACAAGTTTAATTTCTCATCTTTTTCCTACTTGGGACAAACATTAACTTTTGTCCATTTATTCCAACAAGCTCATTTCAAAACCTCACTTTAGTCATCAATTTCTCATTCATCCGGAAATGGTTTTACAAATCCAAATATACCACGGTTATCTACGTTTGGAGTAGAATAATTTGGACTTCTCATATGTACGAAAAGGATATCAGGACCCACCTGAATCATTAGTCAAAATTGACCCGTTTCCAAGGGCGGATCTAGCTATGGGCGAGCCCGTTCGGCCGCTCGTGCTAAATCCGACTAGATTTTCAGATTTTATTATTATTATTATTATTATTATTATTATTATTATTATTTAAAAAAAAACGTAATAGCCTAGTAATGTGTTTGATTGAAAGTTTAATGTATTTAATTGTTTTAATTTTCTAGGTGGAAAAAGTGGGAAATTTTTCAACTTTTATTGTTTGATTGACATTGTATTTCATGAAAAATAAAGCAAAATTTAGTCATTTTAAAATATATTTTTTAATTTTTTTACACATTTGTACTTGATAATAATAATATTAATTTTTGAAAAAAATAAATCAATTAACAACAATAAAAATGATCAAATATGACGAAAATGGTAAAAGACTTTTCATGAAAAATAAAACCTGCTCTTTGGAAAACGAATTCCTCCAAATCAAGGACAATATCGAATTTCGAGATAAGTTGGAAAATGAATTCCATAAAAAACTTTGGCAATCAAACAGCGTAAAAGTTGGAAAATCACTTGAAAAACTCATTTCCATGGAAAACTTAAGGCTATCAAATGCAGCCTTATATCCATTACCCATGCCATCCGTCCATCCATTTGCTGCTTTGGGAGACGACTGGTTGAATGATAGTATGGTGATTTATGTTGGATATTGGTTAATAAATCGAGAATTGAAAATCGATCAAAGTGACTTCGTGTCGACTTCGGCCAAATACTCAAAAGCTCGACTCAATCCGTTTAGGCAAAATTATTTGCCACTTTGCCGCTTTGGGGCACACAAACGGTGATCGACCTTTTGAGTATTTGATTTCTCTGCATGTATTGAAGGGTATATTTGGCATTTCGAAAACCAATATCGGATTAATGAGAAATTATGAAAAAGGACGAAAATCAGGTCAAAATATTTGACCGTGCGACCGCATGGTTAGTAAATCGCGCGATCACACGTCAAATTGAATTCCGGTTTTTTGAGTAAAACCGTGCAACCGCACGGTCTATAACCGTGCAGCCGCACGGTTGTCCGGCCACAAGGCACCTTTTCATAAATGTGCATTGTTTGGAAATGGTGCATGGTTTGGCCTCAACTATTTCGTCCACACCCTTTCATGATCTATAAATAGGACCCTTTGGGTGTCCTATTCCTTACAAGTTTGATATGCAAAACATCTCTCATCCTCTCTTCTCTCCAAAATTAAATCATTGCATTTGTTATTTTGATTTTTTTTCATTTCATCCTTGGAGTACATAAGCCTAAATTTGGTTCGTTGTACTTGTGTTTTGGAGTGCTACAAATACAAGTGAAGCCGTTGTATCTTGAGAGTCGATTTCCGAAATCCATAGGCACCGTTGTGGGGCAAATTCGACTTAAGGATAAAGAGTCCAACTCTTGTCTCGGCTTTGTCCCTACTTTCTTCTTCTTCTTCTTCTTGTTTGAACTTTCCTTACCGTTACTCTGTCCAATTTTCGGCTTAAATTTACAAATTTTCATTCTACTTATTTGGAGTCACTATTCACAAATTTCCTTCAACAATTTACACATAGATCAAGAATTTTGAACTCATTGAGAATGAGGCAATTTTGCAACGCTTTCAAAGTATGAGACCTTAGAGAATGTAGTTGTCTAAGCTTATAGATACGGAATAGGGTTATATCATGTATTTTCCTACTATTTTTGTTTGTATTGGACTATATTTTCATATTAAATGAAATTACGTTTGAAAACATTTATATGTTAGTAGAATTTTTAATATTTTTTTGATTAAATAATATTTCGTCGTTGAGGGTCAACGATCAAATAATCAAAGTTCGCTCTAACTCAACCACAATCCTGAATTCGTCGATACCCAATTTTAGTACCATTTCCAACACTTTATCAGTAATTAATTCGTCTGTATGTTAACAACTGCTCAGATCTTTCCACTATTGCTTCGGTGTCACTTATAACCCGGGCATGGAATATAGGCCAAAATTTGCCACACGTGTCTTATGGGAACAGAAATTTGGTGCTTCTGTAGTCGGGGTCACACACACGTGGTCTTTGGCTTTTGCATTGCCCTGTGCATGTTCTATAGGTTGCAGTGAATTCTAGCTGGGTTCATGTATCTATAAATATGCCAGCCTTAAATTATTATTCGGTCAGTGAAAATTAATGGCTGCAAATATTGATCCTTTAGTTGTTGGTAGAGTTATTGGGGATGTGGTCGATTTGTTTGTGCCTAGTGTTTCAATGCATGTGTATTATGGTGCTAAACATGTGACTAATGGCTGTGACATCAAGCCATCCATGGCGATGGCCCCGCCGAGGGTTGCTATTACTGGTCATCCTGCCCATCTCTACACTTTGGTAATTGCCTCGCCTCTTTATTTTCTTTCATAGGTTAAATTTGAGTCATATTCAATCGTATAAAGGGTTTTCTTTGTTGGAATGTTGAGGTACTCTCATTCTCTTTTCGATGTTTTTTCCGATCTCATGATAGGAACCCTGATTGATCATTGTCTGACACGATCTTATGAGTGCATGCACTCATAATATATTTAAGTTTCATGAGTATTACAATGGGTGAAAAAAGATCTTTGAAAAGGGATTTGGTTCAAAATTCTTACAAGTCCATGGTTCAATACTTCAATGAGAAAAATTTTGATCGACAAACAATTCAGAAAACTTTTTATTTTTTAAAAATTGTCCAAGTAAAAATTAAGTCCATGACTAAAATTAAATTTTGATAAAAGTTGATAGAATGAAAAAATTGTGAATCCCAAATAATATGTGATTAAGATTAATTGTTAATATCGCTTTGATTAAAATAAATGATTTAAAGCACTCCATTTACATCATCTTGAAAACCCCTAAAAGAGTGTTGAGGGTTCAAGTTGTAAGACGTTGAGAGTGATATGATTTGTTCAAACTATAAAGAATAAGTAATTTTGAACGTACATTAAGATGAAAGCAAGTGAAATGGAGGATATAAAACACCAAGGCGAAATGGGAATGCTTTTTCTAGAAAATGGCCTGAGGGCCCCAACAATTGCTAGGGGTATTCAGGTGGCATCGGCGATATTCCAGGCCACAAAAGTTGTTGTTGGGATTCAAAATTTTAGGGACCTATTGACACGTTTGGTGCCTTTTTTGTTTGGGCATCCATTAGTGTGTGAGACAAGCAAAATTATAAATAGAAATGTCGAGGAAGACAAACACTCTTGATAGCCTATCGATAACATCTCTGAATTCAAAATCAAATATCAAACTTCCATTTTCAAAGTGTTCTTCAAGTTCTTATTCATATTTTTAATTATTTAGTTTTGAACTTGTTTTTGTTTGATTACTCCTTTATAAATTTGCTTTGAGGCTTTCTAGTACTTGTGGTGAAAAATATTGTTTGAGGACAACGATCTCATATCGTGTTCAAACCATTCGTTTTGATTGATTTACAAAGTTATGTACATTATTAATTTTATTTTTTCTTTTATTGTTTGTTTTCATTTCTACCTTATTTTTTCAACAATCTCAAACAATAATACTTGAGTAATTGCTAGGGGTATTCAGGAGGCATCGACGGTCGTCTAGGCCACAAAAGTTGTCATTGGGATTCAAAATTTTAGGGACCTATTGATTCGTTTGGTGGCTTTTTTTTCTTTTTGGCATCCATTAGTGCGTGAGACATGTAAAATTATAAATAGAAATGTTGAGGAAGACAAAACACTCTTGATAACCTATCATGAACATCTCTGAATTCAAAATCAAAGATCAAACTTTCATTTTCAAAGTGTTCTTCAAGTTCTTATTCACGTTTTTAATTATTTGGTTTTGAACTTGTTTTTGTTTGATTACTCCTTCATAAATTTGCTTTGAGGCCTTCTAGTACTTGTCCCGGTGGTGAAGAATATTGTTTGAGGACAATAATCTCGAATCGTGTTCGAACTATTCGTTTTGATTGATTTACAAAGTTATGTAAATCATTAATTTTATTTCTTCTTTTATTGTTCTTCATTTCTACCTTATTTTTTCATCAAACTCAAACAATAATACTTGAAATGGAGAACAAAACTACTATGACGACTATTAAAATGATGCATTAAGACCCTACTAGAGTTGGTAGGTTCGATGGGACAAATTTTATAAGATGGCAAGATAAGTTGAGGTTTCTCCTCATAACATTAAAGATCTTCTACATCTTGGATCTGGACTTGAGGCCATTTCCAGAATCAACTTCGAAAGACAATAATGAAGTCAAGGCGGAAAGAAAGTAGAGATAAGAGGATGAACTACTCTGTAGAAAAAACATCTTGAATGTTCTCCTACCAGCTACATGATATCTACACAAATGCTAATTTGGTCAAGGAGGTTTGAGATGCATTGGAAAAACAATTACAAGGTCGAGGAGGAAGACGAACGAAGATACTAAAAAGTTTTAAATTTCCAAATATTTTGGTTTCAACTTTTTGGATAATATACCATTACTTGGTCAAATATGTTGGGTTTACAAACAAATGCCACATCAGTTGTGAATTAGAGAATTAACACCGTATAAAATAAGTGAGTTACTCCACCCATTACCAATTGATTTTGGGTTGGAACCTCACTTAGGTCTGGGGGTTTAGGCTTGAGATTGGGAAAATTGATATCTATGGTCCCTACAAGTGGTATCAGAGCTGAAAAGATTGTATGATGAATGCACGATCGAGTGGATGAACTGGACTCTTCGAACAATAGCAGATGAATCGAGATGATGAGCATCTAGATGAAGAATTCCTGTAGTTTCTCTCGAGATGGTAGATCCATGGTAACATACTGTGTTGCGACTACGGAGGATTATCTTGTTGCATGGTGATCTCTCTGGACATGATGAGATGTGATGGGAATTATCTTGAAGGAGGGCGGATGGGCTGGGTGTACCTCGTGGGCCTTATTTGAGGGAGAAATTGTTAAGTATACAAACAAATTCCACATCGGTTGTTAATGAAATAATTAACCGCCATATAACCATAGTGAGTTACTCTACCTATTACCAATTGGTTTTGGGTTGGAACCTCACTTAGGTCTAGAGGTTTGGGAAAATTGATATCTATGGTCCCTACAAAATACATCAATTGCAAATCATTTTCAACAAGATGAAATCTGTGAAGATAGAGATTCTAGAAACCTTCCAAGTTTATGCAATAATTACAAAATCACCACCTCATGGAATGGTTATAGGAAGAAAATACTTCACTATTCCAAAGATCACTCTTTAGAAAGGATTCAAAACTATCTTCAAATTGAGGAAGAGTCAAGGGCACTTCCAAAGTCCATGTTGTGAATCAATCCAACAAAACAAAGATTTCCAGACAAGAAAGTCACTTAACTCCAAAAAAGATGACAAAAAACAAGGACAAGAAGAAATTAAAAAATCTCTTGTTATGTGTCTGGTAATCCCGGACATTACGCACGAGAATGCGGAAATCGCAAACAACCAAAGCAAGAAGGCAAAGTGAAATCCATTGACAATGACATCATTTGTACAATTGTGAGAATTTTAAATGTGGTCAAGGGAAAAGTTTAAGGATGGCGGTATGATAATAGTGACACCTTCTATGTGCGCTATGATATACACTCTTCAAGACCTTTCATAAAAGTGGATGATGAACACGTTCAAAAGGGAAATGGAGTTCAATCCAAGGTTGTCGGCCGGCAAGAGAAGCATAGATTTGAATTTGACATTATGAAAAATGACTACACTTATTAATGTTTTACATGTACCAAGTATGAATAAAATCTAATTAGTGGGGATTTGTTGGGAAAGCCGAGAATAAAGTCCGTACATAAGTCGGGTGAACTTGTACTTTCTCGTAATGGTTTATTTGTTGTTAAATGATATTCTAGTGATAAAGTGGTAAAACTTTACACTCTTGACAATGATATCAATAAGACTAGCAATTTGAATTGTGTGCTTGAGTCTATTTCTTTACGGCATGATAGACTAGGAAACATTGGATATTCTACTTTGAAAAGAATGATTAAAAAGGAATGATCATATTTTGACAATTTATAACATAATAAATGTGAATTACATGTTTAAATCTAAAAGGTTAAGAAATCATTTTATTGTATCGAAAGGACTTCTAATTTATTAGACATAGTTCATTCCAACATTTGTAAACTTAATGGTATGTTAATTAGAGGAGGTAATGAATATTTTATTACTTTTATTGATGATCATTCTAGATTTTATTATATCTAATTGATGAACATAAGGATGAAGCCTTTAGCATGTTTAAGAAGAAAAAAACTGAAGTAGAAAACCATTTGAGTGAAAAGATTAAAATTCTTAGAAGAAGTAGATGTGGTGAATACTTCTCTAATAAATTTAATATCTTTTTTGAACAACATGGCATAATACATCAATGTAGTGCACCTTGAAAACTTCAACAAAATGATTTGACTGAGAGAAAGAATAGGACACTAGTTGAAATGATAAATGATATGCTCCTAAATGCTAAGTTGCCATTTAACTGATGGAGTGAATCATTATTAAGTGCTTGTCTCGTAGTTAATAGGATTCCTTCTAAAAGGTTTCAAGTTGCCCCTATGAATTGTGGAAAGGAAGAAAATAGAATGTTGGTTATTTCAAAGTGTCAGGTGTATTTCTATTAATTCTTTAAAGGAACATCAAGTGGAGATTCCAATTTCTACAAGATCATAAGTAGAAACACCTTCTGAGGATGTTGACACAAGTGAACTTCGTTGAAGCAAAAGAGCTCAAAAGGATAAAGTACTAGGACATGATGAGATTGAATCTCAACTCATTTTCTTCTATTTCATTGAGGATAATGATAAGAGTGTACTAAGAATTATTCCATATGTTCTTCAAATAGAAACCAATCCTAAGTCATATCAAGAAGAAATGTTTTCTATAATAACAACACTTGAGTAGTATTCAATCTACTACCCTACTCTAGACATAGAGGCTGTAAATTGGTATTTAGAAGGAAGTACAATGCAGATGATACTCTTAATATAAAGAAAAACTAGTAGACAAAGGGTATCGAAAAAAGGAAGGAATATATTATTTTGACACATAAGTAGCAGTTGCATGAATAACTTTAATAAGAATCTTATTTATCTTAGCTTATGTTCAAACACTTGAACATAAAAGAGACTAATACCCCAGTTGATGCAAGTTTAAAACTTGTTAAGAATGATGGAAGAACAATAGCACAACTTGAATATGCAAGTGCCATATAGGTCTTATGTATGCAATGCAATGCAATGCATTGCACACGACCTAGCATAGCATTTGCAATTAGTAAACTTTGTAGGTTTACTAGCATTCCAAATGAAGAATGTTGAAAGGCTATTGTTAGGGTCCGTGGTTATTTGAAAAGATCTAAGGATCTAAGTCTTATTCTAAATTTTCAGAAATTCTAGAAGGATTTATAGATGCTAGTTGGATATAATGTGCGGGTGAAAATAAACTTACCTTAGGTTGGGTATTTAATCTTGGAGGAGGTGTGATTTCTTGAAAATAGAAGAAACAAGCATGTATTACACACTCAACTATGGAATCTAAATTTGTTGCACTTACTAAATTCGAAAAAGAATCTGAATGACTGAGGGATTTAATGTATGAAATTCTTTTGGGAGAGAAAATTAATTCTTCATCTTGTGTGATAGTCTAGCCACTTTAGCAAAAGCACACAATGAAGTGTATACTGAAAAGTCTGGACATATGAGTCTAAGACTTGACAATGTGAAGAAATTAATTAAAGATGGAATAATTTCACTCACTTATGTGAAAACTAAAGAAAACTTGGTTGATCCGCTAACTAAACCACTCATAAAAGGATTTACTGCGAACAACATCTAGTAGGATGTGGTTGAGATTCTGCAATTAAAATCCATCAATGACGACAACCCTACCTAACTATACTAACAAGTATACCTCAGGTCAAAGAGTAACAAAATTCATTCAGTACGTGGATTTTTTCATCACTTATACTTTCAATAAAATCCTATCTTAGGTTGTCGAGATAGGACGAATGAGTTTATATAACTCTTAATGCAGTACAGATCATTGGATCAAGTGTTTTTAAAAGTGACAAGGATACTGCAAGAACTTTACCAATATGAACTTCGAGTTAGCTTCGCCTTAATAGAAATTTGGAGTTTCTTTCTTGAAAGTCTGAGAATAAGAGTAGCGCAAGGCCATAATAGTGCTAAACAAGATTGAGATGAACTTGGAATGCATGATGTTTGTGTGTGTGACTTCACCAGTATCATCATTAGGAATAACATGTTCAAAGCTATCATGCTACCTGATATTTCGATGTTACTTTGTGGAATTTACACTAATGTTGAATTCAAATTGAAATATATTTATACTTTATGTACAAACTTGGTAAAATGAGTTTGAACTCGTTATATGTTTAAACAAGTGTGCAATTGTTATGATTTGTTCAAACTATAATGAAGAAGTAATTTTGGACATACACTAAGATAAAAATAAGTGAAATGGAGGGCCTAAAACACCCTAAATGAAATGGAGTTTCTTATAAAGAAACCCCAAGGACAATCTAGAAAAAGGTTGCCCAGACAAAAAAGGTAGTCGTTGGGATTCAAAATTTCAAGTACGTTTTGACTTGTCTGGTGCCTTTTCACTTGGTTTTTTTGCACCCATTAGTGCATGTGGTTGCAACATTATAAATAGAGATGATGGGGAAGACAAAACACATTTGAAGTAAAATCAAATATCAAACTTTCATTTTCCAAGTTTTGTTCAAATTCTTAATTACTTGGTTTTGAACTTGTTTTGGTTTGATTAATCCTTCATCAAATTTGCTTTGAGGCCTTCAAGTATTTACCCCGGTGGCAGTAAGTATTGTTTGATGACAACGATCTCGAATCGTGTTCGAACCATTCGTTTTCATTGATTTACAAAGTTGTGTAAATCATTGATTTCTTTTTTTTCTTTTATTGTTTGTTCTTAATTTCTACCGTATTTTTCCAATAGAGAGTACCCTAACAATCTACTTTCTTACATTTTCAACTACTAGTTTGTTACAAGTGTAATGGATGTATCTGCATTGACATGTATTAATGAATTCGATGGATGCAGGTGATGACAGATCCTGATGCTCCGAGTCCAAGTGAGCCAACAATGCGAGAATGGGTCAAATGGTTAGTAATGGCTACCAAGACACACAGACTAGGAGTTATTCAACCCTAACGAATTTGAATTTGTTTACCAACTAGTAATGGTTAATAATGACTCAAGCGCATGTTTTTCAGGATTGTGACAGACATTCCGGGTTGTACCAATGTTGCACAAGGTAATATCAATTCCACAAATTAAGTTATTGTGAATTAATTTTTTTTCTTCTCTTGTTCCAAGTCCTTTTAGTTGGCAACTTATTGATTCAAGGTAATTTTATTAACTTAATCTTTTGTTGAGACATCTGATTATTGGTTGATAACCTCATTAATACATTAGAAAAAGATAAGTTCAGTATACAATTATGGTGTCAAGTAACTTTACCTAAAAATTTGATGAAAATGTGTAAGTAGATTATTGAAATTAAAATTGCTCACGAATCTCACCAAGATCACCTGCCACATGAATGTGGTCTTTGGGCATATTGCTAATTTTGTTAAATCGACTCTCGAATATGTTTACAACTTAGATATGCTAAAAATTATAGTAAGTTAACTGTAAATTTAGAATTTTGGTGATCGATTAATATTTTTTAACTTTGATTCTAATTATTGGTAAGCATTGAATATTCTTTTACCGAAATAAATAATTTTAATTTGAGTTCAGACCAAGTAATCAATAACAATCGTGCCATAATAATCAAGCTAAATCCTAAGTTGCATGAATAATTCTTGCCACTTGATGACACACAAAACTGCCAAACAATAAAGGTGAATACAATGTTAAAATCAGGAGTTAAAATATTCAGCATTTAGTAGAATGTTACCTAGCCTAAAACGTCAGTTCTCTCTATTAGGGCAAACATAACGAGATAGAATACACCTAATTACGACAAGGAAAATAGCAAAGAGCAGATATCTTGGGTGAGATTCAAACAGAACATATCTCCCAAAAAACAAGAGGAGAGCATAAAGCATAACTGGGGAAGTAATGGTGCAGTTATCCTTTACAATTGCTCATAATTCCCCCATGATTTGCTGGTTATTGGCGAAGAACTTACTGGACAAGTTATGGCTAGGGTCATTGAATGCGCAAGTAGTGAGGTCACTCAAAAAAAAAGGATATGGTAGCTTTTAAACTGAATGATAGTTTCATAGGAGTGGTTACTAGACATATAAAAGCAAGAAATGAAGACATTTTTAAAGACCAACAAATCAAATCTCCAAACAGGGAATGTAATTTCTTTTACAGTTTATTTATGGTGTCTCTAGTGGGCACCATAAACTTTTCCCACCTGTCAAATGGTGGGTGGGCATTGGGTGTCAGGCAGGAACAAATGGATGCAAAAGAGGTAGAAGATATTGGAATAGAAGATAAACAAAAAGTAGAAATAAACTTGTCCAAAAAGGTGATATTTCAGAAACCAGCTCATAAGTTATTTAAACACTTAAGACCATTGTACATTCATGAAATGATCAATAGAAAACTAGTGTCGAAGTTCCTGATAGACAATGGAGCAGCAATCAATGTTGTCCATTACATGATGCTAAAAAAGTTTTCCAAATCCAAAGAAGATCTCATACCTACCAAAGTCATCCTAAGGAACTTCAACAACAGAGCAACATCAGTGAAAGGGGCGATCCCTTTAGATGTAAATGTAGACAATGCGACCAGAACTATGATATTTTTCATAATAGATGGACCTACCAATTAAAATATCCTAATTGAATGGGACGGAAGCAGGAGCATACCTTCCTTTCTTCATCAATCCTCATATACTTCTTTCAAAAAGATGAAGTGAAGATCATTCAGGCTTACAGTTGGTCTTTCTCATCAGAAACTATGTAGAATATTTTATGTATGATGAAAACTATAGACCATTTAGAGTGGTGAAATATGGGGAGGAGACAACAGAAGTGTCACAAAATGAGAAGCCATATTCCGTAGAGGCTCTGACAAATATATTTAGCCAAATGAGGCCAAATATAGTGGCATTTGAAGATCCAATTATTGGCAGAAAGCTTAACAAAAAACCATGAATGGCTCTAGGAAAGATGAAGAATAGGCAATAGTTTCGATCGCGAAAGCCAGGCTCATGGCTTATAGCGATGAATGAAGAGTGGAATACAGAAGAGAAGTTGTAGCTTCGACCTTTAAGATAGTCCCCCGTTATGAAGAAAAATGCTAAATAAGAGTATGCATACACATTAGGAATTTGAACTTTGCAACGTCCAAAGTAAAGTATCATATGACCATAGTGGAGGAGTTGATTCAACTGTAGGCCATTAGGTCTATTTCTTCATGGATGGATGCTCTAGATACAACCAAATTTACATTGCTAAGGAAGATATTCATAAATCAGAGTTTAGATGTCGAGGAATTTTAGGATATTTAAAATGGGTAGTAATGTCTTTAGGCCTGAAAAATGTGAGAGCTACTTACAAACGGACCATGAACCTAATTTTTCACGACATGGTTAACGAGTTTGTTGAGGTGTATCTAGATAATATAGTGGTCAAACCAGTAAAAAGATATTGATCATTTTGACCATTTAAAATGTTCATTTGAACGAATGAAATAGTATAATTTGGAATTGAATCCTTTCAAATGTGCTTTTGCAGTAAGCTTTGGACGTTTCTTGGGATTCTTGGTGTATCAAGGAAGAATTGAAATTGACAAGAACAAGTCTAAAGTTATTCTAGAGGCTAAACCACCCAATAATAAAGTGAGCTGCAAAAGGTTCTTGGGTTATCTAAGGAGATTTATTTCCAATCGTTCAAGCCGAACAAAAGCATTTTCATTGCTCCTAAGACTAAAGAACTAGGATGAACTTATCTAAAAAATAGAGCATCGGGACACTTTCAATAGCTTGGAGGCCTGTTTTTCAAAGTCGATTCTCCTCTGACTAGGTGACCAATAAAGCTGTATATATCCGCTAATGAGCAATCCATTGTTGGTATGATCTCCCAGGAAGATCACTTGGGCAAGGAAAGGAACGTCTATTATTTTAGCAGGTAATTTTGAAAATTTGAATGAAATTATTCTCCTATTGAGAATTTTTGTTTAGTTTTGTATTTCACTTGTACAAAATTGAGGGCCTATTTACAGTTTTTGACTGTGTACTTAGTTTCTAAGATAAATTTAATAAAATACATGCTTTTTTGCCCAATATTACATCAAAGAATTGGTTGTTGGTATCTTTCTTTCTCTAAAATTTGATATCCAACATGTGCCTCAAAAGGCCGTGAAGAATCGGGCTTTGGTCGATTTCTTAGTTGATCATCTCTGCGTGGACATCCCTAAAGGAATGGAACAAGACGTAAAAACTTACGAGATAATATCATGGACCATGTACTTTGATGACTCAAAGGTAGCCAAGGGAGCAGGGATTGACGTGGTGTTAATTAGTCCATTGAGGCAAGAATTTGAATTTCATTTCACTTTGAGTTATTTCTTCACCAACAATCAAGCTGAATACAAAGCCGTGATAATGGGTCTTGAATTATTAACGGACATGGAATTTCGAACAATGAAAATAAAAGGTGATTCCCAATTAGTGATTTACCAACTCATATGATTCTTTTAAGTGTCAAAACGATTCAGTTGGGACCTATATGAAATCGCATAGGAATTACTCGATCGGTTTGATCAGGTAGAGATTCAATATGCCCCTTGAATGTACAATGACATGGCCTATAACTTGGCGCAAACAGGTTCCAAATTCACGTATAAACCCTTAGAACACCCAATATGCCAAAGCAAAATAATCAGAAATCAGATCCGTTGTAAATTGAAGGAAGATCGATTCAAATATCTTGTTTATAAAGGATCGAGAAGAAATTAGATTGGAGAGAAGAAATTAGGAGTTTTCTTAAAGAACCCTATGGTAGGGTAGAGAGAAAATTGAATCTATGCGTCCTTAATTTCGTGTTATTGAATGATGTGTTATATAAAAAAAGTCCATAATGCATACTACTAAAATGTGATGGGCTTTCTGAAGACAAAGTTATAAATTATAATGGCTGAAGTTCATGAAGGTATATGTGGAGCTCGCTAAGGCGGAAACAAAACGAAATAGATGATAATAAGAATTTGTTATTTTTTTCCAGAACTTTGATAGACATGTGCTCAATATACAAAATATTATTTAGCATACCAAAAGCACTGGCCAATCCAAAGAGCCCCTGCAAGAGACATGACTCCTAATATTAAACCTTGGCCATTTAAAGGTAAGGTGCTGGACTTGACATGAAAAATTTACCTACCCTTATCCAAGCAACACGCATTCATCATAATAGCCACATATATCTTCATCAAGTGGGTAGAAGTCATTCCCCTTAAAGAAATTTCATAGTAACACATTATCATTTTCATTAGAGATCACATAATCTATAGGTTTGGAATTTCTCAAACCTTAATGAAGGATAATAGGACGTCCTTAAACAGTGGAAAGGTCAAACAATTTTGGATGAGTTTAGGATTCCATTGGTAAACTAAACACCTATGCCCAGTCCAATAGCCAAGAAAAGTCATCAAACAAGGTGCTTAAAAATATTATTCGGAAGATGATTGATGGCAATGCTAGACAATGGCATGAATGTTAAAATTAGGATGTCCCCTCATTCAAGTACAAAGGGTACACATTTTTAACTAGCATACGTCAAGAGATTTTTTCGATGGAAGTTAACATTCAATCCATTAGAGTAGCTTAACAAAACGACCTAAGTTATAAAGCTTACACCGAATTCATGTTTCAACATATGTTGGACTTGGACGAAACAAAATTGGACGTTTTGAACAAGTTAGAAGTTAAAAAATTTAAAATTGCAAATTATTACAATAAGAAAGTAGTAGCCAAGTCTTTTGATCAAGATGAGTTAGTGTGGAAGGCCATACTACCCATTGACAGTAAAGACCATATATTTGGAAAATGGTCACCCAATTAGGAAGAACCATATGAAGTAGATGTTGTCTTGCTTAATGGAGCATATCACTTAAAAGATATAGATAACATGTTGTATATTAGAGTAATTAATGAAAAATACATAAAGAAATAAATTTCTTCATACTAGGGAAGTGAACAAGTGATTGCCAATTAGGACAGAATGTCCAAAGAAAAAAATAGCATAAATAAAACAATAAGCGCCTGAATAAAGTGCTTCATTTCATTGTGTGAATCAAGTGAACTACAGTTACAAAAAGAAGAGTGAAAAACGTCCTAATCTTTCAAGTCCTAGCCAATACTCAGATATTTCCTCCAACAAACTACACGTAGAGGCTCTAATAAACCCATACACAATTGGACATCTACAGAGATGGTTACTATTTCTTATCGACTTGATCCAATCCTTTGAACTAGGGGTGGGCGTTTCGATTTTCGGTCCAGTTATTGAAGGAACCGAAATCGAATCGAAAATTTCGGTCCAGTTTCGGTTTCGGTTCTCAAAACTCAAGAACCGAACGATTCCGGTTCCGATTCGGTTTCGGTTATTTTTTGGTTCTTTGTTTGGCTTTTTTATTAAAAAATTCAACTTTGAGTAAACGTGAAAATGTGTGCGAAAAACAAATAAGCGTTGAGTCAAAATTCCCCAAATAAATCCATCCATGTGGCAAAATATTCAAATTGAATATATTCTTGTTCTAAATACACTAAATATAGTTATAATATTCTGTATATTCCTATTAGCAATTAGAAATATAGGATCTTCGTCTTCTATTGTTCTATCTGTTGCTTATGCTGGAATGCCTGGATCACTCAAACTAAGAAAATGATAATGATGGCATATAGACATATTTATCATAACATAAAATCATTTAGGTCATTTGAATCTAGGTATATTTCGAAGATAATAAACGATTTTTAATGAATTTTTATCTCAGACTTCAATGTAAAACCACAATTCACTAATGTACCTCCACAAAAGTCACATACATGTCAAACCATACATTCTTCCTAAAATTAATTCAATACATATCAACAGAACAGTCATTATCTTAATTTCTAAACACTGCACTCAAAAAATTCATTGAACTAATGCGAGTGAGACTAGACATCCAATCTTCTAAAATTGGTATAAAGAATTTCATGTAAGATGCAACATGATATGAACAATTAAACAATTATCATAATACATCAAAGTAAGTTTGATTTGTACACTCTATCATGTAAAGCAACATAGAAAATATTAAAAGTGTCACGTGGACTTAATTTTTAAATTAAGAATGTTCGGTTCTTGGTTTGATTTTCGATTTTCAAATAGGAATCGATCGATTTTTGGTTCTCCATTTTTCGGTTTCAATTCGGTTTCGGTTCTCATTTTCACCTAAAGAACCGACCAGTTTCGATTTTTTTTGTTCGGTTCCGGTTCAGTTCTTTCGGTTCCCTTTTTTTGTCCACCCCTACTTTGAACTAGTTGAGCAAACTAGTTTAACGATGAACACTGACCTTGGAAAAGGGATGAGGTAAAAATCAGGGTGAGCAGGTTCATCTACAAAGAAGAGAGGCTTCGCGACCAAAATGTAAATCCGTAAATCCTATCAATTGCAAATTTCTTGAGAAGCCAGGGCCTGTACAACTCCCAGAAAGCTTGAAAAATCCTTAGGACACCTAGGCCGACCCAACCCTGCACATACTTTTTATTGCAAACCAAAATGTGAAGGATCCATTTTTCTATTAACTACGCCAAGGAAAAGTGTGTCTGATGAGCCCTACCAATCAAAAACATAAAATATCTAGATACGGTAAGGGGCTTGTTGCGATGACGATGAGCCCTACAAACCAAGAGTATAAAATCTTTAGATTAAATAAAGGCCAAGGGTATAAAATCTTGGAATTGAGTAAAGGCCCCCGCAAAGAACGATAGTTCTCATTAAAGTAAGAAAAGAATAAGAGGGAAAGGACGGAAATGTTCGAACTATGAGGAACTCATCAAATACGTCTTTGTCACTAAAAGCAAGGCCATAGCCAAAAGGACTATTTCCAGATTTAAGGGATGAAGTGACCAACCAAAACAAAAGATTCTACAGATAAACTTTGATAATCCACAAGGGAAGATGTAGAAATTCATGCCTAGGGATGTAGAGGACAAAGGTAAGGCTCCAAGTGAAGGAAGATATATCTTTTATAAGGATATGGCAGGTACATGAAAGGTCCGTAAATGTCCCCGACGGTTGAGATTTGAGCATTATATCCAATTGGAAATGAGAGTTATGAGCACTATATCAGGTTGAAGTTAAGAGTTGTGACATGTAAAAAGAACTCCAAATAATGCATATGTGACAATAAAGACATGGGGTAGCCACAAATGAAAGACATTGAGAAGGCAACTTGGGAACTAAAAGGTAAGGGAGTGTTTGCTTTTATTGCTAATTAATAAGATTTAATTAAATGATAAATATATTAATTAAGTTGTATTGGAAGATACACATAATTAAAAAAAATCCGAATACGATGTTGACACCTGGACATTAAAATAGTCAGCATTGAACGAAATGCCACCTGACCTTAAGGGCAAGTACGCTCCATTAGGGTGAACATAAAGTGACATGATTATCCCAGTTAGAGTGATGGAAGCAATCAGGAGTAGATATCTTGGGTGATATTCCAATTGAATGTGTCCAAGAAAAAGGGGAGAGTACGGAGTATAACTAGCAAAGTAATGGAGTAGCTATCCTTCACAATTTCCTATAGTTCTCCATGATCTAACGATTATTGGTGAAAAAATTACTGGGAAAGTTATGGATAGCGATTATCAGAGGTGCGAGTAGTGGGATCACTCAAATAAAAGACATGTCAGCTTTGAAACCAAAATGGCCGTTTCAGAAAAGTTACTTGTGCTTCTTCACTAGACTACCTTCCATTTTTTTCTCGATCGCTCCAGGATAAAAGATGATTTGAATACAATTGAAAGAAAGCTTTGCAACAAAGAATTTGAATACATTAAGAATGAATTGTTCACTGATTGATGAACGCAGTAAATTACAAATGTTGGTGCGGGAACGGAAACCAGTAAGCTTGAAAGTTTTGAATACCTAATACCCTCTATAATGCTCAAGTAACAAAAACCTAAGTGACAGAAATAGACATTTAAAAGACGAGGAATCATAATAAGCATTTACAACTAGTAGAGCACTATTAAAACTGAAATGAGCTATTACAATGGAAGAAACTGTTACAACTAAAAGGAAATTTCAGTTTGAACTAATATTTATAGAGTACGACCGAAGTTTGCCAAACTAAGGAAGTGAATGGGTTAAGGGGCTAAGTATTAGCTGCGATCCCTGACATTCTTCCCCATTTATTTTGGAGACGTCCTAAATGCTATTAGTTTATGATATTCTTCGATTAAAGGTTTGGAGGCTCCAATGTCTTTTTCTCTTTTCCATGTATTTTCTTCGCAGTTGTATCCACTTAAAATCACTTAAGTACTTTTGATGATCTTTTCTGGAAGCTTGGGTAGCTCTGTAATCAAGAATAGCTTCAACAACCCTCTTTCTAGTCTTTTTCAATTAAATCCGAGTCACTTCGGCTTGTTTTTAGATGCATCCTCCCTTTCTGTAAAATATGTCTTAAGTACACCGACATGGAGTAAATTGTGGATTTTGCACCATGAAGGGAGTTCTACTCTGTATGCAACTATCTCAATCCTCTTCATGATTGGTAATGGCCTTATATATTTTCGGACCAATCAATAATATTTCCCTTTGGTAGGTTTGTAACAATTTTTGTCAGGAAAGTTTAACCATAACAGATCTCCGACTTTAAATTTAATGAACCGATGCTTCAAATCACCATACTTGTACAATTTTTGTGCTTTCCCAAGATAGTTTTGAGAAATTTCAATATTTCGTCTCCATTCATGAAAAAAAAATTCGCTTGAGGGGACTTGATAATTGGATTCTTATCCACAATATAAGGGAGTAGGGGTTGCTGAATACTGATGATCTTAGAAGGACTCTTATGGTGGAAGAGCTCTTTTTGACATTGAAGCATACTTGGGCTGCAACCAACAGTTTTACCCAATTTTTCTATGAAGTAGAGATAAAGTGCCTAAGATATTTTTCCAACATAGAGTTAAAGCGCTTTGTCTATCCATCAGATTGAAGGTGAAAAGTTGAACTTGCGCTCAAAGTTGAACAAAGAAGTTTGAATAACTCGGTCAAAAATATACCAGTAATCAAGGATCCCAATAACTGACAATGCCTTTAGGTAGCCCCTAGTGTTCGGCAATATGTTTGAAGAAGAGATGACTTGTCTCTTCAAAAAATACATACTTAGTCGCTGCGATGAAAGTTGCATGTTTTGATAAACGGTCAACTACGATAATAGTGAAAATATCTGGGACATTTAGCAATCTAATTATGTAGTCCATCGTTATCAGGATGGGATGGAAAGAGGTCCAAGCAAGCCTGCCTTCTTCTAATTACCCGCCTTATCATGTTGACAAACTAGACAGTCTTTACATAAGTTTCAATGTGGTCCTGCATTTGAGGCCAATAAAAAGCAAGTTGCAATAGTGCACAAGTGTGTTCTTCTCCAGGATGTCCATCCCATAGTGGCATTCCATTATTAAAGATTTCCTCAAGTCTTTTCCTTTCAGAACATCTAAGGGTCTCCTTTTATCTTTACTAGAACCCCATCTAACCAAAACTGATGAGTCTTTCTCAGCTTAATGAGGTTGACCATATATTTATAGTTGGGTTCTTCTCTAGTAGTGCCCATATTTGATCTCTTGTATATGTAGTAACTTCGGTCCCTAAAACAACAGTCATTGCAAAAATAGAAGCTAATTTATTTCGAAGACTGAGAGCATCCGCGATATGATTGCTAGATCTGGAACAACACTCTAACATGAAGTTGAACTCCGAAAGAATGAGCTTGTTTGCCGAAAGCTTTGGTTGGGACATGAATTTGCAAACCATAGTATTATTAGTCTTCAAAATAAAAGAGGACCTAAGTATATAGTGTCTCTATACTCTGAGAAAATGGACCGCCGCGAAAAATTCTTTGTCATATGCTGAGTAACAACGTTCTACATTATTTAGCTTTCGAATTCTAAAAGTGATCAAATGTCCTTCCTGCATGGGGACTCAACCAAGAGCGAAATCTGAAACATCCATCTAAACTTCAAATTGTTTCATCATATCCGATAAGATTAATACTGGATTTGTTCACATTTACGTTTTCAACTTTTCAGCAGTAGCTTGGCATTGTGGAGACCAATCCCAAACTTTTTCGTTCTTCATTAACTCAGTTGGGGCTATTGCAATTTCTGAGTCCCGTTTACAGATCTTCGATAATAATTGCATAACCTAAGAAAAGAGTGTACATCATGTACGTTCTTTGGTGATAGACAATCCTTCATTTTCGTAACCTTCTTCGAATGCGAACCTTTCATTTCTCAATAATATGACCCAAGACAATGATAGAAGTTTCGGCGAATGAGCATTTGGATGATTTAGCATAAAGTTCAATCTCTTGGAGTCTACTAAGGACTCTTCTCAAATGGTCCACATGTTCGTCCAAAGTTTCGTTGTAGATTACGATGTCCCGAAGTACACAACTACAAAATCATAAAAAAACCAATGAAGCACCTAATTCACTATAGTACAAAAAAATAGCGGATGAGTTTGTCAAGCCAAAAGACATGAATCTGAATTCAAAAGCTCCATATATGATTACCACGATAGTCTTTGCTTCATCTTCCTCCTTGATCCGAACTTTCCAGTATCCAGTCCTAAGATCAACCTTCATACAATACTTCATCTTACTTAGCTAGTTGAAGCAATCCACACGAGTGGAAAAGGTTAATTGTGCTTCACATTGATTTTGTTCATGGCGTAATGGTCACAGAACTATCTTAGAGAACCATTGAAATTTTTCTCAAATAACATGGGAGCTCCGTATGACGATCTTTTTAGCACGATAATCCCACTTTCTAGCATTTTTCACAATTTTTCCTTAGCTCTTCAAGCTAAGGTCCCAAGAGAGTGGCCTGGCTCCTAAGTTAAGCTCAATTTCATGATCAATCTCCCTCCTTCATGGCAATCTCTTCGGAAACACTTCTGGCATGATTTCCTCAAATTCTTGTGTTAAACTTCTGAAATGTTTTGAAATAGGACCAGACACCTTTTGGATCTCCTCTAGACGAAGAGTGCACAAAAATGACACTTCATTTCTCTTAATGACCTTACTAAAATGCATGGATAAGATGCTCTTCTTACTCAATCTCCCGACCAGTGTAGGTATGACACATGATTTAGTACCAATCATTTTTAGGAGTCAGAACATGGGAACACTGCTATCTTCGTATCATTAATAAATTCCGATCCTAAAATAAGTTTGAAATCATTCATTTGAAACACCAACAAATTAGTCCTTCCATCAAAAGGATCACCCTTGATTAAAATAGATTTGGCTACTCTCGTGATTTTTTGAACATCTGAGTTGATGGCTATGACTTTTCCACTACCTTTCTTTTGAACCAACCCAAGATGCCCTACTTCGGTACTTGCAAGATAATCATGGGTGGCCTCGACATTGACCATAGCCCTGATCGAATTCCCATCAATGTAAATTAATCATTTAACCTTAAAAATATGGGGTTTTGATTATTCCAACTTTACCTCCTTCGAATGAATGTTCTCATTTTCAGTCGCTCAATGTGATAATCTATTACACAGATGTGAAAATACTTTGACCACCTCCTTAAACTCTGTTGTCTTTCATTTATTCCAATTATACTGGTGGGTACCTTGATAGTTTCCTTGATGTCTACCCCAATGATTACCATGAAATTCATTCTGACTAGTACATTGATAGCCTCTTCTTTTAGCTAGGAGAAGCGTTCTTCCCCATTTTGAACTCGAGCTAGTTCTAAAAGGTCTATTCTTCCCTACTAGATTGACAACTTACTTGTTGTCGATCTTTCTTACGTTCAATTTCATAGTCCATTAAGCATTCGGTGGCTCCCATTGTCATGCTCAAATCAGTCACCTTCTGCCTCTGAAGTTCTTGCATGTCCTCATTTCATTTCATCCCTTCCATGAAAGTGAAGAGCTTGTCCTTTCCCAATATGTCTCGAAAATTTAGCATGTGCCCTGAAAAGGCTTTCACGTGCTTCCGATGGTGCTCATATGTTTCAATTCCCATAATGCCCGACCGGCTTGGTACTGTTCGATTAATTTTGCTTTTCTTATTGAATTTCTAAATATTTATTGTAAAAATATTTCCAAAAAATTATTAGTTCTATTTTTATATAACCCTTTTCTGGGCCTACATTTTCTAGGAAAAATTGGGTTTATTCGCTTCTTTGAAAAGATTCTCATCTATCTATCTTAAGCTTGTTTACTTGGATATAAATATATTTTGTCCGTACCATAATTTCGCATCTCAACTCAGATACAAGGTAGTTGTCGTACCTTTCTTACTTCTTCTTTAATAGTGTCCATAAGAAAGTATTGTTCCATGTCAAGCAGAAAGTTCTCAACTTCCTTTACATTTCATACCCCTCCAAAGGTACACGGCTTCAGGGATTCTGAACCCTAAGTGCATATTCTTCTTGTGCAGGAGCTTTCCTATTGCCTACCATACATTGAAGAATTTGCAACTGAACTCTCAAAAATTCAATTTCTTCCTGGAGGAATGATTCAATAGCATCAATCATTACGGCAAAAATCGCTCGAGTTTCATTTAGTTACATGTGTAGTTCCCGAGTATCCGTCTTCACTATTACAACCTTTTCCTCAAGGCCTTCAATGGCATAGCATAACTTAGCAGTTTTCCCATCAAGCGCATCCACGCACTGTTCAATTGTCTTCGTTTGAGCATCACCCACATCAATGGTTTGTGATGCATTCAGATCGAAACCCTTCAGATCCTTTGCTTTCTTATCAAAGGAAGTGAGCTGTGGTCTAGTACCAATTTTTACGGGATGCCTTTCTTCTTAGTACGGAAATGTCACCATGCGACAGTAGTCTATACTACCATCCTCCTTTTTATCAGTCATTTCAGGATGAAAGAAGACATGAATACGATTTAAAGAAAGCTTTACAACAGAGAATTTGAATGCATTGAAAATGAATTGTTCATTGATTGATGAAAGCATTAAATTGCAAATCCTGGTACATGGGGCAGATACTAGTAAACTTGAAAAGCTTTGAATACCTAATACCTCAAGTAACAAAAACATAAGTGACATGAGTAGACATTTAAAAGACGAGAAATCATAATAAACATTTACAACTGGTAGGGTATTATTACAACTGAAATAAGCTATTACATTTGAAGAAAACTATTACAACAGAAAGGAAATTAAAACTTGAACTTATAGTAGTGCATCACCCGTACACGGATTTGATCGTTTCTAATTTAATTACTTGAATCGATGAATAATATTTGTTACATTTGTGTGTGCACACACACATTAATTTCGGTAATAAGATTCTTAATAATAAATATAATGTATTACAGTACAATGCAACTAGTCGACGAATTAATATATGCTGTCAAATAGGGTTCACACTCCAGATATCTTCTGTACGATACAGATTATAGCTGACATTTTTCTGAACCGCTTTTGAATTGCTTTTTATATTATCACTGTCTATTAGTTAATATATTGTTAAGTAGATAAAAATAAAAATAAAAAATTTGAACAAAAATGGGAATTTAGTATATATCATTATATATATATTAAGATTACGATGTACATGAAGGCAACATTTAATTTCCCAATAGCAATATTTTTTTCTTTTGAGAATATCATTAATTTCGAATTAAAATGGTATTCGACACTACTTATCTGCAAGGCTTAATAACAGCGTGCTACTCATTATCTGGAATTGAATTCAGAATCTGAATATTAAATATGAAAATAAATTAGAAAGCAAGAAAATTGGATTTAGCAACAATAAGATTTTTCAAAACATCAATCATTTTCTTTTACAAATTGTTTCTTCTTAATAGATGATAGATCCAGTCTAAAAGTTCTTTATTGGGTGATCCTCCAAATAATTTTTAACATAACTTTTCTTAAAAATGATTTATTTGCATAAATTCTACCACGTTTATTTATATTCAAATATATTAATACAATTCTTTTATTTTCAATTTAACACATTTACATAGAATATATTTATTACAACTCTTATTAAATATGTAATAATATTTGATTTTCTACATAATATTATTTAGAATATAAAAAGTGCATTTTGGCAGAAATCAATGTGCGTATTTTTCTGAAGACTCTTCTATTATAATATGTCCCCTGTTTGGTATAGATTAAAATCAGTTTTTAGCATATTTTGATAAAAATTGACGAGATGTGTGGTTAAAAAGTTGTGAGACTCATGAAATATATGATTATGGTTAATTGTTGATTTTGACTCGGATTAAAATCTAAAATTTTAGTTTTACCAAACAGGAGCTATATATATAGATTTAGAAAGTGTGGACTTGGACTAATATTTACAAAGTCGATCAAATTTGGGCAAATTACAACTACGAATAGGTTGGGGGCTTCAATATTAGTTGCGGTCCTTGACAATATAACTTGGTTTAGATTCATTTTTTTATTTTTATTTTGAAAAAATATATTTGTACTTGATAGTTCTGGGTTGGAATACCGACCAACCCACTATCATATCGAAATTTTATGTATTGAAATCTGTATTTTCTTTGTGCAAGCCACTTCATTCATTTACAAAAAAGTCAAATAAATCTAGATAGTTATATGATTGGTTGTCACGATCATTTCGAATGTATAAGTAAAAGTGCGATTGGTGAAAAATGAGTTTAAAAAATAGGGCTAAAACTTGAACATACGAAGGAAGAAGTTAAGAATTGAAGGTACGCATGAAATTTAGAAGTTAAGTAACCTATTTATGGAGAAGATATATATTTTAGAACATCCTATTAGATTTAGACTACATAAAGATGTTTCATTTGTGTAATATATGATTCTTAAGCAAAATAGCAGATTTTCTCCATTCAAATTTCTTATGCTAACGTCTTCCCAACTTTCATAGTTAAATATTTTCGAAAAAAAAAATTGTTCTTAGAACATTTTATAATATACTATTTCAAATGCGAATTGCGTCTTATGTTGTAGAGCAACTGATATTTTCCAAGGGTAAATGGGTAATTTCACAGAGTTGGGGTGGCGAATTTTAGTGGAATGTACTGCCTATCAGACAGCGTGACATCTCGGTTTGGAAGCATATTTTATAAACAAGAACCTTTTTTTTATTCGAATACAGGCTTCTTCTTTAATGATATCAATAACATTGTACAATCGAAGTAATAATTTTAATGGGATATTGGACAGGAAGGGA
The DNA here is from genome assembly GCA_963555705.1 of Ligustrum vulgare. Lineage (NCBI taxonomy): Eukaryota > Viridiplantae > Streptophyta > Magnoliopsida > Lamiales > Oleaceae > Ligustrum > Ligustrum vulgare. Next base: position 33,379,718 of record OY743187.1, read on the forward strand.
GACGCTAGAATACGAGAGTCCTCGTCCAGCGATCGGAATACACCGTTACATATTGGTTCTTTTCCAGCAGAAAGTGGCGCCGCTGGGTGAATTGATACCTCCTGTGACTCGATCACACTTCAACACCAGAGCCTTCGCCGAGGAGCATAATTTGGGCATGCCTGTGGCAACCGTTTATTTCAATGCACATAAGGAGCCACTAAATCGAAAGCGCTAAATAATCCATTTGGTTATTTTGAATTTTCATCTGGTTCTTCATCCATCTATAAAACTTGACTATGGAAATGTTTGCGTTGTTGAATCTATTTTTCATCGAGTTCCGTCAATTATTAATCAAGTTTTCAAATTGGGCACTTAAGTTACAATGAGAGGGAGTGTTGTAAAGAAGTAAATGTTTTATATATGAAATAAACACAGTGTTTCATGCGGATTCGCTCATGCTAACAATTAAAGAAGATTTAGACATATGTAAGACAAATCTTTAAGCATTCTGTTTGATTTAGAAAGATTTAATTTACAACTTGCCTCAAAGGGCGCAAGTACACAATGTTAACTAAGGAAAGCTATAAAATCTAAGATAAAAGTCACATAATCTCTGTCTGAAAGTTGATTTCGTGATCTATATTCATGTTGCTTCATGTCTTTTATACTTGTATGATTTTCATTTCATAACTGTCTATAATTGCACACTACCATGTATCAATAACTTATTTCAATAACCTCCTACAGTGTCACTCTTAAATGCTCACATTTTTAGTAACTGCAAATAATGACTCCATTACCGTCATTTTAGATCGTGAGTTGAGTGGGAAAACTATCTCTTCAACGTTCCTGTCGCCCAAATACTAATCTACTCGCCCAATCACCCTAAACATTCATACACACGAGCGAGTTCCTTGATATTCGTCCTGGTTCCCACACTTGAGTTTCTCATTTTTGAGCTTTTATGTTGGGCCTTTGAATTGTTTATTTTTATATGTCCACAATTACCCCCAAATATGGTTAAATTAATGTATAATCATTAATTTTGCTATGTTTGAGACTTCACACATTTTGCAGTTTTAAATTCCAAAAAGCACGAAACCCTTTGGCATTCCCTTCAACTTTCAGGTCTAATGTGCATCTTCTTTTGGAAGCTAACACTTGTCACATTACCCATCAATATATAACCCAAATTCTTTCTCTTTTTCTACTCTGCATCTCTTCTGTTTTTTGCAAAATTTTGATAAAGTACTTGCTTATTTCTCTCTACAGTCAGAGTGATTGCTCATGATATCTCTTCTTTTGACGAATTTCAGACTTTCCTTCAAGAACCTTTTTGTTCATCCTGGTTTCTTATTGTAGGTGGACACTAGAAATCGCCATTTTTGTCTTGGCCCTTTGTTAAATAGGCCTGAGGCTGTTGGACGTTTACCAATTGCCCAATTATTCCCTACAACAGAAACCCTACCTTTTCTTGAGCTACTACCATTAGCCCCAATTAGTTATGGTATATGTACATGGCAAAAAACATATGCCAGCTTCCATGGTTGGTATAAGTAATGATTGCACATGGCCCTACAAAGGAATTGTTCACTAAAGCTCGCATTTTTTTCCATAGCCCTACATTTTTTGGTATCAGATTATAATACCGTTGTTTTCCCACTTGGTCCTTTGTCCATCACTTTAAGGAACATTAGCGTCGTAAATAATTTTCCTCCAATGGGTATTATCATTTCATTTGCTATAATAATTACCAAGGCGTCTCTTAAGATGGACAAGCAATTCTTTAGTTCATACAGACGCATTCAGGACCTTCGCAGTAATTTTGTGAATGAGCTTTCCCAATTTGAGTATGATATCCTCATCAATTATTGGTTATGTAAGTTCATCATTTGTGTTCTCAACATCAAATCGACAATTATATATTTGCCCATTTCCAATGAGTTTGCCTATGGGAGGTCATTGAACCTCTATTCATTCGTACTAGTCACTATTTATAAAGGTATGGTAACTCTTAAAAATGAACTCAGGTCCTCTACCCTAGATAATGGTTCAGGGCCTCTTTAGCTCGTCCAAATGTGGCTCAAAGCGTATTTTTTTCTTTTTTGGCGCCCTCCAAACGGTGTATCTCCCAATTAGTTGCTATATGCTAACAATCAATCAACTTGATCCCATAGTACGATCTCCTAGAATTATTTTACTTATTTTTATACACTTCATTCTCTACCTTCCTTCTTTCCATTTAAAGTACATCAAGTTCCTTTATACTACCAAGCCTCTCTCAACTTCTAGAGAAATAGAGGATGCTTTGCCCATTTAGGCTCAATGTTTTGTTTCACGATAAATTTTCCACAATCTGATTATCGAACTAATGGTAAGGTAGTAATTGAAATTTATACTCCTCAATTCTTTGCCAGTCAATTCGTTAACAAGAGTTAATTTTTATGAATCAATGAATATGTAACTAAGGGGATCAATGATGGTGAAATCCCAAGTCTCCATATTAATTGAATCAAACCTAAAATTGATGTTTTTCCCTTCTTTTGTTTACTCTAGCTTAATTTAACATTTTCCACTTTTCGTTCTTTTAAAACACCAAGAATATCTTGTTTTCGAATAAAGCATAAGGTGTCAATTTTGGTACTTAAAACTATTCCTAGCGGGATCAATATTTGGACTCACGTCCATTTTACTACTTGTTCGATCAGTACACTTGCAGTTTACATCATCAATAAATTAAACCGAACAAGTTTTTTTGACGTCGTTTCAGGGGAATAGTTTTAATATCAATACTAATCACGTTTGAGCTTTAATTTGAAATTTGATTTATAGTTTCTTTCTTATTCTTCAGATTTGTATGTGAAGCAAAGGTGGCGTTGATTTGGTCAGCTAGAACAAGAGATTCAACGAACTTTCAGGACCCAAGTTAGAGCACAAAATTTAGAAAGAAAGTGCAACCAAATGTTGAGGTGCCTCGACCTCTAAGGGACTACATCTTACCAGCAGTTGGTGAGAATTTTACTTGTTTTGTTCCACTAGCAATTCCAGCAAATAACTATGAAATCAAGCCTGGAACCATTCAACTAATCTAGCAAACTGTTCAAATCCATGGCGTATTTGATAAAGACCCACATGAACATGTGAGTAGAGATGGCAACGGGGTGGATCGGGGTGGATCGGACCCCGATCCGCCCCGCCCCGAGTTTTTTTGCCCGATCCGGATCCGCCCCGCGATCCGTCAAATTTCGGGTCGGGTCGGGTCGGGGCGGATCGGTCCACCGATCCGTGGACCGATCCGCCAAAAAAAAAAATTTATTTATTTTTTATTTTTTTAATTTTTTAAAATATAATTTAAATTAAATCTTTTATAAAAAATTTAGAAAATTTATTTTTTTTATTAAATTTTATTTATTTTATTGAAACGAGACGTATAGAGGCCGATTCGCCGATTCAACGGATCGAGTTTTTTTACCATCACTTATTGTAATTCTTTCTTCAAATGAAGAACATGAAAAATGTGTTTTCTTTAAAATGCAAAGATTGCAGGTTATTCCCAAAAATTAAAGTTTGCTACAAAATTTATAATATTAGATTTTTATACATGATAAAAAAATTATATTAAAAAAAAATTTCGGATCGCGGATCGGGGCGGATCGGATCAGCCCCGATCCAAATCCGCTCCGTGAATTTTCGGATCGGGGCGGATCACAAAAATTTCGATCCGTCGATCCACGGATCGGGATTTTTTCGGATCGGATCGGATCGGATCGGGTCGACGGATCGACGGGGCGGATCGGATTTTTTTGCCATCTCTACATTTGAGAAATTTCTTAGAAATCTGCAGTATGTTCAAAATGAATAGGGTGCCGCCAGATGCAATCAAGATGAAGTTGTTTTCATTCTCATTGACCAACAAAACTAAGACAAGATGTTATTCATTGCCTGCTAACTCGATTACTACTTGGGATTGTCTAGTATAAAATATTTTGGGCAAATACTTTCAACCAGGCAGGATGTTAAAAATCACGCAAGAAATAACATCTTTTAGCCAAGGCCAGGGTGAAACAATATTTGAAGCATGGGAATAGTTTAACGACTTGTTAAGACAGTGCCCAAATCATGGAATACAATAATGGCTTATGGTTCAGACATTTTACAATGGGTTGAATGAAGAGAGTAAAAAGCATGCAGACTCAGCAGCAGGGGGTTCTCTTATGGATAAAACTTATGATGAGGCATCAGCAATTTTTTAGATGATGGCATCAAACAGTTATCAATATTATCGTTGGATGCCTAAACATGCAGGGGTTCATGAGGTTGATGCTCTCACATATTTATCCGCTTCGGTTGCAGCATTGATCAAGAAAGTTGAAGTTATTTCCACGTCGTCGGTAAATACGGTTTAATTGTTTGTTATTTGTAATATCTACTATGCAAATCGTGCTACTTCAGAGTGTCCTATTTCCTATTTGAATACACCTAATGAAGAACATGCACTATTTCTTGGAAATAACCAAAGGCATCAATTTGGTCCTTATGCACAAACTTACAATCCTGGGTGGCGTCAACCCCCAAATTTCTTTTGGAGGGATAATCAACCAGCAATGAGGCCACCAGGATTTAACCAACCATGGGAGAAGAAAATCTCATTGGAGGATATGTTTAGTAGATATATTGAGGTGAATCAAAAAAACTTGTCCGGTTTAATTTAATGACGTAAACTGCAAATGTACAGGTCAAAATAGTAGTAAAATGAACGTGAGCCCAAGTATCGATTCCACAAGGAATAGTCTTAGGTACCAAAATGGACACCTGAACTTATTTGAAAACACGATATTTTTGGGTGTTTTAAAAAGAATGAAAAGTAGAAAATATTAAATTAAGCTAGGTTAAACAAAAGAAGGGGAAAAACCCAATTTTGGGTTTGATTCAATTAATATGGAGACTTGGGACTCACAACTTCACCATCATTGATCCTCTTAGTTACATATTCATTGATTCAATAAAAATTAACTCTTGTTAACGAATGACAATTAAAATTTGATTAACTATATCTCTCGATAATAATTAATCCTATTTAAATTGGGCCAATTCGCCTATCTCTAAATGAATTCGTTATCAACTCTCTTAAACGCATTAACATCAAGAAATGTATATAGGACTCCTCGAAGTTCAACCTAAATTGATCTCATTAACTACAAGATTATATCTCTATATCTTGTCCAAATTAATGACCTTTATTGCCTAATCTAATTTATGTTTTCATCTCTCAAATCCCACATAAATCAATATTGCCTTCACCAATTAGCTAAAATGATGAAGTTATAAAACTCACAATAAAGATTTAACAGAGAAAATTAATTATGATAAGTTGAATCAACAAATATAAAACTAAGATTCACAATGAGATTACATTGTTTTTCCCAAGAGAAGAAATTAGCTATTTATAAAATTCATGGAGAATGTCAAAATAAATAAGAAATGCATGAGTGGTTAAAAGATTGAATCTCAAATTTGAGAATTCTTGCAACAATAATCTTCAGTTGCTCCCTTGAATCCAATCTCCAACTCTTGATGAACTCTTCAAAAATCCCAACTATCTTGCATCTAGGCCTTTTTTCTTCTCTCCCAAGATTGGGTAAAAAGTGGAACCCTAATTCTTGGTCTCTTCCATCCTTTTATCTCTCCTCAAAAAAGCCTCCAAACGACCCACTAAAATCGTGCACAAAATCTTCCAAAATAGACTTCTAGTTGGAATAGGATAAAAACGAGATTTACACGAATCTATTCTTGAGGCTGCATAGAACAGACATGCGGCCGTATGTATTTAGCTGCAACCTTTTTTTTTTTTTTTTTTACTTTCTGAATTCGACCCATGCGACCGAATGGGTACAGTTGTAATGTTATTTCTGTTCCTCCCTTCATTCTTTATGTCCACTTGACCCCAACTCGACTCTTTTCACGTTTACTTGATTCCTAACATAGATTCAAACAAAATACACATAAACACATTTACGACACTAAAACACACATTTAGACACAACTTACTAATGGATTGTATAAGAGCTCAATTTGGCTTGCCTATGAAAAAATCTCCCAAGTAGTTAAGGAAAAACATGACTTTCCACACTATAGCATCAACCATTTAAATACATACACAATTGGCACGCGTGTGTGTGCGCGCGCGCGCAACAAAGGCAAGTGTTTCATTCTTTTCTGATCACAAGAGAAATTTAAACAATGCCATACATAAACCCATCCCAAAGTAGTCCATTGTACGTTCCACCTCTCGTGAATCCACTCTCAATTTTCAAAATCCCATGTGATCCCACAAGGGGTACTCATTTCACTGAAAATCATCAATCATTAGCAATATAGTGTTAAAACAAATCATGGTAAGCACCTTATTGTGAATACCTCCCCAGCCTCAAGAATTCTTACATAAGAGCCTAAACTGAGCACTTTAAATTGCTTACATTCCGGGTGTAGTGGGATACAATACCCTCACATAATATTCACTCTTTGCACTCATAGTGTTTAGGGAAATCATTTTATACTCTCAAATATATGCGTAGAGAGACCTAGCCACATGCTTGATAGCTAATATATCAAATTGGAACCAACAATGATATGAATGCAAGTAAGGGTCTTTATTGGGTTGTAGTGGAGCTTCGGGTTAGGTAGGATTAAAATGATTTCTTTTTGTTTTATTTAGTGAAGGAATTTCAATAACTTAGTTTTCAAGAGCTTAATTATTCACTTTTTTTCATTCATCATTACAACTACCTTCTTCAATCCTATCACTTCCGAACTCTCTCTTTTTAAAATATATATATAAAAAAAAAGGGTTTCACTTGATAATATTCACCACATTTTTAATTTCCACAATGCAAGGATAATGAGATTGACCTACACAATCCCCCTTAATAAATAAATAAATATCAACGACACAAGTTGACAACCAAACAAAAATAAATAAATAAAAACAAGAAAAAAAATATCAAGAAAATTAAGAAAACAATCAGCTCCAATCCACGAAATGCATTGAAGATGCTCTAACACCCATTTAAAACAACACCCATTCCTGAATTCTCACCCCCACCTGCCCAAACTCTTTTTTTCTCTTTCTTCTACAACCCCTGATTGGTATCGATTAAAATCTAAATTTTAATTTACGTCAAAGTCAACAATCAATCTCAACCATTTATTTCATGGGTCCCACAATTTTTCAACTACACATTTCATCAACTTTTATCAAAATCTGTTAAAAATCTGATTTTAATCCATACCAAACAGTGGCTAAATATTTAAAAATCAACATAAAAAAAAAAAAAAATTCGGTCATTTCATATATACGATATTATAAGAGCTTCAATATAAGTATAATATCAATATATAAATTTTTCTTATTATAAAAGTATTTATCACATAAATTATTGGTTCAATTTAAGCATAAATAATCGCAAGAATAACTTTTTTAGCTAACTTGAGTTTGCATACCTCATTTTGAACTATATTTTGTTGATTTTTATATTTGTGCCTACCCAAGAATCTCTTTACCCAAGAATTGTTTTAATTAATTGGTAACTATTTGCAGTTCCACTTTATTTTTGCAATCTATTATTAGTGTTTAAAAAATCAAAAATCGGTTCTAACTGAAAAACCAGCAGGTCAAAGGTCAAAAGGTCCGATCGGATCGAACCGGGGTCAATTAATAAACTAAAAATTATTTCAAAAATCACAAAACTTTCTAAAAAACAAGTTATTTTGCAAATAAACCAATTTTTATTTATTTACAAAATAAAATCTTATACAAAAGTAGTTTAAAACAACCAAAAGTAACTTAAAAAAAAAAAGGTCAAAACAGAATTTCAAAACCAGGCCAAGTCGACCGAATCCCGATTAAACCAGAAAAGGTTTTTTAAGAGGATCGGATCGATTCTCTGGCCGGTTCACGTTTTTCCCGATCGAACCGACCGGTCCGGTCCAATTTTCTAAACACTACTAATTATGTTAAAAAAATAGTTAATTATTTTATCATTAACTGATGCTTGTAGCACCTTTCTCAAGGATGAGTACCGTAGCTCAAGAATAAGGTTAAATGAAATTCACGATGGAAGAGATGTTGGAATGAGCAAAAATAGGAGCAATAGCATTTATTGTACTCAACTTGTATGTGATCATATTCATGTTAGGACTAAAGGGGGAGGAAAGCCAGTGAAGTTATCAAAGTATATAGCCAGTCACAATCAAAGAGAAACTACCTTTTTGAACTATATTTTACAGATGCAATTCTATTATTTATAATTTTCAAGTACATTAATTTACATTTTCTCAAGTCTATCTTCATGAGACAAAGAAAGTAATTTATATATCAATTTATTTGATTTATCAGACAAATGCTAAGCTATCAACGTCCCAACTGTAGGTACAATAATAAACTTACTGCCCTTCGAAATGGTCCGGAGGAATGATAACCTGTCCACTACTCGAGTCTTGATCATCTTTTATCTCAAAATTTAGTAAAGCATTGTCTCGACCGTGTTCCCAAAGAATCTACACACTAAAATAAGAGTACTAGCTCATATTATTTCACCAATTATCCACACCCAACATTTCTCACTAAAAACAATAACTGGTATATTAAAGCCGATTCAACGAGATTATTCCAAAACTGAGATTAGGCTATACAGTCCAACTCATGAGACTCACAGGAGTATAAATTCCAAATCTCTAAAGAACTTCACAAAAAAATGCCCTTGATTTCGATCATAGGAAGCAGCAACTTTTCCAGCTTACGTGACTGCCCTCCGCATTTAATATATTCACCAAAATCAAGTATTGCCGCTATTTCTTGGTAGCTGCAATTCTCATCTTCCTTCGTTTATTGTAGAAAACAGCAAGAAGCATATCATCTTCGGCTTCTAGTTCTACTGTCGGATTTTGACGACTTTCATCTACTCTTTCTACTTCCAACGTCTGACGGGAACAATTTTCATCTCTGGCTCTTCGTCTCTTTCGCTGGTAAGTGTAGAGGAAGCCAGGTGTTGAACATCTTCCTCGTTCTAAACACTCCCCGAGCCGCATTTCTGAATTCTCTACACGTTGCAACTCATTGTCCCATCCAGAAGATATTAAAAGATCTTCATCATCTCTTGATACTTCAGAGCAAATATTGCTCCTAAAACGCTTATTACGTTTCTTGCTACAATCCCCATTTGCAGCATCAGTTCCTTTGTTCTTATTATTGGTTATCTTCTTCGTCTTCAATAAGTTTGCATCTCCAACAAGTGTCTCCACCGTACTTAAAGTCTCTGGCACTTTCTCAACCTCATGGGATTCATTACGTCTCCTTCTTGGACGTAGTTTAGAAGCCTTGTTAATCTTAATAGCATCTTCCGCACCAACATCAACTAACGCATCACCCATGGTTATCATCAATATATTTGGATCGGTAAGAGGTGATGGATGTTCTAGTGTCGGAATAGAACCTTCACATTCCTCCAAAGGTTGAGACATCCATCTTTTTCTCTTAACTGAATGCAACCTCTTGCTCCTTTTCTTCTTTGGAACAGATCTACCATGCTCATTTTCTATCTGATTGCCATTTGTTAACCTTGTAACTTCTTCTGGAGAGATCTCACTGTACATTTCCAAATAAAAAACAAACCCAGAATCAATAAAAATACATAGCATAGTAGCTATAGAAGCAAGGAAACAAATACACAGCATAGTAGCTATAGAAGCAAGGAACAAGAAAAAGAAAGATAGCTACCCAGGAGAAGCATCTTTTTCAGTACATTTCTTTCCTCGCCTACACAAAATCAAGGAATCAAATCAGTTCCAAAATTTTGAAAATAAAGATACACCCTATAGACTAGAGTGAATCGCAGAAACAAAATACCTTGATCTTCTTCTTTTTCTACTAGAACGGTCAACTTTTTTGGATTCGGTGATACAATTTGGCAAAGAAACAAAGTCATTAGGTCCAAGGGAAGGTCGCTCTGACTCCCTATCTACAAAATTGGAAATCAGTGCAACCTTTTGCAACTTTCTAGCTGCTTGAAGCTGAGGAACTTCATGTGGAAACAGCACCTTCCATCTCCTAACAGTTAAGAGTCATATAAAGCACAAAAAAATTTAGAATCAACACCACACAAGATTATCAAACTCAATAAATCACTTTTCACTGCCATAAAAAATCTGTACCTACGACACTGATTATCAGTACGTGGAGGAACACATGCAGCAACTTTGGACCAGTAATATCCATGTTCTAGAATGGCTGCTTCCAACTTTGAATCCTCTTCTTCAGTCCATGCAGACAGATTCAAAGAAGGATCTAAGCAATTAACCCATCTGCCACAGTACAATGCTCATAACTCAATTAAATTGAATAAAATCATATCTTAAGTATCACATTATAATTCAAAGAATACCTTTCTCTGCACTGTGCTTGTGTCCGTCCAGGCACAAAATGAGCTACTTTCTTCCATGTTTTTGGCCCAAAAAATGTTACCGCAACTTTCAAGCGTTTGTCTTCATCTGCAGTCCATCTTCCAACCTTCTTCCTGGTCGGATGAAGTGTTTTCATCCATCTGCAGTTTCCACCCAACAAGAAAAAAAATTTAATGAACTTAAAAAGTTCCATAAAACATTTAAAAACAGGGGGAAATGACTAACTAGAAGCAAACTAGACCAACTCAAGCACTTGGAAGATCATTCTGATGAATTAAAAACATCAAGGCTCTGTTTGATACGAGGCGTGGGCGTGGTTCCATATGGTTCTAGTTCCAGGGAACCGAACCAAGAACCGATGGTTCTTTTGAAAAAAGAACCCTTGGTTCTTTTTGTAAGAGAAGAACCGAACCTTTAGGTTCATTTGGTTCTAGTTCTGGTTCCGATTTTCTAAACTAAAATTTTCAAACTTAAGCAATGAAGCGATGGTAGATTCCAGCTGGTAAGAGTCGTAAGACCGTAAGGTCATCGACCTTGATCAATATACGAATACAACAGTCATATTTGTCTTTTGCCCTGACTTTCTCCATGGAAAATTCCTTTTTCCACCTTTTTGTAGTGTTTGGTAGTCAATTTTTTCCATGAAAATTGTTTCCAACTTCCATGTAAAACACGTAATCTTCAATTTCATTGTGTAAAACATGTTCCCATGTATTAGGTGGGAAAGTGTTTTCCATGTTGTGTAGAAAACTGGTTTGGTTCTTTTTGTAGTTAATTGACTTTTTTCTTCAAAAATTAACATTATTATTATATAAGTACAAATGTGTGTGCAAAAAAGAAAAAAATTAAAAAAATATTTGATTACAATAACTTAATTTTGCGAAATTTTCCATGAAAAATAATGCCAATCAAATAACAAAATTTGAAAAACCCCACTTTTTCCACCTAGAAATTTAATCCAATCAAATGCATTAAACTTTCAATTCTCAAGAAAATAAATTCCCAAGAATTCAATTACCTAGAATTTGTTTTCTTTCCACCCGAATTCCACTCGCAGTCAAACGAACCCCTAGTATTGTAGCTTGAAAGGAATGTCACAAACACTAGACCCTATGAGTTAAAGTTCTTTTTCCATTATGTCTTTCATTGTTTATATTGAGGGGAGGAAAAAAGGTGAACGGTTTGAATTTTGGCATGTAATGCCGACAGGTTAAGAATTTTGCTTACGCTGCAGCAACAAAAATTTAGGAAAACCATTGTTCATTAGTAATTACAGATTTCGCCAATATAATCACAATTTTTATTTTTTATTTTTTATTTTTTGGGGGGCGGGGGGGCGGGGCTTCTAGACCAAGTGTTTAATAAACTTCAATTTTCTGCCAACCAGCACTAATTCTTAGATGTACCTATTGTTTGAACTAATCCCGAACCCATTGATGAGTTGGATCATAAAATTCAATCCAGATGGTTGCTGAACCATATGCCACAGCCCAGTAACAATCTGCAAAAATAAAAAATGGTGGTGCTACTAGAAAGTAAGGATTCAATATTTCCTAGGAACAAACGCTAAGACAGTATAGCCCTCTAATATGCCTAAAGTCCGTACTGCAATATAAAAAGAAGTTATTCATCCTTGAATAGAATGAACAAAAATTCCAAAACCACGCAAAATTTAAGTAATATTTTCCTCAATGACATATAGTCTATAGCTTCCAATTAAGTAATATTTTCCTCCCTATCGGACACCCATATTCCAAGACCATACAAGCCTATCACCCAGAATGCACTAAATACCAAATTTAACCACTTCCAAAGAAAATATATCAATTGCGATTATCTTTGGAAAAACCAAAGGAGGTTTTCTCAGATTTTCATGGAATATATCTAGATCTCATAGACTCAATGACATATGGTCTATTGCTTCCAAAAAATATAAGCCTAGCAAGTACAGTTATGCACTGCATATACAACTTTCTCACTCCAAACCCCCATTTTCAGTACAATCCCTCCAGTGATAACATTCCCATGAACTGGTCAATCCTAAATGAGTTCTAGTGGGCAGAACAAGCATACTCTGTCTCCATGTTGGACCAATAGCAGGATCAAAGTGTCAGGTCGAGCTATTTCAAAGACATTGTTTTATATTGCTATTCTGTGATGCTCAAATCTTGATTCCGGCCGGCGTACCAGCTTCGACACGACGCGACACGGGTACCGGTACGAAATACGGGTCGGACACTTGACTTTTCAAGTGGACACGGCCATGGACAGTGATGTACATAGGTGTGTTCGTTTGTGGGTGGTGACCATGGATAATAGTGTGAGTTCAAGAGGAAGAAGGGGGGAGGAGGACTTACCCGGTGGTCGTGGTCGTGGTCGTCGTCGTGGTCATCAGCGAATTGGCGGTGGTGGCCGGAGAGGAGGAACCGAGAGTGAGAGATGAGAGAAGGTGACGGTTTGAGACTTGAGAAGGAGTCCGGGGTGATGAGGGGCGGCTAAAGACTGATGTGTTTAGGGTTAGGTTTAAACTTTTAACTTTTGTAAATTTGTCAATTAAGTCCCTAAACTATATATTAGTATATAATTGAGCTCAAAAATTTTATTTAAATGTTAAATGTCATGAAAAGTCCACCTAATTTCAATTAAATACAATTTTGGCCACATACAAGTTCATAAATAAAAATTAGCAAGCTTAGTTAATTAAATAAATAATTACGCATAGAATTGTACATAAACAAGTTATAATTTTTCTAATTGACAAGTAAATAATTGCACTTTGAAAGTTGTACCCACATACCATGTCCCTACAATTTTGGCCACATACAAGTTCATTAAATAAAAATTAGCAAGCTTAGTTAATTAAATAAATAATTACGCATAGAATTGTACATAAACAAGTTATAATTTTTATAATTGAAAAGTAAATAATTGTACTTTGAAAGCTGTACCCACGTACCATGTCCCAAAATTTTGACTCTTTTTAGCCGTGTCCTCATATCTTAGATTTTGAAAAAAGAAGGACCTGACACTCTGACCCGGACCCGTAACCGAGTCCGAGCAACATAGTTGCTATTTCAAGTATATTGTAATCCCACAATATCAATGCTTCATATCCTAAATAGGCATTTTCATTTCGTTCACAGAATCTTAAAATGAACTCATCATTGGGCATGTTGACTAACCTATTAGAGCACTGGGTACCTGTCCTTCCTTCGATCAGGGAAGCAACGTGTTGCCAATTACTCTCACCAAATTTTTCTACAGCGGCACGGAGTTGATTATCTTCCTCCTCTATCCACTCCCTTTTGAGTATTGAAGCATTAAGACTCCTTTGATAGCGTGCTAAGCATTGAAAAGGGGTCCTATTTGTTCCCAGTGAAACGGCAATATCTATCCAGTTATTTAGCCCCTTCTGCTGGATATTATGCAAAAGATTCTTGTCCTCCATTGTAGTCCATGAATGCCCATTGATTAAAGGATCTTCACAGTTCAGCCACCTTCAAGAATATATAATTCGGTTACATGGAAAACAAAGCACGTTATGATTACAGTACATGTTGGAGCAACCAAAATGCATAAAATAGCATGCCTCCAGATGAAATGGAAAATATATCAGGGTAATCATGACACCAATTTAATAGTTCTAAATTTGTCTCAAGCATTAACAATTCAACACCAATACAAACATTGACATAACAGACTCTAGATGTACGAAGTGTTTCTTTCATGATTAGATTTAAAAACAGGGCAGAATGTTGATATAACGATTACAAAATCCACCAATGCAAATATGCAACTTCATGATTATATTCCCATGATCAAACATTAAATATTAGGAACTTGCACCCACCCACCCATTCCATATATAAATGAGCCCTTGGGTACTCCTAATTTTCTTAGCAAACGGTCCGTAAGTTCACATTTTACAGCACATCAGCACTGATTAGTGATTATTTCAGTCCAGAAGAGACCTTAAAACCTCTGCGGCTTGCCCATGATCAGCAGTATTCTTTAAAAAAAACTGTTCTAGTCATCACCCCAACCTTCTCCCTGATCAACAGGACAAGCCCTCGCACTCTCGAGGCCACAGCAGCAAACCCCAAGTGCTGCTCTGACCTGCTGTCAACACCTTTGTTGACCAAACCCTCACCAACTAATTTCAAAGTGATGGCTAGTTATAGCAGCAGGAATCCAGAACTTGGTGTGGACCAATGGATTAGAAAGGTGTTTCTTTGGTCTCAGACTCACAGTAAATGCATGCAAAGGACCAGTGCATCGGGAATGGAAATGGTTGCAGATAAATGGAAAGTCTATATCCCATAAACTAACTCTGTAGCACGGACACTTCAATTAGGGTAGCGTGTCCGTGTCCAACACGTGTCGGACTCGTGTCGGATCCGACACTCCTCCGACACTCTGTTATGGTCACTCCGCTTTTTTTATAAGAGAAATCATATAAATTTTAACTCAAAATTATTATAAAATAAAAAATAGGTACTCAAAAATAAAAGATTTCAACAAACAAAATTAATAACAAATATAAAACTAAATTTATACTATATAAATGAAGAATTTTAAATATTTTAATTAACGTGTCGACAACGTGTCGTGTCGGTACTTTTTTGAAAAATTGCGTGTCGACGTGTCCGACATGTATCATGTCAGATACACGTGTCTGTGTCGGTGCATCATAATAAACTAATTAATAGATCTCTACTCTACGCTTTGCAGATATTCAACAATCTCATCAATCGACTGTTCAAGTGAACAGAAAATGTTACTGGCTTGTCATTTCTATCCAGACAAATATTTTAATGAGCTAAAATGGGATTTCTTATGGAGAATGTTTGGATATTAAGTTACACCGATATGCTGCAACACCAGATCTTCGAAGTTAATTAAGCATTTATTTAGGTCAAAATAAAATAAAATGTTAATGTGAAATTCCATTTTTTTCTGCTTGCAATATTGGTGCACCCTTCGTTCCTATTATCCATGCAAGAGCTGGTGGCAATGTGAACATATTGAGGGGAAAGAGAGAGAGTAGAATAAGAAATAAGAAGGGACTGTTTCTTTTATCTTTCTAAATTGTTGCATTCTCCCTTAAAAAGGAGGGAGAGAGAGAGAGACCCAAAAAACTGTCTGCTATGTTAGCTGCCTGTGATTTTAAACCTCCTTTTGACAGAACCTTCAAGATGAATAAATTTGCTACAAAATTTAAGTTTGGAACCATTTGCAGAGAAAATTAGAATGGAAACCAAAAATGGATCTTTACATAAAAATTTGACTGTACGTGCAAAACATAATTTAATTTCATGTATAAGATGCCAGTGGAATCATGGATTTGATGATCATTCTGTTGACACTGCACTAATTATAATATATTTTATTCAGAAACATCAACCAAACCTATAAACCCAAAACCTTGTCTGGTCTTTCCTTTCCAGTTTTTAACTTTCAAAAAAAGTATGAGAATAATATATTCTCAAGTGATCAGCTTTACCATCAAGCAAGACATACCCAATGAACAATATACAGAATTTGCATAAAAAATCATGAATGTTTTCTTCGTGTTAAAAAATAGTCACCATCTTACCTTGCTTGACATTCTACACCAGTGCGGCAAGGAACATACATGAAAGCAAGTTGTTCCCAGTTGACCTTGGGCAAGAATGATCTCATTATCTCAGGGGTTATATCAAGATCTTTTATTGATGCAACAATGCTATCTACATTAGTTGAATCTCCAGAAGATCCATCTCCGTCACTGAAAATAGAGTTCAAATAAGATCAAATAGGCAATAAGAATAAACCATAAATGCAATTCTATTATCTGGAGAAAAAGATATCGCAAGGTTAAAGAGTATATATTTAAGTAAAGGATGATCACAAGACTCATGGTATATTATTCTAAATTGCTAGTCTCACGTCAACATAAAGCATTCTAAAAAGATTTTCAGTCTCTTCATCTCAAATTAGGTCTCTCAAACCAACGATGACATGGGATGAATAAGGCTCATTGCATATGTATGTGCTCAAATCGTTCCGTTACAAAAAAAAAAAAAAAAAAATGCATTTTTAGTGACAACCCGGCCTTTGTAATCAAGCCGTCATATCATACGTTTTGTCCGCTCTAAAGAGTCAGATGATTTTACCCTCATGGATTTCTGTCGCATCCCCCAAATTCGAAACTAAGACATTTGCCTTATGAAAGACTTGAATTGAATCCAGATACCAATTGAGCAAAACGAATTCTCTTCTAAAGTCGTTCTATAACCAGCCAAGCTCTCTTTTTTTGAAAGGATGAAATCATACCTATTGACGGTCCAAGGAATGCAACATTCGAGCAAAGCCCTTACGCGAGTTGCTCAGTTGGTACTAACATTCAACTTAAGACTCTCATAAGGCAGAGGTCTTATGTTCAAATTCTATTAATTATGAGTATAAGTTTAGCTGCCAGAATAGATTCATTCATATCCAAAAATTTGTAATAAAAATCATTCATCTTTCTATACTTCCATATAATTCATTATTTTAAAGGAAAAAGCATTGTACATGAAAGGCGAACGACCTATGCATGTGAACTTTCACCAAGTGATGGTAAATAGTCATATCATATGCACAAATTATGTGTTGATATTAAAATTTGCTAAACTGAGTTGAAAACTAAGTCCTACGTTGAGATTAATACAGTTCTACATATATTATGAGGAGTTTAAACACCAATAAGCAATATTATTTAAGACGCATAATCTCATAGAATTAGTATTTAATTTTTGATTAGTTGTACACATTGTTATACACATATAAACTAAACCCTTAGTTTAATCTACTCAGGTCACATCACTCTTATGCATAAGAACTTCAACACATCTCAACTATCTTTAACATCGTTCCCTCATCCTCATTTCTTATTATATAATAATAATAGGGAGGTCTAGTATCAATTTTATTACCTCATTTACCTCAACCTCATTTTTGCCCCCACATTCATTATATGAGTTTTTCCCCTTCAAAATAACCCAACAATTAAAACTATCTGGTACTTTCATTAAATAGAACCCTTTTAACTTGTATCTTACTATCTTATAATCACAGAGTTCTTGTACCCTTTTTCTATGTTGTCAATATTGTTCTTACCTAATTGTAAACATCCTCTTCAGATCACCATTCATTTTTAATGATCAAACCTATGTACCAAGAAGAAACATCCTTGAGAAAACATAATCCTATATTTTAACTCAGGCATAATCATAGACCCTACTTATGCTTAAAGGACATATCATGTTTTCCACTTTGATTCTATAAAACTCTTAAATTCTAGGGTGCTACTGTAAACTTTTCTCATGATTTAGCCACAAGTTGCCAGTCCAGTTAAATGTGTGCTCCTTTTATGTTGGAATGCTGAATCATTCTATGTGACACAAATCAAGTAACAAAATTGAAAACTGAAGTATTCAAATTAATGCATCAGAGACAATAAGTAACAAAATGGAAGACTTAATTAAATGCATCAGAGCAAAATTAGACAAATTTAGTTTAACTATTAAAGGAAATCAGTGGTTGGGAGTCATGTCAAAATTAACAGAGTATTCAGATCACCATTGTATTCTAGTTCATATAATTATGTATTCCACAAATGATGAAAAAATAATTATCTGTAATTTCAATATCATGTTAACAACAACTTCCACATGCTGCATCCTTTTATCCAAATAAAATCATTCTATATTTCTATCTGCATTAACTGCACACTACTTGATATCTGCAGGTTTCTCATTCTTGTACTGTCGGACAAAACTTTTAAACCACCAGTATTTCAAATACAATTTACAAACCATCCCATGCTTGTATTGCATATTTTACTATGTGCAAATGCATGGGAATCAAAAAGCCTCTCCTTGACTTTAGCCTTTTACATAATTTAAAATGACCTGAATAGATCAAAATTCTAAGTTAATTTTTATTAGTTGAAGTTTACCTCACTGCCTGCCAACTAACATTGCTTTGATGTACCAAGGCAAGACCAGTAAATTACGGTTTTAACCTATTATAAATAAATGTTAAACTCGGGGTCTTTTTTAAGACAAATAAGTTGCTCATAACATGCATCAATTAAAGAAATGTTTAAGCCTCTGTTTGGTAATTTTTTTTATTTTTTTTAAGCAAAGAATTTGCTGTTTTTGAGGTAAAATATGTGATTGAAAAGTAGTTTGTAGAATATGATGTGTGACTAAAAAGTGATTTGGGGAAACATGTTATTTATAAACTTGTGTATAAACAAGTTACCAAACTAAGGCTAAAGAATACTGCATTATCCAAAGTTCCCCACATTCATCAAGCACGTTCAGAAAGAATAATACCTCAACAGATCAATGGATTGCTGAAGCAACATTTTTTGAAATTGTTGTTTAACGCCTTTCACAAGATTCTCTCTTTCTTTCTTCGACCACTTCTCCCGATTCACTGAGACTGGAAAGTTTGTCAACGCCTCTTTATAGTTAGCAACATGTGAATTCTGTGGAGGTCCCTTGTATATGGCAGGGATCTTCTTCTCATTGAACTGCAGGAATAAAAAAGTGTGCTTGAACATCAAAAGGAAAAATAATATAACTCTTTTCCAGAAACATTCAGAAGTATTATATACTTTATATTTCATGCTAAACTTGGACATTATAAAAGCTGAAGGTAACCTTATCCGCTTCAAAAGATCTCTGTGTCAATAAAAGAGATTGACTAAAAAACAAAGAAACTGACCCTAAAGTCCATCTCCAAGAAACGAAATAAATATAAATTTTTTAAGGAAAATCCAAATAACCAGACATAAAAGTTATCAGAAACATGAACAAAATCAATCAATGTATGGAAACAGAAAATAACAAATCTGACACACACCTTTGCATTCGCTTTTAGATTTGGCATTGATATTAACTGCACACGAGCGTCCTTCTTTTGTGAAAAAGCTCGCCCAGTTCGCCTTCTACATGCAGCCTGAAAGTCTTTCAAGATTTTGACACGATCCTTCAACCTTTTAATTTCTTCAATCCTTGCTTCTATCTCCCCAAGCTTACTTCGTATAAGTTTTTGACAAGATCTGTTTTTCTTGATGGCATCAACAAATGCCAGTGCTGAACTCGGGAAATCAGAATTTCTAACAGGCAACCCATCAACATCATTAGCTCTTAGCCCATCCCACTCAATTAAGTTAGAAGGCCGTCCACCAACAACAATTTCATCATCACATGCTTCTGGCAGCTGGGCAGCAGCTTCTTTTGTATCTACACAATTGGAAAACCCTTCCTGTGGATTAGTTCTTTCAACAATCAAATTATTAGATGTTTCCTTTTCCGAATCTATGACAGTAGCGCCCACCTGCTCAGGTATATACGAAAAATCCTCCACACTATCTTTCAAGGCACCTGTATCCAATTATGCAAAATTCAAAGATAAGAAGTCACAAACTTATAATCAACCTGAAAAGATTTCTCTCGTCTATCAAATTCTGTAGGAAAATAACAAGAATAATAGGTAATAAAAAAGCTTCAAATCCATGAACACATAATTCTTAATTTGAAATTTCATAAAGAACCCAAAAAGAATTTGGAAAAAAACATGAGCTCAAATTAACAAACTAAGTGACAAATCCATTGTTACATTATATAAAAACAAACGTAAAGAAGTATTACCATTATTTATGGTTTGGCTCAAAGATTAAACTGAATAAACGAGAATCATATACAAAGCATATGGCATTCACAAGTACAAGCACAAGGAAATATAATAAATAAAGAATGTACAACCATTTCAAATCAAATAGAAAGCAACCAATCGTTATTCATTACTTTCAATATCAGTCAATTAGTGCAAGATAAATTCCAAATTAAATGAAACATTTGCGTTTCAAAATTCAAATTATATGTCCCCAATTCTATAATAACGATGCAATTTTGATCTTTCCTGCAGAATGGAGAACAAATAAATATTAAAATCTGTTAAAACAATTCAACATAAATAAAAGAAAGATGCAAATACCATCATCATAGGCCATGAAACGCCGTTGGATAGCACGTAGGGTCTCAAAATCATCGTCATCACCATCATCACTATCCAACCCAAGCGGCGGTAGCGTTAACAGAGGTTTCAGAGTCAGAGGCTCCTCAGCCTCTGTCAAATTCCCGAATCGTTTCTGAATATTGCGCACCATTTCAATGTCATCCTCCCCATCATCATCATCCGATTCAGACTCTAATAAAGCACCACTGCCGCCGCTGGAATGGAAAAGCGATCCTTTATGGTCGTTAGGGCTTGTGCCAGTTAACTGAAAAGCTCGCTTCAAAGCTTCCATGTCTTCATTAAACCCATCGTCAGAATCACTATTCCACAGTTGTTCATCAAACGAAGGCATTTGGAAATTATTGAGAGAGATTTTTGGAATTTTGGAATATGAACCCGTTAGGGTTTTGTAAAGCTATGGGAAATAATTGAAAGAAAATGAATTGGCGGTAACGGCTAATTTTAGAACTGAAACCCAGGCCCAATAGGCCAGATTGAAAGAGTGGCCGCGCCCCCCCCCCCCAACCCATAGCCAAAATATGAGATAAATTTGTCCATGTTATAAAATATTAATATTAGTTATGTATGAATGACCAATTACAATTATACCCTTATAAATTTTACATATTACGATTGTGTTTCCATTCTAAGTACACCTAATGAGAAGTATTACTCACTCTCTCTCTCTATCTTTCTATTCTCTTTATTTTGCTCTAATTTTACAACACGTTATCAGCACGAGTCTCTAACCAATTGAGCTTTGAATTTGAGTAATCTGAAGGAATTATGCTCTGCAGTTGCCTCTAGTAGGATCCTCTGCATCAGAAACTTGATTATTACTAATCAAATACACACTTAAACCAAATTCCCGTGAGGAGATCATCATTAGACATCTACTCAACTGTAAGTCTTCAAATTTATATCTTTGTAAAAATCAAATTCATTGATATTTCTCGATCTAGATTTCATAATCATTTTAAATATTTACGATTTTTATTAAGTATACAATAATTCTGAAATTACTTATTTTTGAGTTGTCCATATTCATCCTTTTGAAATTATTGTTTATTGAAATTATTGCTTAATTATTTAGTAGTTTTATGTGCTTTAGAATCTCTTGAATTATTATTTCTATGCATGATAAAATGGTGTGTTAGTCAAAAAGTTAAAGTTAAAGCTAAAGTCAAAGATAAAGAAAAAAAGATATAAATATAATATGTGATAATACAATATTAAATATTTATTTTTCTTCTAGTTTATATTTTTGTTTTAGTTTAACGATCTTTTTAATTACCAATATAATATCATATTATGGAAATAATTAAATAACTATATTTGAATTAAATAAATACGAATTATTGTACCCTTGCAAAACATTGAATTATTATGGACTTTGGACTTATGGACTTTGGACTATTATAACATATGCCTTAGACTTATGGACTTTGGACTATTATAATCTATGCTATATTATAGACCTTGGAATTATGCACCGTGGATTGTTATGAACTTTGAACTTATGGGTTTATCATTCTAAATTAAAGATAATTTATTAAATTTATTTATCTTGATTTTATATGGACATTATATTCATATTATATATTTATTATATTTGTTAGTCATTCATCAAATAGCTATATTTCTTAACTTGATTTTATTTTGTAGTCTTACATACATGGCCAATCTCACAAAATTAGAATTTATGGCTAATGATATTTCTGGAAAGAACTATCTTTCATGGATCCTTGATGCTGATATACATCTTGAAGCTAATGGCCTTGGGAATACCATAAAAGAAGAAAATACCGCATCCAATCAAGAAAAGGTCAAGGCAATGATCTTCCTTCGCCATCATCTTGATGAGGGATTAAATGTGAAATATATTACAATCAAGGATCCTCTTGAATTGTGGAATAATTTGAAGGAAAGATATGACCATTAGAAGACAGTCATATTGTCAAGAGCTCGTTATACTTGGATGCATTTGAGGCTGCAAGATTTTAAATCAGTATCTGAGTATAATTCAGCATTGTTTAAAATAACTTCCACATTAAAATTATGCGGAGAAAAAGTTACTGAAGAAGATATGTTAGAGAAAACTTTCTCTACTTTTCATGTCTCGAATGTTATCTTGCAGCAACAATACAGTGAACGAGGCTTTAAAAAATATTCAGAACTGATATCATGTCTTCTAGTGGCTGAGCAAAATAATGAGCTCTTAATGAAAAATCACGAATCTCGACCGACCGGATCAGCTGCACTACCTGAAGCGAATAACATTTCATATAATAAACAAAGACAAGACCATGGTCGCAGTTACAATCATGGTCGTAGCCGTGGTCGTGGTTGTGGTCGTGGTCGTGGCAATGGTCAAGATCGAGGACGAGGACAAAGCTACACTTAGCAACGTGGAGGACAAAATCATGCTCGTCATCACAATGGTCATAATAAACAATCCTTCAATTTTAGATAAAATACAAAGAAAAATTAAAAAGAGCCAAGAAGTAAAACCTATCCCTAGTTGAATCTCATGTTTTGGTATTTATACTACTCAAAAATACCCAAAAACAACTCAAAAACACCAAAAAATGGCTAGGATCCGGGAGAACGTGCGTATGGATGAAACCGGGTTGAACCAGTTCGGCCTAGAATTTTTTTTAGATTTCAAAGCTGGCTGCGTTGCTTTAAGATGCGCGGTCACACAGTTCATTTGCGGCCAGCCATGGTTGGTTCTGCTTAAGC
This sequence comes from Ligustrum vulgare, assembly GCA_963555705.1. NCBI lineage: Eukaryota > Viridiplantae > Streptophyta > Magnoliopsida > Lamiales > Oleaceae > Ligustrum > Ligustrum vulgare. The sequence continues at coordinate 33,402,953 of OY743187.1, forward strand.
CTTGGTCCGAGTCGCGGCCACGCTGATTCGAGCCCGTTGCCTCGTGGTTCAGTTGGTAGGTGAGTTTTGCAGCTTTGTCCCTTCTTAATTGTAATGGGGTCCTTCAACTTTCAATGTTGGTCAATTTGGTCCCCCACATTTTTTCAATTTCTTTCAAATAGGTCATTCAAAAATTACACTTGAGATCCTTCAACTTTTGGAAACTTGCAATTTGGCTTCTCGTTTAATTGCATAGCAGGTCTGCAGCTTTTGAAAAGTGCCAAATTGGTCCCCAAAATTCCAATTCCAGCATAGTTTGCACTCTTTTTGTGATTTTTTGTCTCGAGCTTGAATGTTAACCTATTGAAGCACAAAATATGTATGAGTTAGTAGATATTTGCTCAAGATATTCCAAAAATTGAAAATTTAAAGGCATAAAAAGTGTATAAAATGCACTTAACAATTAGGAACACCACAAAGCATTAATTGATCTTTCTGATGAATACTTATAGCATCATGCATATTGTACATTATGTGGATAGATTGTCACCGGTACCACGGTCTCAAGAATTTTAATCTCAAAAAACAACTCTTTCAATAATAGAAATTGTATATCATAAAGGTACAATAAACCGAAGAGATAAATATCAGTGGAATTTACTCATGAAAACTTACAACGCACTGTCAAAATATGATAAAAGAGATGGCTATTTGGGAGCAGGGATATATTGTTCTCACAAAAAATTAAGCTGGCATGATCTAAATTTAATACCATTAAGGTATCAGACTCTTATCATATTCAAATCAATGGAGTTTTCTTAAGAGAAAAAGGAACAATTGCCTCATGAATTAAGAAAATTAAAACTTAAATGGCATTTGCATCGTGCTCGCATTAGTCAACTTAATTTATAGACTTCTATGTGCAAACCAAGATGGTACATATTATTGATCAGCTACCTATTACATTTGTATATCATTAGAGCATACCAAAATTTGAGAAGCAAATTTTAAAAAAAATAGATCCCCAATTACTGTACATCAATTTGATATCAGACATCATCTCTTCCGTCCTTCACTTGTTTTTGGATTACGACATATCTTGCTATTGTGACCATTGAGGTGCACCTCCCACATCATGATGTTTTCTTATACTCAAGAGATTACTTGAATATGTTCTATTTGGGTCTAATAGATCCCATCTTTGGTTATGGTGCAAGCACTATCTTATTCTTCACATCATATGTATGTCCCAGTCTTGTTTACAACAGAGTAGATATATGGTACACTGGTACGCTACAATGTAATTCTCCGTACTGTAGTAGGATGAGTAGTAATCAGTCAAGCTATAATTTAGCTTTGATATTACTGCAACCGCATGTGGACAAGGTAAATGGTCAAGTTGAAACCTTCTACAAGTACAAGTCCTATCTTCCATGTTGATCACGTATGGAGTTGTCCCATCATTTACTTGATAAAAAATGTCTGTTGAGGGAAGCACCTAGCCAATGTACTAATACATTTAAAAATATATGTATTGGATATTTTATATCATTAGTAAATCATGGAGGAAAGTGCTAACTCGTAGCCACCTTGACAACTTCACCCTCTTAGACAACATATTATTATGTCGTGTTGCTAGACATGTGAAATTTGATCTGGCATCATTTCGATTATTGAAAAACCACTTTTGAATGGTGTATCTCAGGAACTCAAACAAAGCTTCCATAGGATAATTTTTAGCATGTTTTATTGCCGAGCTTACTGATTCCATGATGTTAGACTTCATAGTTGAGTAATGATCGAATGTCATGTGTGCTCGCGACCACCTCTTGTAACCCACCTTTGCCTGCATCTGCACAACAATGTATTAATTTTCGAGACATTATTATTGTTCGTGTCTTTTGTGCATGCTTTGAATAATGTACCACATACTTGTCAACAAGAAAGTACTATCGACTACAATGACTGATTTGCAGTACCTCCACGCTTCAATTGACGCCCCCAAGGAAACGAAACTAAACTGAAATTTATCCTCGTTGTATGTTTCAATCTTATTATAGAACCCTGTATTAGCTACCTCTATAATATACAAGCATGAAAGTATACTTTCATAATATTCATTTGGATCTCCCCTGATCATCATTATTACATGTTCTCATGCTCACCACGCTTTATCATAAGTAATTGTCACACCATATGTCTTTTGCATGTAATCTATTACATCACCTGGTGTATAGTCTCCTTGCAAAGAGAAACTTGTACTTTATACAAGTAGCAATCAATAAACTGGTTGCCTGTCGATGTTGCCCCAAAACGATGTCGTTGTAGCATTTATAGTTGCTGCACGTCCTTCTTATTTTAAAGTTACCAACCATTCCAATCTTTGACACCCTAAAGTTCTAGTTTCAACATTCTTCTAAACATTTCAGGGTATAAGATTTGTTGTCGGATTTCAAAACATCGTATTGAAATATGTGTTGACCTATGATTTATTCATATATTTATTATTTTGATTATAACAACAAGATTACTTGTAATTCTAACAAGTTTCAATTCTTAAGTTTTTCTTATATATGTCAACAAGCACTCAAAGGCTCGAATCGTCATCCATTGAGGTACAAGCAAAAGAGACTCGAAGAAAACAAGAAACATTGAAGAATAGAGATTAGAAGTTTTATGTTGAAAACTTCAAATGATGTGTAAAGGTATCGACTCATTAATTTTTAGCAAATGCATAAATCTCAAATCATTTTCATAAAATCATTAATTGCAAAAAAATGTCTTTACATGAATTAGATTTTGGAAAAATGAATATTTTGATATAAAATTAAATTCTCAAAATCCAGTTATTTCGGTTGACCGAAATGCCCTAATCGACCCAAAGTTTGTTCAACCAAAACCTTTTTCACTTAACCAAAAGTCCAATTTCTCAAATAGTATAATGGTTATATTGATGATTTCGGTTGACCAAAACCATTGATTTGATCGACCGAAAGTGCCAGGATTAAATTTTCTTGTTCTATAAATATCTATATCTCTTGCATTCAATTCTAACAATTTACAAGAGCAATTAAAAGTATTTATTCACTTGAAAAGATTGAGCTTACTTGATTTTATATTTTACTTCATTTATTACAAAGAATCCTTTGATTGACCAAATTATTTATACATTTTTATCAATTTTGAAGAAAACTCACTATTACTATCTATTCTTGATTATTGATTGAGTTCTTCATCACAAAACACTTATATTGAAGTGTATATTTCTCTTTATACTTAACTTGTATTATTTGTTAAGAGAGATCATTGGTTGATAAACTTTGATTCTAGCTAAACTTTCACATATCATTTATCAAAGTTTTCACAAACACTCAATCTTTAAACATTTGCTATATATTGAAGTGTTATCCTAACCCTCGAAATACTTGACTTGATTATATCATTTGTTAATAGAATTTGTTCAATTGTAAAATTATCATTCGTATTTTGGTATTTTCGAGATCCTTGTGAAAAACAAAACTCGATTGTAAAGGATAGGTGCTCCTTATTGTAAAGTCACCTAAGGATAAGTGCCCTTGTTGTAAGTCACTTAAGGATTTGGTACTCCTTGTTGTAAGTTACTATTATAGTGGATTTTGGCCTTACTCGTGATGGGAGCTCAGTAACAGAGGACGTAGATCACGTTGGTTGATTGAATCTCTTTAAGTCATCTTTTGCACTCTCTTAACTCTTTTACTTACTTTCATTGCACTTACATTTATCTCATTATTTCATATTGTGCAATACTTCCATTAAGTGTTATTTGGTAAATTGTTTAAGTTATCTTATTCGTATCACTTTACCTTGATAATTTAGTTGCTTCCATCATTAAGTATATATAATTGACTCATTGTTTCTAACTTGAGATTAATTATCGAAAAAGTTTTGTAAAACCAATTCAACCCCTCTTGGTTAGTTAATCTTGGGTTATCAATTGGTATTAGATCCTAGGAACTCATTCATTTAAATTTTACAATCTAGAGTTATTGCTAACCAAAATATTGAAGGGCATTCTATAAATCGTCCTCCATTGTTTGATGGCACTCATTACAATTATTGGAAATCTAGGATGATGATGATGATGATATATATATATTCAATTCATTGATTATAATGTTTGGGATGTTATTGAATTTGGTCCTCATAAGCTTACTAAGATTATTAAGGTTGATGGAAAACTGGATGAAACTATTTCAAAACCTAGAGATGAATATGATGAGGGTGATAGAAAAAAGTTGTCTTTAAATGCTAGAGCCAAAAATATTCTCTATTGTGCTTTAAGTATTAATGAATTTAATCGTATTAGTACTTGTGGTTGCACACAAGATATTTGGCCCGCAATAGAAGTAACACACATGGGTATGTTGTGAAAATAATTGCAAGTGCACAATATCAAAAACAAATAGTAAAGTGGATTTTTTATGTCCGGAATGTCAATCCCACGAGGACTAACTTATTTACTATTAGTTTCTATTAATCAATTCCTAAAACTACAAATAAACACAAAGATTTGGAATTATAATAACAAAGCAAGCAAATATTAGCCCCTGTTCTGTTTGCTGTTTTGAGGTCGTTTTCTGTTTTTATTTTCGAAAACGCTAAAAACGCGTACTCTTTACCATTTTCGAAAACGCATTTTGGAAAACAAAAAAAAAATTGTACACAAAACGGAAAACGCCCGAAACATCGTTTTGGGCGTTTTGTGTGTATTTCGACAAAAAATGTCCAAAACGCGGAAAACGCGTTTTGGGATTTTTTTTTTTTTTTTATTATAGAATTATCTTAACTTAGAACTAAGCTTAATATAAAGTTTTTATTTTTTTATTATTTTTTTAGAATTATCCTAATTTGGAACTAAGCCTAAATAAAGATTTTTTTTTTTGAGAATTATTCTAACTTGGAACTAAGCTTAAATAAAGTTTTATTAAATTCAATATCAACATTACAAAAAAAAATTAAGTGGGAATTCTTATTATTATATTTCAAAAAATGCACCAAACTGCATGGAATCGAAATGTACCAAACACGCAAAACTCTACTAAACAAAGCTAAATCTACCAAAAAAGAGCAAAATTTCACCAAGATGCCTAATCTTATACCAAAAGCGCGATATGTACCAAATTGTGAGATGTTTCAAATTGTGCCCAAGAAATTTACCAAAATGCGCAAATAGCTCTAAAATTTACGAAAACAATGCCAATTGTACTGTGCTAACCAAGATGTGTGAAATGTTAAAAAATGCTTCAAAATGTACTAAAATACACTATATATACCAGAATTTACCAAAATATACAAAATGCACGATATCGACCAAAATGCGCAAATCGTACCAGTGTGCGAATGTACCAAAATACAAGAAAACAAACCAAGTTAAATGAAATTTATCAAAATGCACAAAAATCTACTAAAATTCTAGAAATGTACCACATGAGAATTGTAGCAGGCAAGACCTATGATTAATCCTAGAAATGTGCCTGAATCAAATGTGGACTGATTACTCACAAGGTCAAGATGACTTTTAAATTTATTTTGTTTAATCAAACTCTGTATGAGTAATTAGAGTTACATGTATTATGGAAGTAATTTGGACTTGAATACTATGTTATTAATTTCTTATAATATTTTTTTGGAGTTGAACATTAATGACATTATTATTTGGTCCAAAAAAAAGTTAAACAATATAGATTGTTTAATATAATTCAGAAGCAAATTCATTGAAAATAGTATAAGTTGTATTCTGCAAAATTTCAAACAGAACGTGTTTTCCAGCTTTTCATTTTCAAAAACAGTTTTCAGAAATGACAAACAGAACACGTTTTCAGCAACATTGAAAATAAAAATAAAAACAGGAAATACAAAACATTTTCCAAAATGAAAATACAAAATAAAATACAAACAGAACGCCACCTTAGATTTTTGTGTTTTTATAAATTAAAATTGTTGGGACTCACGATAGTGAACTTGTTATCCTATTCAATTTCTCATCTCAAATTCTTTTTCTAAAATAGTGTTTGATTAAATTCACAATTTTATTCAAAATTCCTCTCTTGAGTTTAAATTGGTTCTATCTAACTAGGCCAACCACATATCTATATGATTGGTCAAAATAAGCCCTAACTAGATGCATTCAACAACAGGAATTCAAAAGGATCACGACAATCACAACTATGCATCTCTACCTTTTTGTTAATTGCCAGATTTTATCAATTGGTCTAGTTGTTAACTCACATTTCGGATTACAAAAACAACTCATAGTTCATCAAATTGGTGATCATGCAATTGATGCATTAAACTCAATAATAAAATCAACAAATAATAATTTTAAACCCAAAAACTTGAGAATTAAATTGAATATTCAAATAACATCACATCGTTCGCCCAACAAATAGATCTATTTACACATAATTAAAGAAAAACAAGAAGAATGACAAATTGATAACATTACCAAATTCTTAAATTGATTTGGGAAGAAGGGAAGAATTCTTGCATCAAGATCCAATCTCCATCTCAAGTTCTTGAATTGTCCTTTGGCTTCTAAGAATTTCTCCTTGATTTCTTGTAGAATGTCTAATCAATTGGGAACTCCTTCTCTAGGTTAAAATAGGTCTTTTATAATTTATAAGTCAAGAAAAGTGGTTTAATCCTTGTTGGGCTTGAAAACAAATAGAAAAATAAAGGAAAAATCCCAAAAATCGAGAAAAACCTACATGCAGGCCGTGGGTTGCAAACCGCGGTTGAACCGCGGAAAACAGGGCCAGCAGGATACAGTGGGTCGACCACGGTGTGCAAACTACGGTAGACCCGCAGTTGAAATTTTTGGCCCGTCGGTGGAACTTCAAACGCGCATTACTTTTGATCCACAACTCCGATTCTTAGAACGTACTTTCAAACTCTAAAATACTCACAATTTTCTAGATTTGAGATCAAAATAAGTACGAAAAACATACTTATCAAATCCTCCAAACTTAAACTCTTTTTAATCCTCGAATAAGATAAAGCATACAATTACATAAACATAATAGCACAATAAATTCATGACACTAGTACGTGTTAAATAACCTGCCGATTTGTTTCGAATTTAAAACTGCAGTATACCTGAAAAATTATTGGCACTGTTCTGATTGTCTGACCATCTGAAGTTTGGATGTTGCCTCCAACCTGAATTATAAGTCTAAGAGTATAGATCATACTACTGTCTATTAGTAGAGGTGAGCGTGGGTTGGGTTGGGTCGATTTTTTGCCCAACTCGAACCCAACCTAACCCAATTACAAGTTCAAACTCAACGCACCAAATTTCGGTCGGGTTGGTCGGTTTGGACTTTGGCCCAATTAGTAAAAATTTTGAAAAAAAAAAAAAAAACTCATGAATCAATTTTTAATTCAAATCAATTATGTACACTACAATAACCCAAAATACAATAAATTGAACACTTGCTAATAAAATTAAAATATGTTCAATCAATATTTAAATAAGTTAAGTTTCATTTAAAAAAAAACATATTTTTTTATTTGGGTTGGGTTATTCATCCAACCCGCAACCCGACTAATTTTTTTAAAAAAAATCCGAACCTAACCCAATTTTCATGAAAAACTGACCCAAACCGATCGGGTTGGGTCGGGTTCGGCGGGTTCGATCGGTTTTCGCCCACCTCTATCTATTAGTGTTTTAAACAAAGTTAACCCGTTCATCAACAGTGGCTACCAAAAATCATTCCTCAGTGGGATGATTTGCCCCACAATTTTCACATACTAAAGTAACAGGACATTGATGAATGGCTTGTATAACTTGTGTATGTGATTTAACCTCAAGTTCTACTTGTTTTGTTAAAGCAGATATCTGAGCTATTGCAGTGGCAATAGCATCTAAGTCATGTACCCTTGGTGCTTTCTGTTGAACTACCCTATCAGCTAGAACATCTTGTGTGTCTTTGCTATCAATTCCAGCAACTCCCAAGCTTGGTTGACATTTTTATTAGTAATGGATCCGTTTGTAGATGAATCCACTATTGATTTGAATTGAGGAGCTAACCTAGAGTATAAAAATTGTACCTGATGCCTCTTTTTGCACCCATGATATGGACATCTTCTAAGCAGTTCCTTGAACCTATCCTAAGCTTCATGGAAATTTTCCCCGTCATATTGTTGGAACGTGGAGATTTCCAACTTCATCTTGGTTACTTTGGTTGGTGAAAAGTATTTGTTGCAGAATTCATAACTAGATCATTCCATGCAGTGATGCTCGATTCTGGTTTTGAATCTAGCCATTGTATAGCAGCATCCCTTAGAGTGGAAGGAAATAACCTCAGTTTAACAGTATCCTCATTTACCCCATCCAACTGGACATTATTGCACATTCTCCGAAAGCTGGCTACATAAGAGTTCGAGTCTTCGTGTGCTTTTCCATAAAATTACGTGTTGTTGCTGAAGAGATTTATAAAGTCTGCTCCAATTTGAAAATTATTTCTTCCAAATGGTGAGTAGACAATACTGGAGCGACTAGGAGCTGCAACAGGTGTCAAAAATTGAGCCATAAGTAAATTTCTCTCATCCTCCTCTTCGATTTGATCACGTGGTTGAATGTTTGCAGCAGCAAATTGAGACGCCAAAGTAGCTACCCTAGCAGCCTCTAGTTAATTCTCTATGCGAGGTTGATCGTCAGCCATTGTATTTTTTTGCAATTTTTCTTTTTCTGGTTGTATTTTTTGAATCTAAATCTGAAAGTGCTTTCACTCTCGGTATCTACGAGCACAAGATCTTGGCCTTGTGAACGGAGCACATAACGAACACTATTTTTTGTAAAAAGAAATAAATAAAATCAAAGTACCAAGAAAAATAATAGATGCTAAACCCGATGAAACTATTTCAAAACCTAAAGAAGAATATGATGAGGATGATAGAAAGAAGTTGTCTTTAAATGCTAGAGCAAAAATATTCTCTATTTGTGCTTTAAGTATTAATGAATTTAATCGTATTACCACTTGTGATTCCGCACATGATATTTGGCATGTATTTAGAAGTAACACACATGGGTATGTTGTGAAAATAATTGCAAGTGTACAATATCACAAACAAGTAGTAAAGTGAACTTTTTGAGTCCGGAATGTCGATCCCATGAGGACTACTAACTTATTTACTATTATTTTCTATTAATAAATTCCTAAAACTACAAATAAACGCAAAGATTTGGAATTTTAAACTACCAACTAGTGAAAGTAATTAAATATCAAATTCTACTAACAAAGCAAGTAAAGATTGAATTTTTGTGTTTTTATGAGTTAAAAGTGTTGGGACTCACGATAGTGACCGTGCTATCCTATTCAATTTCTCATCTCAAATTCTTTTTCTAAAATAGTGTTTGATTGGATTCACAATTTTATCCAAAATCCCTCTCTCGAGTTTAAATTGGTTCTATCTAATTAGGTCTACCACATATCTCTATTATTGGTTAGAATAAGTCCTAACTAGATGCATTCAACAACAAGAATTCAAAAGGATCACGACAATCACAACTTTGTATCTCTACTATTTTGTTAATTTCCGGATTTTATCACTTGGTCAAGATGTTAACTCACCTCTCGAATTATAAAAACAACCTACAGTTCATCAAATTGGTGATCAAGCAATTGATGCATTAAACTCAATAATAAAATCAACATATTATAATTTTAAATCCAAAAACTTGAGAATTAAATTAAATATTCAAACAACGTCACAACGTTTCCCCCAACAAACAGATCTATTTACACATAATTAAAGAAAAACAAGAAGAATGAAAAATTTACAACATCACCAAATTCTTGAATTTATTTGGGAATGAAGAATTCTTGGACCCTAGAAAGACACGTTGGAGGATATTCGGGAGAGGACTCTCTTGGCAGCAACTGCATATATGCAAAAGAGGAAGCAACCAAATTTTTTGGATTTTTTCCCCATATTTTTTTGATTAGTTTTTGACTTTTGTTTAACTATATTTCTTTTTAATTTTTTATTTGCAATGTTTATGGATAACTAAATCCATATTCCAGCGCAAGGAAAGTCGAAGTTTTGATTCTTTAATAATTGTGAGATCTAATTAGTTTTATTGTTCTTTTATCTCTTTTCTATTTATATCTCTTTTGTTTGTATTGAAATTGTTGTTTAGATTGATTGATTCAAAGTGCACGTTGTTTTGATTGTCAAAACGATACTTAACCAATTAGGAATCTAAATCCGTAATTATTTAGGTTTTCTAATATAAGTGGCAAATAACATAGTTGATTATAGATTAATTTTCGATTTATGTTTTGGAGATATATAACCTAACTTAAATGAATCACATGTGTGAATTTGTTGGTTAGAATTGGTCGTCTCTATAGAGATTAATGTTATTGGTAAATTAAATGCTAAGATCGTATCTAGAGTTGTTTATTGATTAGGGAAATAATCAATGAGCGTCTCTTGATTATTGAGATAGTAAGGAGAGATATGTTGTTAGATCGTATATGACCATTACCAATTTAGAAAATGAGTAAAAGATTTTATTTTTGCATCTATAATCAATTCTATGAATCAATAGTGAGATTATACATTGGACTGGATATTTATTTAATTTGATTTTTTCATAATTTTAATTCCGTAATTGTTTATTTACAATTTGATTTCACATTCGAAACTCAAAACCCCTCTATTTTTTATTTACTGTTTTAATTTTCTCGAAGAATTAATCTAACCAATCTCTGTGGATTCGACCGTGCTCACCACTATTACAATTTATTTTTATGAGAGTAGGAAAATATTATTATTTGTTGGATTCGACACCCATCAACAATTCACGGGTTTTGAATTTCCATATTCCAAATGTAGTTAAAACTCCCTTTCGGACAAGCATTAACATCAATTCCTACGCATGACCCAACTATATTTCTATGTTGAATCCGAATGCGTAAGAAAGTATTAAAAGATTTGTGAATACTATAGCAGAAAATTTGCAACCATATATGAAGAAAGAGAAAGCTACACTTGTTCATGTTGTAAGTTAATCAACTTAGTTTGCCCTAATAAATGTTCACAAATGCAGAATCATGGATGTTAATTGTCTGCAAGGTCTTTTTTTATTGGGAATATGCTCAGAGGGGCTATCTATAACATAACATTCTTAGAAGTCCCAGTCCAGATGAATGGAGCCTTCCTGGAATGTAGGTGGCTCCTATCCTATCATTTAGGGTGAGAGTTTTCTGCTCACCAAGCAGTTGATCTGGTGTTATGAAGAAAATTTTAAATGTTCATGAAGGAAATAAGTATAATGTTTATATGGGAGATTTTGTCCAAATTTTTGTAAAGTTTTACAATAAAAAATGATAATTTTAATATTTAGTATAATTTATTTCTACATTTTTGCATTCAGTGCAGTTGTAGTCCTGATGATTACACTTTTATAATGTTTTTGCAGGTAAAAGTAAATTTTGTAGTTCTCTCACAAGATGGTTTGTCATGAGCATAGTTCGAGCTAGACTTCAGAAGTCAGGGAAGTACTCATCTTCAATGATGATTCGTATTGAAAATGGTTATAGTAGCTCCTTTTTGTGTGGTTGTTGGTCTGCTAGAGATACTATTGCAATTTAGAGGGATAGTAAATATCAAACTTTAGATGTGTAATCAAATAGGTGAAAAACCTATATTGCAGATTTTGTTTTAATGTAGGAGAACAAAGTACCGTAATTTTTGTTAAGTATTTATTTTGAATAATTGATTTATTTTTATAGCACGCGTGTTTCATATATTATATATTACATATATGCTTGAGTAATTTGTTGGTTATCAGTGGAATTATCTATATTGATTTACAAAAATTAAAAAAAAAATGTTAAAGATCAACGGCAACGCGCAAAGTGTGTTGCCAAAAGTATCAATGGAAACGCGCAAAGAGTGTTGCTAAAAGTATCAACGACAACGCGCAATGAGTGTTGCCAAAAGTATCTACCGCAACACGCAATGAACGTTGCCAAAAGTATAAATGGCAACGCGCAATGAATGTTGCCAAATGTCTACAGCAACGCGCAGTGAACGTTGCCAAAGGTCTACCGCAACGTGCAATACATCCTTTTGCAACACGTAATGAACGTTGCCGTATCATTTCCCTCCACGGCAACACTGCGATTTGCAACATGCACATGAACGTTGCCAAAGGCCTACGGAAACATTTTTTGCGCGTTGCCGTAGGCTGTTTTTGTTGTAGTGTGTGTTGCTTATCGTGATGACGTGGATTCAATATGTTGACCTCAACTTAAAATGGTAGCTGGTTTATTAAGACCAAGGTGATTTTCTGCCGAGGTGAGTTTGTGACCGACCTCAACTTGGAGGGAGAGGTGATTTCCCAAAACCGAGGTGACAAGTTGCCGAGGTGATTTTGGAACCGACCTCCACTTAAAGAGAGAGGTGATTTTCCATGAACGAGGTGACTTGATGCCGATGTGATGTTGACCGAGGTGAATTCCGAGCGTGGTGAGACTGGCGGCGCTGCTAAAACATCAAATCAACCGTATTTATGTGTCAGTAATTATGATTGTTTGTGAAATGTCAGTATAATCATCTGTGACATGTTGTCAGCAATTTCAGTAGTCATTGTCAGTCACATACTGCATACGTGATATGTTGTAATGATTATGTTTAAATTCCTCAACTACTATAAATAGAAGGAGTAAATGCTCATTAAAGGGCATGTGATATAAAATAACCTCTCCAAACTCTTGCTATTTGATTTCGTTGATTCAACCTGGCTATCAGATCGGTATCGAACTGGACGTGAATTTGTGTAACTTTGATCTCAGTTCGCTTTCGATCTGTTACCTTTCCTATTTCTAATAATATCTTGAACTTTATTACAACGACGATTTAATTAAAGAGCTGCATACTTAGACAAATTAATCAAAGAGATACAATCCATCTATCAATTTAAAAGTTCATACCACTTTTATTTGTTGACAAAAAGAGACGTCAACAAATTGGAGCTAGAAGGAGGGCCCGTATCCTTGTATTCAGCAATCACATACTTGCTCCTGCATCATAATGAGTAACAGGGAAAATTCAGGGAGTCACCGGGCACATCGTGGTGAAGATTCGCAAGGGAATTCCCGTATGTCCAGGAGGTCCGCCATTTCGCGACCCCCAGCGGAGGACAACATGAGAATGGTCCTAGATCGACTTGATAGGATGCAAAGAGAAATGGAAGAGATGAGGAGAAATCAAGATCGAGGTCGTTACCAAGAGGAGCATGAGGTGCAATCACAACTACAAAGATCCGATGGACGCTCACATTTCGAAGAACAAGAAACTGGACGCTCTGACAACACAAGGAGTGCGGTAGGCGAAAGCACACCTTATGTACGGAGTCAAAAATCCCTGAGTTGGATGGGACCGAATCAAGCGAGAAGGGGTGAAAAAGGAGAGGAGAGTAAGGCTATACGGACTAAGGTACATGGGGACAGATCTCCGATGAAGAAAGTGAACCCAGAAAACCAGCCGGCTGGCAGCTCGACTCTTCACTTGGGTCAGCCACCGACTCTTCCGTCAAGCAAACCAGATCAAACTGAAGTTGAGCAATTGAAGAAAAGACTGTCTAACCTGGAGGCGAAACAAGAAGGGTTGGGATCAACAGAACCATCTACCAAGAGGGCATCACCTTTCACGGAGATTATATTGTCACAACCTCAGCCTGGAAAAATGAAGATGCCTCATCTCGCCGGGTACAATGGAGAGACTGATCCGGTTTCGCATCTGGATCAATACATGTCATGGATGGAGCTTCAAGGGGCAAGCGACGCAATAATATGCAGGGCTTTTCCTTTAACTCTTGGGGGCCGGGCCCAACGGTGGTTCCGCAATATATCTCAGCACTCCATATCAAGTTGGTCTCAGCTAAGTGGCCAATTCTTGAAGCAATTCATGGGGTCAAAAATTCTGACCACACCGAAGGAGAGATTGGTGACCATCAGACAGGAGAAGGATGAATCGCTAAAGAATTACTTGAGCCGCTTTAATAGACAGTTCATGGGAATGGAAAGAATATCGGATGACGCGCTTCTCATGGCTGTTCTGTCAGGCCTACAAACGCAGACTCGTTTCTGGTGGTCAGTAAATGAGGATGGACCTCGCACGTACCAGGAGTTTCTTAACAGGGCGGAGAAGTTTATTAACGCCGAGGAGGCGTCAGGTCCCAAAGAAAGTCATCACAATACAGCTGCGATGTCAGACAAGAAGGAAAGCAAGGATGATAAGAAAGAATTCAAAAGAAATACTTTTGGGAAAAAGAGAGATTACAAACCAGCGGATAGGTTCCGTCCGTACAATCCTGAACAGATAGGTGAGCTCACCCCATTAAATGCGTCAACTGAGGTCATTTTCATGAATGAGAAAGACAAGGGGATTATTCCGCCAGCCATGCCGATAAAGCAGAGCCCGAGTAACTTGGACTCATCTCGGTATTGCAAATACCACAGGTCAGTGGGACACACCACGGACGAATGCCGAAATTTGAGATTCGAAATTGACAGGTTAATAAAGAGGGGGAGCTTACAAGAATATGCTGCTGACCTACGGGATTTAGGAAGGCAATTCAAACAGCGGAGAAGTACGCAATCCACCATGGAACGGAGCCTCGCGGCAAAGACCAGACTGATGAAATCCGTACAATTGTGAGCGGAAATCAAGTCCAGATCGGTTCAAAGAGGAAGAGACGAGAATTCGCCCGAGAGGCTCGAAATAGCTATCAGATATGTAGTCATGCAATCACGCCAGACGATTCAGAGTCCTTCAGTTTCTCTAAGGAAGACACCAGGGGGGTGCTCCAACCACATTCAGATGCTTTGATGATCACGATGCCGGTGAGCGGAATAAAGATCCATAGGACACTGGTGGATGACGGCAGTGCTGTGAATGTGTTATACTGGAAGACCTTTGAAAAAATGGGAATTGACCCGCGTAGCTTACGGCCTAGGAGGACAAGGACTCAAGGTTTCACGGGTGACTACATCTGCCCAAAAGGAGAAATATCGTTACTCGTGGAACTGGGGACAGGGTCTTGTCAGAGACGCGTAATTGCCGATTTTGTGGTAGTGGACGTCATTACGAACTACAATGCCATACTGGGAAGGCCGATCCTCCACGAGCTCAAGGCAGCAGGTTCAATTTATCACTAGTCTGAAATTCCCTACACCACACGGAGTGGCTACCGTAAGGGGGGATCAAAGAGCTGCGCGGGAGTGCAATTTAGGCTTTGCTTCCAACAACGTCCAAATGGCGAAAGAAGGGAGCCCCATTGTGAAATTGAATGTGAATACTTTTTGATGTCAACCGAGATATGTAATCAAATGAATGAAAAGTTTAATGTTTCAAAGTGTGCAAATCTGAATGGATAATTCCGAAACAAAGACCTTCGTTGATGATCCGTAAGTACCTATAAGGCAGGATATCATCAACATTACAAGGCAATCCGTCTCAAAGGCGAGAAAGACCTCCTAGAGAGGCGAAACAAAGACCTTCGTTGATGATCCGTAAGTACCTATAAGGCAGGATATCATCGACATTACAAGGCAATCCGTCTCAAAGGCGAGAAAGACCTCCTAGAGAGGTGAAACAAAGACCTTCGTTGATGATCCTAAGTACCTATAAGGCAGGATATCATCAACATTACAAGGCAATCCGTCTCAAAGGCGAGAAAGACCTCCTAGAGAGCCGAAACAAAGACCTTCGTTGATGATTCGTAAGTACCTATAAGGCAGGATATCATTAACATTACAAAGCAATCCGTCTCAAAGGCGAGAAAGACCTCCTAGAGAGGCGAAACAAAGACCTTCGTTGATGATCCATAAGTACCTATAAGGCAGGATATCATCAACATGACAAGGCAATTCGTCTCAAAGGCGAGAAAGACCTCCTTGAGAGGCGAAATGAAGAACTTCTTCGATGATCCGTAAGTACCTATAAGGCAGGACATCATCGACATCACAAGGCAATCTATGAAGACGAAGTAGGTCCCCACGAGAAATCGAGGTGAAAAATGACCGACCTCCATTCTACAAACGAGGTGTTTTGGTGAAAAATACCGAGGTGACAAATGACCGACCTCCATTCTACAAACGAGGTGTTTTGGTGAAAAATATCGAGGTGACAAATGACTGACCTCCATTCTACAAACTAGGTGTTTTGGTGAAAAATACCGAGGTGACAAATGACCGACCTCCATTCTACAAACGAGGTGTTTTGGTGAAAAATACTGAGGTGACAAATGACCGACCTCCATTCTAAAAATGAGGTGTTTTGGTGAAAAATACCGAGGTGAAAAATGACCGACCTCCATTCTACAGACGAAGTGTTTTGGTGAGAATGTGCTTAAGTGTTCACTTCGTTTTTAAGTCACCTCTACATTTTATTTGGAGTGAATTAACGTTTGAAAATTGCTTAAGTATTCACCTCGTTTCAAATTCACCTCTGCATTTTATTTGGAGTGAATTAACGTTTGAAAATTGCTTAAGTGTTCACTTCGTTTCAAATTCACATCTGCATTTTATTTGGAGTGAATTGACGTTTGAAAATTGCTTAAGTGTTCACTTCATTTTTAAGTCACCTCTGCATTTTATTTGGAGTGAATTAACGTTTGAAATTGCTTAAGTGTTCACTTCGTTTCAAATTCACCTCTGCATTTCATATTGAGGGAATTGACGTTTGAAAATTGCTTAAGTGTTCACTTCGTTTTTAAGTCACCTCTACATTTTATTTGGAGTGAATTGACGTTTGAAAATTGTTTAAGTATTCACTTCATTTTTAAGTCACCTCTGCATTTTATTTGGAGTGAATTAACGTTTGAAAATTGCTTAAGTGTTCACTTCGTTTCAAATTCACCTTCGCATTTCATATTGAGGGAATTGACGTTTAAAAATTGCTTAAGTGTTCACTTCGTTTTTAAGTCACCTCTGCATTTTATTTGGAGTGAATTAATGTTTGAAAATTGCTTAAGTGTTCACTTCGTTTCAAATTCACCTCTGCATTTTATTTGGAGTGAATTGACGTTTGAAAATTGCTTAAGTTTTCACTTCGTTTCAAATTCACCTCTGCATTTCATAATTGAGTGAATTAACGTTTGGAAAGTGCTTAAGTATTCACTTCGTTTATAATTCATTTTATTTGACTTCGAAATACTCAGTGCTAAAATGAATTTTTTTTTGTACTATTCAAAAGGAACAAGATTGAAAGTTACAAGACAACATGGATCTGAAAATGTGTAACTATTCTTCGATATTGACAACTTTTTCTAGCAGGTTGGTTTGAGAATCAGTGAGTGGAGAGAGTAAGGATTCTTCGTCGACCTCGTCAGGCATCAGCTCTAAATACTTTTTGTAGACCAGTTCGAGTTTCTCTTTTAAGAAACTTATGTCCACCTCAGGTCGTTTTTCTCCCAGCTCCTCTACTATCTCTTTGAATGTGAGATAGTAGGTCTCATCCACATCGTGTTCATATTCCACTGAATCTTTGGACTTTTTCACGGCCTCCTTGTAGGAACCTTGGATAGCAGCCTCAAGCTCATCTTTTTCCTTCTTCAAGTTGGCCTCAATATTATTGGCCTCGTCCAATTCCTTTAAAAGTCTTTCTTTTGCGACCTGCATTTGGGCCACATTATCCTTCAAGGAGGCCACCTCCTCCCTTAGGGGGAGCACTTCATCCTTAAACTTGGATAGCTCAAGGTTGGTCTCTTTAAGCTTGGCCATCTCTTCTAGAGCCTCTTTCAATCTAGCCTCTGCCTTATGTCTGGCCTTCACCTCTGCCTCAAACATGTTCCTGGTGTCGTCGGCAAGCTTCTTGAACTTTCTAATGTCGGAGGCCGCCTCGCTTAATCTGGACTGAGCCCGGCAAAAATAATTCAGAGCTTGACCGACGTGTGCAGTACCGGTCGCCAGAAGGTCGTCCAAAAGCATATCTTCGCTGAATTTCTCTTGATGAGGTGTCCAGGTCTTGGCCGGAACATCCATGGCCACCTTAGTCTGCAGGGGGACCTTCATTAAGCCCATAGGTGTTAGGTTGGCCACAGACACAAACTCCCTATAAATTTTCGGGCGAGACCCTTTTAGAGAGTTAGCTAGCTCAGCTCTTACAGGATGCACTCCCAGATACGACCCCCCCTGCAGAGCTGATTGGGAACACCTAGCTTGGTCCCCAGAAGTTTGAGGCGGTGGGATTGGAACGTCAGACTTCTCCTTGACAACCTCAGCTCGTTTGGATTTCTTTTGGAGAGGTGGGTCAATCGGATACTCTTTGGGAGGTGGTGAGGTTCTTGCGGACTGTTTTTGGGCTGCTCTCTTACGAGCCTCAGCCTTGGCGTTTGCAAGTTTCTTCGCCTTCATTGATTCCATCCTCTTTTTACTTTTACGGGCTGATATGAAAAGAAATACAGAAATGAGTGTTCTTGGTATACACCTCAAAAAATACAAGGCGCTGAAAAGTTGTGTAGTGCAACGATCTGACACTTACACTTTGGAAGTGGAGGGTAGTAATCAGACGGATCGATAAAGGTAAGGGTTGATTCAAACAAGCGTTCTTTAGTCAGAAGCTCTTTCACCAATCTGTAATGGTCAGGTTGGTCGGTCAGATGGATAATCCTCTCGATGACTTTTGGGTGCAAAAAACGAGATGATTAATATTAGAACAACTCAGCTCGAAAATATCCCAGATATAAAGACTTACTGAATTTATCCCTATAGAGAACGGGAATGGTTGAATTGATTCCATCACTTCAATAGGGGCTCATCCAATATCCCCCAACGAAGAACCATTTCTCTTTCCAAGAGCGAACTGATTCAGGAAAATCAATCAGCAATCTTCGTCCCCCGAAAACTGACCTCTGCATCGCATAGAACCACCCCATTTTTTTGCCATCAGCTAGAAACTAATATGCATAATTAAATTCATCCACTGAGGGATCGTTGTATCCCAAACGGTTGTAAAGGGATATGAACCCAAGGATGTACCTCCAACCATTAGGGTGAATTTGGGTGGGGGCTACACCCCAAGATCGGAGAAAATCAGTTATGATGAACGGAAGCGGAAATCTAAGGCCTGCCTCCAGGATTTGGTAATTAGTAGCTACACAACCTTTGGGTGGTTGGTCAGCTCGTTCGTAACTTTTGGGAAGGAAAAAATGTACGTATCCTGGGATTCTATATTTGTTTTTCCAAATTTGTAGTTCGTTTTCAGTGGCTTCAGATCGGAAATGCTTGCAAGCAAAATTCGAACTGTAACTAGTACAAGGGTCAGGTCGCTGGAATGTGGCGGTAGAAGGGTATCGAAATGAACTAGCCAAGAGAGAACGGGATTCCGGTACTATTGCTAAAGGTATGGGTTGCGGGATTTCATCATCACCCTCCTCGCCTTGAAAAAGGCACTGGGTTTCCTTACTCTCCTCCCAGGACACAGACAATTCGGCCTCCTTGCCCCTATTTTCCGACCTCACCCCACTTTCCTCAAAACTAATACTATCGCTCATCCTTATAGAGTGATTACAACGAGCTGGACAGTTAGGAAAAAAGAGGGGGGGGGAAGAAATTTCAAAACAAGAGAAAACAGAGAAGAAACGTCAAAAGCGTCCTCACCTGACGAAAGAAATAGCAGATCTGATATGATAACGAGGTGAAATCAAGGTCGTGTAAATAGACGATCTGATATTGACGGAGAGAATTTCGAAGGTTCAATAGGTTTCTTACGAGGAGAATGCCCCTATTTATAAGGAAAGAAGAGAGAGAGATCATTAATTAGTCATAATGACAAGACGCGTTAAAATTATGGAGGCGACGACACTTGATCCTAGGACTGACACACCAATCACATCACGACACCTGGCAATTGGGAATGGATAAAAATTAAAGGCAACGTCAATTAGAAGGCTGTAAGACAACTGGGATTTCGAGATCCGCCCACAAGATCTTTGTCGGACCGATCTCGAGGGGACATTTGTTGTTTATCGTGATGACGTGGATTCAATATGTTGACCTCAACTTAAAATGGCAGCTGGTTTATTAAAACCAAGGTGATTCGATGCCGAGGTGACTTGATGCCGAGGTGAGTTTGTGACCGACCTCAACTTGGAGGGAGAGGTGATTTCCCAATACCGAGGTGATTTTGGAACCGACCTCCACTTAAAGAGAGAGGTGATTTTCCATGAACGAGGTGACTTGATGCCGATGTGATGTTGACCGAGGTGAATTCCGAGCGTGGTGAGACTGGCGGCGCTGCTAAAACATCAAATCAGCCGTATTTATGTGTCAGTAATTATGATTGTTTGTGAAATGTCAGTATAATCATCTGTGACATGTTGTTAGCAATTTCAGTAGTCATTGTCAGTCACATACTGTAGACGTGATATGTTGTAATGATTATGTTTAAATTCCTCAACTACTATAAATAGAAGGAGTAAATTCTCATTAAAGGGCATGTGATATAAAAAAAACCTCTCCAAACTCTTGCTATTTGATTTCATTGATTCGACCTGGCTATCAGATCGGTATCGAACTGGACGTGAATTTGTGTAACTTTGATCTCAGTTCAATTTCGATCTGTTACGTTTCCTATTTCTTATAATATCTCGAACTTTATTACAAAGACGATCATTTAATTAAAGAGCTGCATACTTAGACAAATTAATCAAAGAGATACAATCCATCTATCAATTCAAAAGTTCATCCCACTTTTATTTGTTGACAAAAAGAGACGTCAACAGTGTGCATCAACTCCATCAATTGCATAATGTAAATGTTAAATAAAAAATATGGAATCAAGAAATTAACGTTTCATCACAATTCTAACAATTAAAAGCCTAACCTAGATACATGATAGAAAATAAATAGCAAGAAAAGTAATTGAATGTCACCCCGTTCATCTTTTTGGAATTATATCTTCAATCTTGATTTTGGAACAAGAAATTTGATTGAATTGAAAATTTTTGTTTTTGAAATTTAAAATAAAGATTAAACTAAAGAACAATAAAAATTTGATTTTAAAACGTATGAAAATAAATGTGTTAGAAATTATGAATCTATTTTGACTCTATCATCCACATTTTAACAAAATTATTTAAATACAATTCACGGGTTTTGAATTGAATTTTCATATTCCAAATGTAATTAAAACTCCCTTTTGGACAAGCATTAACACTTATTCCTACGCACGACCCAACTATATTTCTATGTTCAATCCGAATGCGTAAGAAAACATTAAAAGGTTTGTGAATACTATAACAGAAAACATAAAACATAGGGGTATATTTCAATCCCCTATCGGACTTTGTGACAATTGAAACAAGTCTAATGAAATCCTAATATTTCGAACTTAAGAAATCATAACACCAATCACATAATAATTGGCAAAAAAATTATATGATAATCAAAGCAGGAATCAATTGCATCAAAACCATGAATTGCATGAATTAAATAATAGATTAAAACATGGATTCATGAAATCAAAACTTCATCACAATTCTAACACAATTAACCTAACCTAGAAACATAATTGAATAGAAACCATAAGAAAAATAAAAGGATGTAACTCCATTCATCTTCTTGTTATTTGATCTTCAATTTTGCTCTTGACGTGACATGGATCCCTCGACACTTTGATAGCATTTTAGCATGAAACAAGACAATTGGGAACCCCAAAAAACGTGTCTAAGGTCTGGTATTTATAGACTAGGTCGAAGTATATGTTACTTGGAAGAGAAGAATGCTGAAAATCGCATCCAAATTGGCTTCCAAAAGAGTTCCAACCGAACAAGGAAAGTTACCTTCGCGGAAGATCTTTTTATCACTGCACAACATTCAGTATTTTGATCATATTTTCTATTCCCTTATCCTATTGAGGTGATTCAAAGTTTTTTAGAAATATAACTTAAAGATATACAATTTTTCATGAAATAGGATTTTCCTAATTCGAATGTTTACAGCCCCCAAATTAGGTCTCAAAGTCTGACTAAAAATCTGCCCGAAAATCTTGTATGATTGAAATCAATTTATGGTAATATTCTTATCACATTTCATTCCTTTTTGTCTTCTAATTGCATCCAATTGATCCTAGAAATCTTCAATTATCCTATCATGGTCCAAATCAATCATTGAGTATTTGAAATTTGGTCATTCTTCATTTGATTTGTATACTTTAGTCATTGAACTTCTAATTTCTTCTAATTTGGTTATTTCTTTGACTTTTCTTCCAATTGGCCCTTTGATTTACTCATCAACTCTTGATTTTCACACTTTAGCTCTTTTATCATCCAAATGACTTGTTTTTGCTCCATTTTCTTTACTTTCTGGACTTCGGGATTATTCCTGAAATATAAAAAAATAATAACGAAATAAATAGCAAATATTCTTGAACAAACAATTAAAATCCCACTTTTAGGATAGAAATAAGTGTATAAAATAAGTTGGTTGATGAACTTTTATTCAAGCTAAACTTTCACATATCATTTATCAAAGTTTTCACAAACACTTGAGCTTTAAACATTTGCTATTTGTTGAAATGTTATCTTAACTCTCGAAATATTTGACTTGATTATATCATTTGTTAAGAGAGTTTGTTCAATTGTAAAATTATCATTTGAATTTTGGTGGTTTCGAGATCTTTTTGAAAAAATTGATTGTAAAGGTTAGGTGCTCCTTGTTGTGAAGTCACCTAAGGATAAATACTCCTTTTTGTTGTAAGTCACTTAAGGATTTGATACTCCTTGTTGTAAATTACCTTTATAGTGGAATTTGACCTAGCTCGAGACAGAGAGCTAGGTAACAGAGGACGTAGATTACGTAGGTTGATTGAACATTTTTAAATCATCGTTTGCACTCTCTTAACTCTTTTACTTACTTTCATTGCACTTGCATTTATCTCATTATTTCATATTGTGCAATACTTTCTTTAAGTGTTATTTGGTAAATTGTTTAAGTTTACTTATTCCTATCACTTTACCTCGATAATTCAGTTGCTTCTTTTATTAAGCATTTATAATTGACTCGTTGTTTCAAACTTGAGATTATTTATCGAAAAAGTTTTGTAAAACAAATTCACCCCCACCCCTCTCTTGGTTAGTTAGTCTTGGGTTATCAATATGTTCGATTGCAAATAGGCTAATGCTGGTTATTACAACCTCTTTGTTTTTGTAAATAGTCCCAACTTTAACCTTATCAATACTTGGCTGATTTACTACATGTAACATTTCTTCAGTTATTTCATAAATTGGACCGCGAATGTATTCAGCTAGTTCCATCCCCATTTCTTCTACAGTGGGGTTAAGGGGTATCTTATCTGAGCTATAAAGGTCAAATTCATTGATCATGAGTGAATAATGCTGATACTGTGTTCAAATAATTAAAGGTTTAATATCAAAAGATTTAGTTTCCATGGAAAGAAAATGTATGTTGTGTATATATTAAACATGTTTGTTGTATTATAAGACTATGGTCTGATGTCTAATGAGTTCAATTCCATCCAAGCCCATTCTAGATTCCAATAAAACACCATAATTCATTCAACTGAGGTCATTGATAGTAACATGATCTGCACAGCAGCACATATGTGACAAATATTCCTGTCGTGTAATGTGTCCAACAGATGGGATTAATGTTGATCCTATGTTAAAGCAAACAAAAATTCTTAGACGGCAATGCAAATTACCTATGATACCACTATTTCCTTACCTATCATACTCATTTCAACATGACAGAGTGTTGGAAACAAACTGTAACCTGTGTAGTTATTATACGTGTTTTCCTTGTCAAAAAATATGTCATGGGGTCTAATTGCTTATATTCATCAAACATAAATTTGAAAGAAAATAACGTATCAGAATTGAATCAAATGATGTAACACATTTCAAAAATAAATAACGAGGTATATGTGTAACTATTTCATCAGTGATAGATGTGATTGTTCCAAAGTGAATTACAATTAAAAAAATGAGATTATATGTTACAACCAACCTCTTATTTGGCAAGTTAAATATTTATTTAGTAAAGTCAACATTTATTTGACCAATTTTGTCCAAGTTGAGACTAATTTAAATTAGTAGAAATTTTGGGGATCATTTACATATTATTATAAGTTGGGGGTTTTACTTATTATTATTTAAATTTACGGATTTGTGGAAAACATAAGTGAGGACCAAGTTTGCAATTACTATTAAATTTATATTTATATTACTTGTTTTTGGGGGACAAAACACAAAACTAATCACAGAACCCACCAAACACATTACAAACAGAGGCTATTGAGAGAGAGAGAGAGAGAGAGAGAGAGAGGAAAAAGGGGATTTCCCTCAACCTTCAAGACTTCATTTTCTTCTTCAGGAGGTAAAGCAAAGATCCATTTATTGGAGATGTGATTTTAATTTTAGTGTTTTGCCTTTTGAATTAAATGTTAGATTTTTGGATGGATTTATAGTTGATTTAAAGATATTGAACTAAATATTCAAGTTTGGTTGAAGACATTGTGGTTACATTCTAGGGTTTGCACAAATAGTGGATTAAATCCAAGGTTTGAGTATGGTTAAATTATTTGGAGCCCATTCCATGTTTAAATACGGGTTAATTGCATAGATTACTTATTCTAGATGACAAAACTAAATTTTACTACTCAATTTTTTTTTTAATGATAAATACTTCTCCAAGTCTTCTTCTCCACTTGCCTTCCTATCACCGAACAACAACCAGTCAACCACCGAACCACCGCCACCACCCGTATCAACCACAGCCACAGCACCACCGAACCACTACCATCCCCTTCCCCAACAACATAGCGACTAATGCCACCTTCAACTACCGCTCCTCTCAGGCACCTTGTCCCACCTCCGTTAAACTCACAACCACAATCCACTCCTCTTTCTCCCTTCTACCCAGCTGCCACTCCATCGCTCGCCCTTGTTTCACCCCCAGATACACACCGCCTCACTATAATCCTGGTCTTCTCTTTCGACAGTTAAGTAAAGAACTTTCGCAACACCTAGAAGATCAAACTTGAAGATATGGGCTTCTGGGGTTTCCTTCCAATCCATGCTATTGCTGCAGGAACAGGGTGCAATCCTTGATCCGAAGGGCTCGAAGAAAAATGGGTAGGAAAATAATTGAAAAACATACATTTTCTTGAAGGAATTAAATTTCACAACAATGCTGAAACTTGGAAGGCAGATACTTGTGTATATTGCTGTGTGTTGAATCGATGTTTGTGGGTATTTATAGGGTTGTTAATTGAGAAAGGAAATTAGATGGGTTTCTTGAAAATTCCAGTATTGTTTAGTTTCGTAAAGTATCAAGTTGTGATACTCCAAAACAAATGTATGAAAACTGTTTGATTTTATGTTTCAGATAAAGTATCATAAAAATTTGTAAAGTATCAAACTCTGATATTAGAAAAAATTGAAAAGTATCATAAGTATCATACCGTGATACTACAAAAAATGGAAAAAGTATCATACTGTGATACTAAAAAAAATTTGAAAATTATCATAAGTATCATAGTATGATACTAACCTACTTGAGAAGTATCATAAGTATTTTTTAGTTTTTACAATTTTATTATAAGTAATTTTCAAATTTTATAAAATTGAAGTAAATTTCAATTTGATCCCTAATAGTAAGGTATTTTTGTGAACACCCCTTTAAATACTTAGTTGGTGAAGTCTATTTAGAGTTTAAATTACCCATGCAATTAAGTTCAAGTTTTAGTCTATTACTAGTTTCTTTGGAAAGGGGTTTTGGTGTCATTAAACATTACTTTGAAGTATTTGTCAAATGGAGATTATATTAGCCATAATAAGATTATATTTCAAGTAAGAGAAAGTTGGTTGGATGTAATGCATATGAGATTTATGGCTATTGTGTAGGATGTCATTTCATTTTGGCCATTTATTAGACAATTTTAATTATTAAAGTTAATCCAAACTCTCATCTATATTTCAGGAGGTGACATTGAAATAGGAAAAACTTACCAGCCAATCTAGCTACAATTCCTAACTTTGTGATAGGAAAACTTTATTTTTCAGAAAATAAGTATTTTATTTATTTATTTCAATCTCAAGGTTTATATGAAATAATTGTTTATTACAGTTCTTATAGTAAATTATATAAGTTGCAAAGCTACTTACTTCTGCTGGTTGAGTTATACAACATGATTTTTATAGTAAAGTAGATATTCATAAACAGACATTTTTAATGTAAATTCAGTTTAGTTAAATCATGTTTTGGCAATTATTATATCAATAGTAGATATTCCCATTTCTGTAAAGTTATTTTAAAAACCACTAAAAAGTACCCAAGTGATCTTATATATATTTGTCATACATTGAGGGATATGTAGTACTTTAGTTTGGGAGTGGAATTCGGTGTTCCTCATTTGCAATAAATCTGATTTTGTTTAAATTCATTCTGTAGTGATCGAGAATTTTTAGTTAATTATTAAGTAAGTATCAAATTTCTCTAAAAAGTGTCATTATAATTTCACCTATTTTTAAATTAAAGCGTATTCGTTTAGTCATGTTGATTATTTGTAGCTAATAAAATATAATTTGAGTCCAATTCGATTTCTAGTCCAGTTTCTCATATTTTTAAATACTGTCCAAATCCAAAATTCAATTTAAGTCCAAAATTATTATTTATTTTAAATTCGAATTATTTTAAGTCTAAAACTTCAAAGTTCAATTTTATTATTATCCAAATTTATTTTTCAACCAAATTTTATGTTTTTAAATAATTATTAAGATATTATATTATATTCGCACTCGTATTCTTGTATCCCAAGTTTTCACAATCCTATTCAAAATCAAACATTTCTCATATCTAACATTTCACAATTTCATTTCAACTACAATACTTCCATACCAATCTAATCTATATATACAGACATATATTCTCCATTGACATTCATGCACATAAATCTTCTTGGTAAGATTACACAGTTCAATTCATGCACACATTGCCTTTAATTCAGACTCACACGCACTGCTTTCAAATTCACCATCTCATCCACGGCCAAACTGCCGAACCCAAATATACAAACTCCACTTGACAGACTGCAACTACCAAGAACCACCACCGTCGCCCCCAACTCCCTCAACCACCGAGTTAAAGCCACTGCACTCCACACAAACAAAATCTCAAATCAACATTATACAATTCACTTCCACAACCTGCAAAATCCAACTCCAATGATTCGCTGCCTTCGTTGAAACAAAAACCGAACCACCACTACTGCCATCCGCAGCCTGCACTGCCACAGTCAACTAACTCCAAAACCACAAGTCAACCACACAGTCACCACCAATGCCGAACCTCCAAGAATCGTCGTTCACTGCCTCCACCACCAAACCGCACCCAAAATCGCCACTGCGCAAACTTCAATCCTGTTAGGTTAGAATCGAGTCTATTTCACGTAACTAATGCGGATAACATTCATTAAACAATCAAGAAACGAAATAATCGAAAAACAAAGAACAAAACAACCTGATTTGGTGACCCAGTTCGGTGTACAACACCTACATCTGGGGGGCTCAGGACCGAACCCTTTTCCACTAGCAAATAACCTTCCAAGATTATCAAAGATTACAAAAGAATCACAAACAATTTTCAACCCCAAGAACCGAACGATTCAGCCACTGTTCTTCGCAATAAATCACAGCAATCGCGCACAATAATACCCACAAGATGATCTACTCAATAACCCAATTACTAATCTAAGTAGATACAAAATTATTGGGGAAAATGGGACTAAAAATCAGAGATGAAATCGTGCGCAGAAGACCCAGAAGCAAGAAGGCGTTAGAGAGAGAGAGATGTATGTCTGCTTATGCCAAAGAATGAAGAATTAAAGGCACTTTTAACACATATTTGCACATGAGGTCCTCAACGTTCATTGGTTGCCATAAGTTGGCCCTCCAAGTTTGATCTCTTGTAATTTGAGGATCACACTTCCAATAAACTTCACCTTGATCGTCAAATTTCAATCTTTAACTCTCTTGGTTGCTGTAAGCTAAGTGGGTAGGCTCGATCTTTACCATCATCGCCATGTACCTGCACAAGGAATTCAGCCATAATCAATCTTTAACATTGATAAACAAGATTTAAATTTACAAGCAGATATTATTTTCGTTCCCATATCAGATGGATTTCTATCCGTATGAACTTTCTCAAGTTTTAAATCACCCGAGGCTATTTTCTCTCTCACAAAATGGTACTTAACTTCTATATGTTTAGAACGCTCATGATTGACAGGATTTTTACTTAATATAAGTGCACTTTGACTATCAGTGTATATTATAGGAATATCATGTAGAAAGTTAAGCTCATTTAAAATACCAGTTAACCATATACACTCTTTAATGGCCTCGGTGATCGCCACATACTCTGCTTCTGTACTGGACAGAGTAACAATGGGCTGCAGTTGGGACTTCCAAGTAACACAATTGTCTCCTAAAGTGAAAAAATAAGCTGTAGTAGATTTTCGCTGGTCTTTATCACCAGCAAAATCAGAATCCACATATCCTTTAAGAGTCAATCTATCTATTCTTCTCTCATAAACTAACCCAACGCTCGTAGTGCCAGCTATATACCTCAGCAACCATTTTAACCCAGCCCAATGAGGTTTCCCTGGGTTCGACATAAATCTACTTAAGAAACTTATGGCATAGGCCAAGTCCGGCCGTGTGGTGATCATGGAAAACATCACAGACCCTATCGCGTTAGCATAAGGTATGTTTTCCATTTCTTTGTACTCGGCTTCAGTCTTGGGAGATTGAACTGATGACAAATTCATATGTGCAGCCAGAGGAACTGAGACGGACTTGGCATCTTTCATGCCAAATTTGGTTACTATTTTCTTCAAGTAACCTTCTTGTGTAATAGATAGTCTGTCCTTCGTTCTATCCCTCTTAAGGACCATTCCAAGGATTTTCTTCGCACTTCCTAGGTCCTTCATATCGAACTCAGATTTCAAAAGGTTTTTCATCTTCATGATCTCACCTTTACTCGGGCTAGCTAATAGCATATCATCCACATAGAGAAGTAGGTATACCTCACTTCCATATTTGCTATTATTGTAGTAAAGGCATGAGTCATATTCACTCCTTTTAAAACCTATCTTTATGGCATAAGTATCAAACCGCTTATACCATTGCCTCGGACTTTGTTTCAAACCATATAAAGATTTCTTGAGTTTGCAAACATAGTCCGATTTTCCCTTCACCTCAAAGCCTTGAGGCTAACTCATATATATCTCCTCTTCTAGCTCTCCATGTAGGAAAGCAGTCTTAACGTCCAGTTGTTCCAATTCCCAATTGAATTGAACAACTAAAGCAAGCACCAATCTAATGGTCTTGTACTTGATCACAGGAGAAAATATCTCGTTATAGTCAATGCCTTCTCTTTGAGGGAATCCTTTGGCTACTAGTCTAGCCTTATATCTCAAAGGATCACCGGGACTTAATCCCTCCTTTAACTTGAAAATCCATTTACATTGGATTATCTTTTGTTTCTCCGGCACCTTGACCAAACTCCAAGTTTTATTTTCACTTAGAGATTTCATTTCTTCTCTCATTGCCTCTAACCAGTTTTCAGATTTAGGCCCACTCATCGCTTCCTCAAAGGAAGTCGGCTCTACATTCTCAATAGCTTCACCTGAAACTAAGGCAAAATCCGTCAAATTCTGAATTTCATACCTAGGGTTAGGTCTCACTTGTCTTCTTTCTCTATCCCTAACCAATTGGTAGTCTTGTATGGTGGTATCAATATTTGTAGGGTTAGGTATCTCAGGTTCAGCCTCAACATGGGGTTCTACATCCCCATCACTTACATGCTCAGCAGGTGCAACTTCTTCCTCTCCAACCGGAGGAACTACAGGCTCAGGAGTCTCATTATGGGTGTCAGTCAACCTAGTCAACTCTACTACATTCTTAATCCCATTACTAGCCTTAGGTTCATCATCCTTAACATTCTTCTTCAAACAAGGCATCTCCGACTCATTGAACACTACATCCCGGCTAATAATAATTTTAATACCCTAAACTCCAATCATCCACAGCCTATACCCTTTTACCCCGTCTGGATATCCCAACATCACACATTTCGTAGCCCTCGGCTCTAACTTACCCTCATTCTGATGTGCATATACAGCACATCCAAATATCCTAATGTGGGTCAAATCAGGGGGTTTACCGGTCCACAACTCTTGTGGAGTCTTAAAATCGACAGAACTCGATGGGGATCGATTGATAAGATAAGCTGTAGTACTAACAGCTTCAGCCCAGAAGCCTTTTGCTAGGCCTGAACTAATCAACATACACCTAACCTTATTCATCAAGGTTCTATTCATTCTCTCAGCCACCCCATTATGTTGCGGTGTATATTTAACAGTTCTGTGTCTTTCTATCCCATTTTTCTTACAAAAGTTGTCAAATTCAAAGTTACAAAACTCAAGCCTATTATTCGTTCTTAGAGTTTTTAACCTTCTATCCATTTTGTTTTCCACAACATTCAACCAGACTGTAAATTTTAGAAATGTTTCATGTTTGGCCTTTAATGGGAATACCCATACCTTCCTAGAGTAGTCATCAACTAAGGATATAAAATATTTGTTCCCGCCGAATGTCGGATGTTTCTCAGGCCCCCATAAATCTGCATGGACATAGTCCAGGGGTCTCTTAGAACAGTGGGAACCAACTTTAAATGACACTCTATGCGACTTTCCGAGAACACATATCTCGCAAAAGTTTATGGGTTCAATTACTTCTTTGCCAAGTAATTTCTGTTCATTTAAGAACTTCAACCCTTTATTTCCTATATGTCCTATCCGATTATGCCACAACTCAGACTTACTCTCAGTCACTGTGAAGGAATTGCAGTTCTGTGAAGACACAACTTCAC
The DNA here is from genome assembly GCA_963555705.1 of Ligustrum vulgare. NCBI lineage: Eukaryota > Viridiplantae > Streptophyta > Magnoliopsida > Lamiales > Oleaceae > Ligustrum > Ligustrum vulgare. Next base: position 33,433,882 of record OY743187.1, read on the forward strand.
CTGCAAGGTAGTATAGCGCATTTCTCTTAGGTCCCTTCATAACAACCATTGAACCTCTCAACACTTTCAAAGTGTTCCTGTCAGACTTAAATACATGTCCCTCATCTTCTAGAACACCCAATGAAATGAGGTTCCTTTTTAGATGTGGAACATATCTGACATTATGCATGGTCCTGAAAATACCATCATGCATCCTAATAGCAATGTCACCAATGCCAATAACGGTCTGGGTATTATTATCCCTCATGTACACTTTCTTAGGTTCAATTTCTTTATAGTTGTAAAACCATGACCTAACATGACACATATGGAATATGCATCCTGAATCTAGAATCCATTCCTCACTCATGTCATTACCCGTCACGGTCATGACATGTAGACTGTCTAAGTCTAGACCAACAACAGCATTACTAGCTTCTTCGCTACTTTGGTCTCTTTGTTGCTTTCGTTTCAAATAAGGGCAATCTTTCCGAAAGTGTCCTTCTTTCCCACAATGGTAACACTTTCCATTAAACCTCTCTCTTGATTTAGACCTACTCTTAGATTTACCTCTACCTTTCTTAAAGTGAGGGTTCTTGTCTCTTTTGTCGGGTCTACCTCTAACAAACATGCTCATGACTCTATGGTTAGTTTTTTGTTCTTTCTTCATTTCAAATTCTTTTGATTTTATAGCATCTATTACAATACTTTGAGTCAGTTTGTCCCTAGAGTATTTTATTGCATTCTTAATTTCGCTATAGGATTCGGGTAACGAATTCAATAAAATCACTGCTAAGTCCTCGTCGTCAATTTTTTTATCATTATGAGCCAGACTCTTCACTATTATGCTAAAGTCACTTAGGTTCGATTCTAGTTCCTTCCCAGGGTCCATTCTAAAACTGAATAATTTTTCAAGAAGGTAGATCTTATTGGGCAATGTCTTAGTTAAAACCATGGTGTCAAGAGCTTCCCACAAGTCTCTAGCCGTCTTATATTCATCTACTTGTCTAACGATATTATCAGATAAGTGCAAGATAATAGAACTGTAAGCAATCTCATTCATATCAGCAATAAGGTCCGGTTTAGCTTTAAGTTCTTCAGAAAAATTATCAGGATCTTCAATAGCTTTCGCTACTCGTTGTTGGACCAAAATGGCCTTCATTTTCTGTTTCCATATCGAGTAGTCACCCTTACCATCGAATTGTGACAATTTGACCCTTGATCCCATAATGGGTTCGGAAAATGGAGAATGACTACTAGATGCCATTCGTGAATTTATAATTCAAATTCACAAATCAACAGAAAAGGTTTTCAAAGAAAAAATTTCAAGATTCACGAATAATTTTTCAATTTTAAACAACAATCCAACACTTATCAAAACAAGGCAGCCAAGTAATTACAACATGCACAATTCACAAATCACAATTCACAATTTATGAACTAATCAAGAAAAACGCAGATTATTGCATGCCAAAAAAACAGAATTACTAAATGCCCAAATTCCAACCAATACCAAGAATTTAATTCCGAAGGGGTGAATTGAAACAATCTCACCAGTAATCAAGACAAGAAGAACTAATCAAGAATGAAACTGTCTGCACTGTCCAAGTTCAGCCACTTGAAGTTTTCTGGAAATAATTCACAAGAATCACATAATCAGTGCAATACCAATTCAGAAACACAATTAATTCCAAAAAACAGAAAAAATCCCTAATTTTCGTGAACCCTAAAAAATCAGCAGAGAACACAAAAACTTACAATAGTGGCTCTGATACCAATTGTTAGGTTAGAATCGAGCCTATTTCTCGTAACTAATGCGGATAACATTCATTAAACAATCAAGAAATGAAATAATCGAAAAACAAAGAACAAAACAACCTGATTTGGTGACTCGGTGTACAACACCTATGTCTGGGGGGCTCAGGACCGAACCCTTTTCCACTAGCAAATAACCTTCCAAGATTGTCAAAGATTACAAAAGAATCACAAACAATTTTCAGCCCCAAGAACCGAACGATTCAGCCACTGTTCTTTGCAATAAATCACAGCAATCGCGCACAATAATACCCACAAGATGATCTACTCAATAACCCAATTACTAATCTAAGTAGATACAAAATTATTGGGGAAAATGGGACTAAAAATCAGAGATGAAATCGTGCGCATAAGACCCAGAAGCAAGAAGGCATTAGAGAGAGAGATGTATGTCTGCTTATGCCAAAGAATGAAGAATTAAAGGCACTTTTAACATATATTTGCACATGAGGTCCTCAAAGTTCATTGGTTGCCATAAGTTGGCCCTCCAAGTTTGAACTCTTGTAATTTGAGGATCACACTTCCAATAAATCCCAATTAATTAAATCCAAAAAAATAAAAATAAAACCTAAAACCAAATCAAAATAAAACCAAGAAACCCATCATTTACCTAAATCGCGACCTTGTTGCCGAACTACTGCCAAAAACTGCAACCACCTTCTCGTTTCACCTCGATTTTTAGCACAAAACCCACCAAAATTCATCTCCCTTTCACACAATCCGCAACCACACCATTGTCACGGCTGTCGAATGTCGACCGGTAGCCCGAAAGAGATGGGCCGGTCGCCACCTCTCCGCCTCTCCCTCTCTCGATTTCGAATGAAGTGAGTGGAAAGGACTCTGATATTTTAAAGTTGATTTTATAAAATTTACCTTTAAGCCCCCATCTTTTAAATCCTTTTAACTCAGTCCCAAGTTTTAAAAGTTACTCATTTCAGCCCCTGCAATGCTAATATGCCTTACTTTTCAGCCCCTGCACTTTTGAAAATAAATTAGTTAGTCCCCAATATTTCTGAAAATCATATCTGTTAGCCCAATATTTTTCAAAATCATTTATTTTGGCCTCAACTCTTATCAAATCCCAACTATATTTGATTTTCAATTCAAACCCTAAACTTTTCTTTTAAAAAATTCTTTCATTTTAAAACCTTTGAATTTCAAAATACTAGTTTAAGATTTATTTTATATATTGGCTAGATGAGGAGTTTGGACGTTTAGAAGATTGACGTATTTCACGCTCAACAAACTCGAGAAATAAGGTAGACTCCTACTTACAAATTTATTTTCTAAAATGTGCATTAATATTTATTTGTATTATAGATCTTGCATTTATGATTGTATTCATGACAATTACTTGTCTTCAGATATGAGACTAATTTCCTCCGGGCATGAGAATTACTTGCTTGTTTAAGCATGATGTTACGAGAATTTACTTGTTTAAATGCATAAGACTTGAACTTGTATTTATTACTTGTTCATGAGACTACTTGAATATCATGATTATGTGCTTTATTTGTAATACCAATTGAGTCTACTGAGTATTTCTATGTAATGCACACCCTTTTTTTTAAACTTACAAATTTAAGATTACGGAGTTGGCGACAGAGCTCAGGATGGTGGCCATTGAAGAATTTTTAAGAATATTATGAGAAAATAAATTAAACACGTTTATTTTGAAATTTTGAATTTCTTATTATTGTCTAAGTTATTTTTTTTAAAACATTTGAATTATTTACCATTGAGTTTTAAATGAAATTGAATTTTTAGTTGTTTCCGCTCAATTTTTATTTTAAATTTGAAGTAGTGACTGTTGGAGTCAGTTTTTTATAAAATAATGTGATTAAATCAAGTAATTTTCCTGCTCATATATTATTTTGAAAATTGGTTTGAAATGATGATGTGGAGTTTCAGGTGTTTAGAACTCTGAGCGTTACACTTTCACTTTTATGGGATATGTTTATTAAAAATATAAATAAATAAATAAAAATTCTAATTGATTCGTTTAATGCCTATTATATAATTTGTTTTGAATGTGTGCTTTAGCTGAAATTTTGGACAACATATGTACTTAAACGTTTCTCTTATTGCTTATCCATGTTAGACTTTTCCAAGTCTGAGCTTATAGCCATGATTGAATTATTACTAGTTGAGAGATTTAATCAGCATATGTGGGGGAAATTTTAAATTTTCGACCTAGGTTTTGTTAGCCCAAGAGTAAACTAATCAAGAGGGGGTGAATTGGTTTATAAAACTTTTTCGATAAATAATCTCAAACTTTAAAATCAATGAGAACAAGTATGAGCACTTAGTGTTGTAAGTAACTTAACTATCAATGTAATGTGCTATATATGTGTAAACTTAATTGATAAAGCAAGTATAGCACTTAGATATAGTGTTGCACAACATAAATTGATAGAATAGAATGAGTGCAATGTAAGTAAGTAAAAAGGATAAGAGAATGGAAACGTGATTTATGGAGGTTCAATCAACCAACGTGATCTACGTCCCCCGTTACCGAGCTCTCCGTCACGAGTAAGGCCAAATCCATTATATTGATAACTTACAACAAGGAGTATCGAATCCTTAGGTGACTTTACAACAAGGAGCACCTATCCTTTACAATCGAGTTTTCACAAGGCTCTCGAAACCACAAGATATAATGAATTGAATTTACAATTGAAATAACTCTCTTGACAAATGATATACTCAAATTATGTACCGAGAGAATTAGGCTAACACTTCAATAGATAGCAATGAATTAAGCTCGAGTGTTAGAGAAAAACTTTGATGCAAATGATAATGAAAAGTTCAATGCAATCAAACAAAGTTTTTCAAATAATCTCTTGTTAAAATATTGAATCAAATTAAGTACCAAGAGATGCCACACTTGAATAATTAACAATAAGTTAAGCTCAAAGTGTTTAGGCAATGGAACTTTGATGACTCAAATGATAATGAAAAATGTAGCACAAATAATCAAAGTTCCTTAATTGGAATTTCTCTCTTTTAAAAGATTAAAACAAGTTTAGAACAAAGAGAGACTTACACTTCAATTCCAATATAGTGTGAAGATGTTGAAGAAGTTTAAACAATATAAAACCAAGAATCTTCACAAAACTTTCTTCCAAAAACTTTGATGAATTCGATAAAACAAAGTTTAGATCAATCAAAGTTTTATAAAAATAATAGATGAATGTAAACCAAGTAAGAACAATGAATTTTCACAAGAAAGTTTGTATAAAATCTTTTCTATATTGTTGAAAATGAATGTAAATGAGATGGCTATTTATAGATCAAGAAATTTGATCTGCAACAAGTTTCGGTCGACCGATTCTATACTTTCGGTCGACTGAAAGCTCAAAAACTAGCCGTTATACATTTGAGTCGTTATACTTTCGGTTGACCAGATATTTCGGTCGATCAGAGTTTCGGTCGATCATGTAAATTTCGGTCGACCGAAAATGGAAAAATTTGAATTTTTATCTTTATATTAAAAAGTTTATTTTTCCAAAAAGTATTTCATGTTATGTTTTGAAAAATCATTTTTATGCAAGTGATGAATTTTCAAGTAAGTTTCTTGATGCATAAAAATCATTTTCGAGCTCGTTGATTGTCATCGCTAAAGATTGAGAGTGTTATACCTTTACATAGGTTAAATCAATTCTTGAACTTTGAACTCTAATCTTGTATGCTTGAGTTCTTGATCTTCATATCATGCTTTTCAACTTCAATTTTGATCTTTGAATATCTTCAATTCTTTCATGATCTTCTTTGCGTCTCATGTGCTTGATCACATAGTTTTGATTTATATCTTTGAGAGACGATTTGAACATAGAGTGCTTTGAATATTTATCATTACATGAAACACTTGAAGCACACTTGTTAGCAACACAATATATTCTTGTTTTTTATGATCAAAACAATAAGGTCAAGTTGACCATAGGTCAACAATTCCCCCCTTTTTGATTATGACAAACAAGATGATTTGTAATGATAATGATGTTGCCAAAAATCCTGACCTTGACGTGGCAGGATCTGGTGATACTTGATTGCTAGAAGAGATCAATGAACTCGCCTTGGATGACCTGCAAAAAAGGCGAGGAGGATTCTCCCCGTCGCCCCTCCGGTGTGAGAATTAGTTTTTTGGAAAAAGAGAGAATATATAACTGAAAAACGTAAAGAATTGTGAATGAATAATATGTGATCAAAGAGGCTGTATTTATAGGGCTGAAAAGCCCATAAATTTCCTTAATTTAAGGAAGGAGTCCTTTTTGCTGCGAACTTTACCTTTTAAGAGGAGTTCTAATCTTATAAGAATTGTACTTCCTCTTTTTTAGGATGATTACTTATGGGCTATGTTGTATTACGAGGGCCCAAGAAGGTGGCCCATTGTTTAAGCCCATAAACGGTGAACACCTGGAATCCGAAGTGGACGGGCTAGCCCGGACACATTTCCCTCTATGGACGGAGGACACAAATTGGCCGGGCATACATGGGCCGGGACGGTCACATGGACGAGCGAACACCCCGGCCTATGGAAGGGAAAATGGACGGTCGGGACGGCAATTGCCCGGGATGGATTCTCCTCGGGAATCAGCCCGATCAATGGCCCCCGTGCATCAGGGGTCGAGGATTGATGCCTGAATGCAATTAACTTTTGACATCTGTCACCTTCATTAATGATGTATTCCGCCAACTGTTTTGTCCTTAATACTAAGCGTCATCATTAATGCCACAGTTCACGGATTGCTGCCACGTGTCAAAAATGAGTGGCGGGATTTCAAAAATTTTCCCACCTTTTCCCTCCTTTTTCCTCCTATATATATGTGGTCCCTATGCTCTCATTCTTTTCACTTTGCAATTTTAGTGAAAACCAGAAAACTCCCCGAGCGCCTAACTCGAGCTAAAAATTCCAAGCACGACCTTTTAGGTAATCTCGACCTCTCCCGACGTTAATTTTATTTCGTAATTTAATCGTTAGGAAAATGGCCAGGCAAGTGAACATCACGGACCTTAGGGAGGTAGAAAATATGGACGAGGCCTTAGACGTAGAGCCCATAGGGTTTTACCAACCTCCGGGGGGGACGAATCGAGCGATGACGAGGAAGTCAATAACCCTGAATTTGATGATAGACTGGGCAGTCCCGACCTAGAGTCTCCAACATACAACAGTAGGATGAAGGAACACATGGTCGAGGCTGACATGAGGAAGTTTGGTCTATCTGATAGGTATTCATCCCAGGCCCCCGAGCATGATGATGTATCATATCATTGTCGGGAAGGGGAGACCGTAGTATTCCATGACTCACTAGTGGCCGGCCTCAGGTTCCCCTTGCATCATTTTTTCATAGATTTTCTGTTAACGGCTAGCATTCTTCCCGGGCAGTTGGTCCCAAACGGGTGGAGAATTCTTTCTTACTTCTTTGTTTTATGTAGGAGTCTAGGGATCGAACCTACTGTGAACCTTTGTAAATGCCTTTTAAACTTGAAGTTTTTACCCCGATGTAACTGCTTCATTTACTTATGCGGGAAGGGAAGGTTTAAGGTGCCCTGGGTCCCTTCATCCTTGAAGTATTGGAAGGAAAAATTCTTTTATATCAAACCTCGGGAAGGTGAGAATATTTTTTGGCCTACTTTTAGGAAATCGGAGGTAGATAACTTTAATAGAATGGGTAATGTGGGGGAGGACAAGATGGCCGACCTCTTGGCCAACGCCATAAGAGTTTGTGACTTCGGACTTCTGGCCGAGGAGGCTTCAGATCTTACCACCAACGAGATCTTAGGTCAGGCCGGCCTTGACTTGGAGCCCGGTAGGACCCGGCCTTGTAAATTAAGTAATAGTTGGTTTCATTTTTCTACTAGAAAATGTTCCCTTCCCCTTCTTATTGCTTTTTATCTAACCTTCCCGTTCTTTCACAGGTATGGCTTTTGATGGAGACAGGTTACGGAAGGCAGCCGAGGAGAGGGCTCGAGCTGCTGCCGAGAGGAGGAGGGAAGGTGGAATAACTCGCAGACGGCCACAAAAAAGGCCACACCAGGCACAGTCTGGGCCGGGAGAAACTTCAGGAAGGAACATTGAAGCTCCTCCTCGGCGCGAGACCAGCCAAGGTGTTCGCCACCCTCCCATCCAGGAAGAGAATATCAGGTCTGATCCTCCCGAAGTTGTTGTAGAGGGTCCCACCCTGGCTGACTTGCGGTGCAAATTAGAGGAGAGCTACCACCCCGGTCTACTGGAGAAATATTCTGAAAAAGTCTCGCTGGAGAACGGGGTGGACCATTTTCTGAATGCGGCGCTCAAGGTAATTTCAAGACGACCTTCTAGACTCTTGGTGTTGCATTTGGCCTTCAATAATACAAGTATTTGACTCGTACAGATGCTCAGCATTGTCCGGGGTCTTATAAACCAAGGTGTCCAGCGAGGAGAGGCTACGAGTCAGCTCGTACATTCTGTTCAGTACGAGGCAACCCGTGCCAAAAATGCTGAAGAAAAGTTGACCAGAATTGAAACTGACTTGGCTTTGATGACTCAAGACCGGGACCTTGCCCGCTCTGAAAATTCCAAACTATCTGAAGATCTTCGCCGGGCAAGGGAAGAGATAGAAGTGGCGAAGGTGGCGGCGGTCGAGGCTTACAAGAAGTCTGAAGAATATGACCTTGCCGTGGGTAACTATGCTCTGGAGTCCTATTCCCAGGGCATGAGACAAGCCCGGGCATGGATCAAGATACATGCGCCCGACCTGGATACCAGCCCGCTTTCTCAATTCCCATTGGGCACGGAAGACCTTGACCTTACTCCTTTCATGGAAGATGTAGTGGAGGTTGAGTCTGACGAAGAAGAAGCCCGTGCTAGTGATCCCGAGCAGTAGTAGGAAAATCTGTTGTACCTTTTCCTTTTATAGGCCGAGGAGTAACCTCGTGGCCTCTTTTTGTAACAAGGTTTTTGTTAATGAAGAATGTCTCTTTTTGCCAAAGCTCGTGTCAATTTTCGTATAATCTTTCGTTTATCATAAAATAATTTGAGCTTTTTACTTGCACCAATTTTCAGAAATGATAAGATAAGGTCAGGCAATACCGAACTATTTCCTGGGGTTGAGCACAAGATTTCTAGAATTTATCTAGTTGTCACTATATGGTCGGGTAGTACCCGACCTTTTGTTTCCCATCATAAGAACGGTCTTAACCTTTTGTAGCATCAAGACTGAGTTGAGTGCAACTGAAGAGATCGGGATTTCCCGACCCTTTAAGTTAATTGAAAAGATCGGGCGATACCGACCTGTATTTGTTAATTATAGAAATAATTTGTAACGCCTTGCCATGAGACCTTGTAAATTATTCGTGGAAGAATAATTTGTAAAGTCTTACCATGAGACATTGTAAATTATTTGATGGGAAATAATTTGTAACGTCTTGCCATGAGACCTTGTAAGTTATTCGTGGAAGAATAATTTGTAAAGTCTTGCCATGAGACATTGTAAATTATTTGATGGGAAATAATTTGTAATGTCTTGCTATGAGACCTTGTAAATTATTCGTGGAAGAATAATTTGTAAAGTCTTGCCATGAGACGTTGTAAATTATTGGATGGGAAATAATTTGTAAAGTCATGTGGATGACCTTGTAAATTACTTAAACATATGATCTTTGTAGTGCTCATTCTTTGGAAGAAGTATTTTTATTGAAGGGGGACTGGACGATGGGCCTCGTTAAAACCTTATCCAGAAAAACCCATTGGGAAAAAATCTGGACAAGGAAAAAGAGTACCCGTCCCTGACACTGAAAGACAAAGCAATGGACACGCAGGCCCGACTATAATATTGACCGATGGACGTGCAAGTCCGTAAGTAAAAATAAAAAATGGGCGCGCAGGCCCGACCTTGATAGGACTAATGGACGTGCAAGTCCGAAAATAAAAAATGGGCGCGCAGGCCTGACCTTAATAGGACTAATGGACGTGCAAGTCCGAAAATAAAAAATGGGCGCGCAAGCCCGACCTTAATAGGACTAAATGACTTGATATCAACAGAGATATGATTACTTGTAGTATGGCTTCAAGTTCTCCACATTCCATGGCCGAGGAAGAGGTTTTGAATCCATTGTGCGGAGGCTGTATGAGCCCTTGCCCGCCTTTCGGATGACTTCATAAGGTCCTTTCCAAATAGGCCCAAGTTTCCCTGGTTGATGACCTGCAACCTCACTGCGGCGAAGGACAAGATCTCCCATTCTGAATTCCCTCTTCTTTACCAGGGTATTGAACTTCTTAGACATGGCCTGTTGGTAAGCTGCTATTCTCAACGATGCATTCTCCCTGACTTCTTCTAGAAGATCCAGACTTTCTCTCTGTCCTTCGATGTGGTCGGGCGACCCTGTAGTCATAGCATGGAAGCTAGGAATAGTTACTTCTACGGGGACGGCGGCTTCCATCCCGAAGGCAAGCATGAACGGGGTTTCCCAGGTCGCCATTTTGAATGTGGTTCGGTTGGTCCAAAGTACTTCAGGGAGGAGATCGGGCCAGTCTCCCTTGGCGCTGCTAAGGCGAGTCTTTAAGTCTTGTAAGATGAGTCTGTTCGTAACTTCAGCTAACCCATTACTCTGCGGGTGCGAAATGAAGGTCAACCTGTGTTCTATCCCCAGATTCTTGCAGAATTGCTTGAAGGCTTGGCACTCAAATTGACGCCCATTATCTGTTATTAATGTCTTGGGAAGACCAAAACGGCAAACTATTGATTTCCACACAAATGCTTCCAACTTTTGTTCTGTGATCACGGCTAGTGGTTCGGCTTCCACCCACTTGGTGAAGTATTCTACTGCAACTGCCAAGAACTTGACCTGACCCCGGGCTATAGGGAAAGGTCCGAGTATGTCAATTCCCCATTGGACGAAAGGGTATGGGCACGATATTGAGGATAGCTCTTCCGCGGGTCGATGTAATCGGGCTGCGAATCTTTGGCACTTGTCACAGGCTTTCACATAACTAAGGGCGTCTTTTTTCATATTTGGCCAGTAGTACCCGTATCTTATCAATTTCAGTGCTAGAGCTCTTGCTCCCTGATGTCCTCCACAAATTCCTTCATGAACCTCGGCCATAGCAAGAGCTGCTTCTTTTGGAGTTAGGCATCGCAGATAAGGAAGTGTGAAGCTTCGGCGGAACAAGGTATTCTGCAACAAGGTATACCTCGGGGCTCTTGCTTTGATTCTTCTGGCCTCTACTTTGTCATCTGGAAACTTTCCTGATGTTAGATATTCAATTATTGGATCCATCCAACTGGGCTCTTGATCAGAAATATCCATGATCTCGGGTTGTTGTACGATACTAGGCTCATGAAGAGTTCGTACGAACACGGTCCTATCCAGGTGGTCTAGATTGGAAGAAGTAAGTCTTGACAAAGCATCCGCTTTGTGATTGGCGGACCTCGAAATTTTGTTTATGCAGCAAGACTTGAACTTTCTTTGTAAGTCCAAGACCATCATCCTGTAAGATGACATTTTCTCATCCCTAGCTTCAAAAGTGCCGTTAACCTGTTCTACCACTAATTGTGAATCACTAAGGACTTGACATGCTCGACCCCTAGATGTTGAGCTGCTTGAAGTCCAGTAATTATGGCCTCATACTCTGCATCATTATTGGTTGCTGGGAAGTCAAAACGTATTGCGCACTGAATTTCCATTGTGCCATCATCTTTCTTTAATATGATTCCGGCCCCCGAGCCCGCAGCATTCGATGCTCCATCCACTTGCAAGGTCCATGTAGTCTCTTCCCGGTCATGACCCGTCGGCCCCCGAGGTCCTGGTGTGAGATCGACGACAAAGTCAGCCAAGACCTGTGCTTTGATGGAAGGTCGAGGCTTGAACTCGATGTTATACTCCCCGAGCTCGATTGACCACTTCAGTAGACGACCGGATACATCTGATTTCTGCAAGATTTGCTTCAAGGGCTAATTTGTGAGGACCGTTACTGCATGGGCTTGAAAGTATGGTCTTAACTTTCTCGCTGCTGTAACCAGGGCAAGTGCGAGCTGCTCTGCCAATGTATATCGGGTTTCTGCTTCCAACATCATCTTACTAACATAATATATAGGCTTTTGGGTCTTCTCTTCCTCTTTAACCAAAACGACGCTCACAGCATGATCAGACACTGCTAGATATAAGAACAAATTATCCCCTGGATTCGGCTTTACCAGTATCGGAGGTGTACCCAAGTATTCTTTCAACTTTCTGAAGGAAACCTCTCATTCCTCGTCCCATCTGAAGTCCTTGTTTCCTTAGAGAGTTTTGAAGAAGGGAAAACATTTGTCTGCTGCCTTTGACATAAATCTGCCTAATGCCGCTACTCTTCCTGTTAATTTCTGTACTTCCCTGATGTTTCGGGGAGGTTCCATTGAAGCTAGGGCTGAAATTTTATCTGAATTAGCTTCGATACCTCTCTGAGTGATCATGAATCCCAAGAACTTTCCCGAGCCTACTCCGAAGGCGCACTTTGTAGTATTGAGTTTCATCCGATGTTTTCTAAGTGTATTGAATACGTCCTCAAGGTCAGCAATGTGGTCTTTCTTTCTTGAGCTTTTTACAACCATGTCATCAATGTAGACTTCAATGTTAAGCCCAATGTGTCGGGAGAAGACCATGTTAACCAACCTTTGATATGTGGCTCCTGCATTCTTCAATCCAAATGGCATGACCTTGTAACAGTATATTCCTTCATCTGCCATGAAGGAAGTTTTTTCCTGATCTTCCTGTGCCATCCGAATCTGATGATATCCCGAGAAGGCGTCTAGGAAGTTGTAAAGTTCGGAGCCAGACGTGGAATCTACCAACCTGTCGATTCTGGGAAGGGGATAACTATCTTTCGGACATGCTTTATTCAAATCTGCGAAGTCTATACAAACTCGCCACTTGCCATTCGGCTTCTTCACCAAGACCACATTGGCTAGCCACTCTGGATACTTCACTTCTTTGATGAATCCTGCTTTCAAGAGTTTATCTATTTCCTCTTTTATTATCTGCCTTCTTTCTGTGGCAAACTGTCTTCTTCGCTGTTTCATGGGCTTCTTGTCGGGCATGATGTTGAGTCTGTGCTCGACGAGCTCGGGATCTATCCCGGGCATATCTTCAGCACTCCAAGCAAAAACATCGATATTCCTCTTTAAACACTGTGACAATTCTTCCTTCATCGTTTTGGGGAGTTCTCTCCCAATTGTGAAGCTCTTCCCCTCTGAGTCATGAACCTCTTCTAAATTTTCTACTGGAGACATTCTTTCTTCGAGAGGAAGTTCTATCGACAACAGATCCAACTTGCCTTTTCCAATACAACTGATATAGCAACTCCTGGCTACAGATTGACTTCCCTGAATAGTTGCTATGCCTACGGGAGTTGGGAACTTGATTTCCAAGTGATAAGTTGATACTATAGCTCTCAGGTTGTTCAGGAATGGTCTTCCCAAGATGGCATTGTAGGCCATAGGAGTTTTTACGACTTGGAAAGGAGTCATCTTCGTTACACGTTTTTCTTCTGATCCCAATGAAGTGGGAAGCACAATTAAACCTTCGGGTTTCACGGTTCCTCCACCAAACCCAGTTAGGGGAGTAAGGACCTGTCGAAGCCGATCTTTGGGAAGTTGCATCTGATTGAAAGCTTCCAAGGAAAGAACGTTGGCTGCACTTCCGTTGTTAACTAGCACTCTCTTGACATCAAAATTGGCTATTATCGCACTGATAACAACAACATCGTCATGAGGATACGAAATTCCTTCCATGTCGGCATTGCTGAAGCTGATGCTGTCCGAGATCACCTGGTCATGATATCCCGACCTTTCTTCCCGATCACTTAGAGCACGGGCATGGTTTTTTCGGGCGTTGTTCGAATCACCTCCAGATGCTATTCCTCCGACGATGAAATTTATGGTGCCAGCAGATTTGATACTTTCTTCTCTTGTTCCATGCTCTTTATCATCCTTCTTTATGTAATGCCCCAAGAAGCCTCTTTTTATGAGGGCTTCTATCTCCTGTTTCAAAGTTCTGCAATCGTCCGTGGTATGGCCCGGGCTCTTGTGAAATTCGCAATACTTATGTCGATTCTTTTCGTCGACTTTCCCCTTAATAGGCTTGGGCCATCGCAAATCTTCACGTCCTTTGATTTCCATAAGAATGTGAGATCGGGGTGTGTTTAACGGAGTTAAACTCTGATGCCCATGACCGTTCCCCTTCTGGTTACTTCGGGAAGAACTTTTCTCATCTTCCTGTCTCGATCTCTTATTCCCCTGCCTTGTTGATTGTGAAGACTGTGCTACTGTCCCATGCCCTTGATCTTGTGCCCGAACTGACAAAAGTGTTTCCTCCATGTTTATGTACTTTTTCGCTCTCCGAAGAAGCTCTGTTACATTTGATGGTGGGTTCTTGGATAGGGACATTCTGAATTCCGGACCTCGAATAGCCAAGGTAAGGGATGAAATTTCTGATGATATATGGAGATCTGGAATCTGAAGTCTTTCGGCGTTGAACCGAGTCATGAATTCACGCAGCTTCTCATCCTGAGCTTGCTTTAACTGCATGAGGGATGCGGCGGTCTTTTTGATTCTTTTGCTACTTGCAAAGAAAGAAGTGAACTCTTAGTAATATCTGCAAAGGAAGAGATAGATCCTGGGGGTATCGTAGAAAACTAGTCTCGAGCTGAATTTGTCAATGTTTGGGGGAAGGCCTTGCATAGAATCTGATCGGGAGCATTCTGCATGTCCATGACATCTGTGTAGGTGTTCAAGTGGTTGTTAGGATCTGTTGTTCCATCGTATTCCTTTATCTGAGGGTATTTAAATCGATCTGGCATGGGAAAGGATGTTATTTCATGAGTAAAGGGGGTTCTTCTCACAAACGACGCCCGACCCTGGGTGGTCTGTCGTATTCCATCAGCAATTCCTTCCTGAATGATTCTAGAGAGCTCTTGCTGTGTCAAGTTGGCAGATCCTTCCGTCATGGGATGGGCACCCCTGATCCCCGGGGAGTGGTCAGCCATAGGGTTAACTGGCTGGGGACCTTCCCTGGGAATTATGCCTGGAGTGTTCGGGTCAGGTTGCGCTTGACGACTGTTTTGTTGTTGAAGAGCTTGACGAAGTTTGCGGAGCTGCTGCTGAAGTTCGTTGAAATCTTCTCGACTAACAGGTTCATTTTATGGAGTTTCCTCTGAGTTTTGTTCTTCCCCAACCTCTTCAAGAGGTGGAGGAATATCATCTTCAGCTGAAGTGTTGGCCGGAATGGATTGACCAGTGGATGCGGAGGGACGGACTTGGCGTCTATTAACCATGACTGATTGTATATCTTCCCACAGACGGCGCCAATTGATGCTGCCAAAAATCCTGACCTTGACGTGGCAGGATCTGGTGATACTTGATTGCTAGAAGAGATCAATGAACTCGCCTTGGATGACCTGCAAAAAAGGCGAGGAGGATTCTCCCCGTCGCCCCTCCGGTGTGAGAATTAGTTTTTTGGAAAAAGAGAGAATATATAACTGAAAAACGTAAAGAATTGTGAATGAATAATATGTGATCAAAGAGGCTGTATTTATAGGGCTGAAAAGCCCATAAATTTCCTTAATTTAAGGAAGGAGTCCTTTTTGCTGCGAACTTTACCTTTTAAGAGGAGTTCTAATCTTATAAGAATTGTACTTCCTCTTTTTTAGGATGATTCCTTATGGGCTATGTTGTATTAAGAGGGCCCAAGAAGGTGGCCCATTGTTTAAGCCCATAAACGGTGAACACCTGGAATCCGAAGTGGACGGGCTAGCCCGGACACGTTTCCCTCTATGGACGGAGGACACAAATTGGCCGGGCATACATGGGCCGGGACGGTCACATGGACGAGCGAACACCCCGGCCTATAGAAGGGAAAATGGACGGCTGGGACGGCAATTGCCCGGGATGGATTCTCCTCGGGAATCAGCCCGATCAGATAATATAAGCAATTGAAGCATATAATCAAAGTATAGGGAAATGAGAATAATTGATAAGTTCAATTTTAGCATATATTCCCCCTATCTTATACAGACCAATGAGGCATAATCTAGCATATAATATAATCCTTTTTATGCATATAGATTATCCAAAGTCAAGCTAAAACAAATCATCACCATATTTTCCCCCTTTTGGCATAAGCAAAAAGGTGGCATCTATCCCTTAATCATGAGCATAGGTCTGATAAACATAATAATGAGGTACAAATAGAATATCTTGATTGTAATCATATTCCCCCTTAGTAAAGAATTCTCCCTTAGAAAAATATTTGTAGCGTGAAATGACTTAAAGGGTATAATAATGCATATTATCGAAGTATCAAAGTATTTTCAACTCATTGAATATGTGGATCATGTGTGGATGAGTTAAAAAGTTTAAAAGTATCAAAACAATTTTGGTCAACAATCATATCACTCTTAATCAAAGCCAAAAATAAGTGATCAAAGTAATGTAGTACAAGAGTTTTATGAAGAGGAGAAGATATTTCAAGTCATTTAGGGATTGTGTATGAAAATTTTGAAATTAAAGAAAATCCCTAATTCCAGCCACTTTCGGTCGACCGAAAGTATGTTGGTCGACCGAAACTCTGCAAAGTAAAAAGAAAGGTAGCTGCAGTCACGTTCGGCTGACTAATGGTTGACCGAAACTCTGGTTTCGGTCGTACAGTTGTTCGACCGAAATGACACTTTCGGTCGGCCGAAATATTTTCGGTCAACCGAAATCTGCAAATGTTGAAATTTACATGTGATTTCGGTTAAATCATGTATGTAACATAAAATTATGAATAAAACACATATTAGCACCATGTTTCATATTCATACTCATACCTCTTTTCAATGTAAGAAATTGTTATGAAGTGCAAGAGGTTTTAATCTAAAATGTTGATTAAAAGAAATTTAAATCATTGATCATTCAAAGCCCAAGAGGTATCAAAGAAATTTACCTCATCCTTAATAGTCATGAAGCACATGTTGGCCACTTCATCTTGACTCTCATCTTCATCTTGCTCATCATCACTTTCATCCCAAGTGGCTTGTAGAGCTTTCTTTTTGAAGAATCTTTTCTTGCTTCGACACTCAGTACTCTTGTGACCGGGTTTGTCACAATTATAGCAAACAATCTTTTCATCTTTTTCGTCTCTCTTTTGGATTCGATGATTGTTGCGAACGCCTCTCCACTTCTTGATAAGGATAGTAAGATCATCAAGTTCTTCATCACTTATGTTTGAGTTTGATGAGCATTTACCATGTGATGATTTAAGAGCAATTTCGCGCTTGGCCTCTTCTTTTCCTTTTCTTCTCCTCTCCTTTGTTTCGGCATTATTGAGCTCATAAGTCATCAATGTTCCATAAAGCTCTTCTAATGGATGTGTGTTGACGTCTATTGTGTTTTCGATCAACAACCTCAATGGATTCCAATCTTGGGAGAGAGACCTAAGAATTTTACTCACAAGTTCGCCGTTAGTAAATTTATGATCAAAGCCTTTAAGACCATTGACAATATCGGTAAAACGAGTAATCATGCAAGTAATGGGCTCATCTTGCTTCATAAAGAAATTTTCAAAATCTTTATATAAAAGATTTGTCGTAGTTTATTTCACTTTGCTTGTACCCATGTGTGTGATTTCTAATGTATGCCAAATATCAAATGCGGAATCACATGTGCAAATACGATTAAATTCATTCTTATCCAAAGCACAATAAAGTATATTTTTGGCTCTAGCATTTAATGTCAATTTTCTCCTATCATTATCATCATATTACTCTCTAGGTTTTGAAATAGTTTGATCCGGTTTTCCATCAACCTTAATAACTTTAGTAAGCCTATGAGGACCTTCTTCGATGGCTTCCCAAATATTATAATCTATTGATTGAACAAAAATCATCATTCTAGTCTTCCAATAGTTATAATGTGTACCATCAAAGAAAGGAGGACGATTTGTAGAATGCCCCTCAAGATTATGGTTAGCCATTAACTCAAGATTGTAAAATCTTAAAAATGAGCACCTAAGCTCTGATACCAATTGTTAGCCCAAGAGTAAACTAACCAAGAGGGGGGTGAATTGGTTTATAAAACTTTTTCGATAAATAATCTCAAACTTTAAAATCAATGAGAACAAGTATGAGCACTTAGTGTTGTAAGTAACTTAACTATCAATGTAATGTGCTATATATGTGTAAACTTAATTGATAAAGCAAGTATAGCACTTAGATATAGTGTTGCACAGCATAAATTGATAGAATAGAATAAGTGCAATGTAAGTAAGTAAAAGGGATAAGAGAATGCAAACGTGATTTATGGAGGTTCAATCAACCAACGTGATCTACGTCCCCCGTTACCGAGCTCTCCGTCACGAGTAAGGCCAAATCCACTATATTGATAATTTACAACAAGGAGTATCGAATCCTTAGGTGACTTTACAACAAGGAGCACCTATCCTTTACAATCGAGTTTTCACAAGGCTCTCGAAACCAACAATCGAGTTTTCATAAGGCTCTCGAAACCACAAGATATAATGAAATGAATTTACAATTGAAATAACTCTCTTGACAAATGATATACTCAAATTATGTACCAAGAGAGTTAGGCTAACACTTCAATAGATAGCAATGAATTAAGCTCGAGTGTTAGAGAAAAACTTTGATGCAAATGATAATGAAAAGTTCAATGCAATCAAACAAAGTTTTTCAAATAATCTCTTGTTAAAATATTGAATCAAATTAAGTACCAAGAGATGCCACACTTGAATAATTAACAATAAGTTAAGCTCAAAGTGTTTAGGCAATGGAACTTTGATGAATCAAATGATAATGAAAAATGTAGCACAAATAATCAAAGTTCCTTAATTGGAATTTCTCTCTTTTAAAAGATTAAAACAAGTTTAGAACAAAGAGAGACTTACACTTCAATTCCAATATAGTGTGAAGATGTTGAAGAAGTTTAAACAATATAAAACCAAGAATCTTCACAAAACTTTCTTCCAAAAACTTTGATGAATTCGATAAAACAAAGTTTAGATCAATCAAAGTTTTATAAAAATAATAGATGAATGTAAACCAAGTAAGAACAATGAATTTTCACAAGAAAGTTTGTATAAAATCTTTTCTATATTGTTGAAAATGAATGTAAATGAGATGGCTATTTATAGATCAAGAAATTTGATCTGCAACAAGTTTCGGTCGACCGATTCTATACTTTCGATCGACCGAAAGCTCAAAAACTAGCCGTTATACATTTGAGTCGTTATACTTTCGGTTGACCAGATATTTCGGTCGATCAGAGTTTCGGTCGATCATGTAAATTTCGGTCGACCGAAAATGGAAAATTTTGAATTTTTATCTTTATATTAAAAATTTTATTTTTCCAAAAACTATTTCATGTTATGTTTTGAAAAATCATTTTTATGCAAGTGATGAATTTTCAAGTAAGTTTCTTGATGCATAAAAATCATTTTCGAGCTCGTTGATTGTCATCGCTAAAGATTGAGAGTGTTATACATTTACATAGGTTAAATCAATTCTTGAACTTTGAACTCTAATCTTGTATGCTTGAGTTCTTGATCTTCATGTCATGCTTTTCAACTTCAATTTTGATCTTTGAATATCTTCAATTCTTTCATGATCTTCTTTGCGTCTCATGTGCTTGATCACATAGTTTTGATTTATATCTTTGAGAGACGATTTGAACATAGAGTGCTTTGAATATTTATCATTAAATGAAACACTTGAAGCACACTTGTTAGCAACACAATATATTCTTGTTTGTTATGATCAAAACAATAAGGTCAAGTTGACCATAGGTCAACAGGTTTGACTCTATGATTCCTAACATTAGATCTATAGACATCCCGGCCTTTAAATTTAGAAACTAAACTTACTCGAGTAGTTTGGGGGTGGAAAGTTTTGTATAGGTAGGCTTGAACGTTTGAGGGTCTAAAGTTCTTAAAATGTATCTTTGGTAGAAGAGGTCTTGGTCAATGAATATAAGCTAGCACTAGCATTCAATAAATAAGTCATATTCTTCTCTTCGTAACCTTTTTTACTCGAGCAAATAAGCTTTTAAGGGTGTTAAAACTTGGTACTCTAAATTCATCTGAATTGGGAGCTATCAGTCTAAAGTTCACTATATGGGTCAACTAGAAAGTTTAAGGGAGAGAGGATTTACATATAAGACATAAAAACATCTTTAAATTTTCTCTATCACCTTTGTGACTCGAGTAATTTAGCTCTTTAAGGGTTCTCTGAACCTAATGCCCTAAAGTCAACTAGATTGGGAGTCACTGACCTAAAACTCGCTACATGGGTCATATAGAAAGTAAATGAGAAAAGTATTGCATAAATATGGGTAAGAGACAGGGACATAAAAAGAAAAAGTCATCCATTAAGAGTAAAATAAAGTGTATTGGTATTAGTTTTGAGACTGAGACTTTAGAAACTAAAGGCATGAAATAGGAAACTACTTACCATCAATCGTTTAGCCAAAGAGAAAAGCACATGGAAGAGATCTTACTTGAAATTATAGTAAAGAAATTGATAAAAAAGCATTGTCTAACCACTTGGGATCAAGGTTGTGCATATTGAGCCACACTATATTGAGTTTATTTTGATATGAGTATGCTTTTGATTTCGGCTATTCCCACACACAAGTGAAATGTTGGGCATCGGATAAGTAACAATTAATTTTTATCATGTTCTGTTTTCCCTTCTAAAGTGTATGATTGATAGGAACTTTGAGGTATATGGTAGGCAAATCAACTTGTAGATTTTATTTTATTATTTTTAGTCTTGTTTTGAATTTTATTTTAGTTTTCAGTTTGTTTGAGGATGAATAATAATTCTAATTTGAAGGTATTTGATAAGTGTATAAAATACACTTATGTTTTAGCTCAAATTTGGAAATTATATTTTCGTTGTGGAATATATACTACTTTATTGGTTACTATTTGTTTACATTTCAGATTTATCCTAGAATCAAGATACTGAAGCAAATTGAGGAAATTTATGAGCAATTCGATGACTATTTTAAGTTAAATTGCACAATTGGGAGTTGTTGAGGTCAATCGGGAAACATGCATGGTGTTAAAGTAAAGAAATCAAGATTTGGAAGATATAATTGAAGAAGTTGAGAGTTGAAACGAGTTAATTGAGAAGATTCTAAAGTATGTGAACCAAAATGTTCTAATTGAAAGTTGAAGGACTAGGAGTGCAAATAAATATTGGGACCTACTTAAGCAAATTTAAAGTTGGAAATTGAGCTGGAAGTTATAACTGCGTGGCCTCACGACATCACACCTTACTTGATCTTTTACCTTTTTTTTTAAAAAAAATATTTTTTTTATTTTTCAATTTTCCCAAATTAATATAGATAATACCACTGGATAATCAACAAATTTTTCAAACATATACGTAATATGTAAAATATGAAACACGTGTTCTATAAATAAAGTGCAATCATTTTAAAGCAAATTAGGTCAAATATATTTTAATACAAAACAACAATTAAGACACTTTGTTGTTCCAAATTAGTTTACAATGAGATCACAAATGTTAATTCAAGTACTTAAATCAATGAAAACTTCATTCTTATCAGTCGAAATGACTTCAATGCATCCAAAAACCTCTCAACTCAAAATGTGTCACAACTTGAAAATATCAAAATCAACATTAAGTGCAAAGTGATTTAGATTGAATATTTTAATTTTTTAAGTAACATAAAAGTTAGTTATATTACACATCACACACCTGGCATATCCAATTTTTGACATATATATTCCTCCATTTGGTAACTGTACTTTTTTAATTTATAAATCAATTTATAAATTACATAATTTCTTAAATTACTTTTTAACCACATATATTATATTTCTCAAATTTTTAATCACATATCTTACCTCCAAAACATAAATAAACTAATTTATAAATCATATTCTTTTACAAAAAATAGGCATATCAAAATTTTGTAGCCTTAATCTTCAAGCAACTAAAATTGATAAAAGCGATAAAAATACTAGTTTCAACAACAATATAAAGTACAATTTGTATATTAATTCAAAAACATATATGTGTGTGTACACATGTATATATATGCTGCTAAGGACATAAGGGGAAAGGGAGGGCTGAAGCAAGATTGGATAAAAGTGTGTGTATGTGGTGACCAATGTAACGCATTTAATCACACAATTATTATGATATTGCGTATGTCCAACAAGTTGTTCCTAACATTTAATGATCGATGTTAATATTATAAAATTCTAACCTAATGTAAAAATCCGGACACTACAATAGTTAACTTATCATCTTATTGGTTATCAAGCAATTAAACAATTCAACAAATCATAAAAGATTATTAAAAAAATACTAATTAACTTAATTATTTGGTCTTTAAATTAAAAATAGGAAATAATAAGATTTGTCTTCATCTTCTCAACACAAAGTAATTTAGCCTAGTATGCTTCTATTTTTACCAAGAACCATTATTTTATAAAATTGGCCACATATTAGCTGTAAGAACATATTTCCCAGCCTGACTGGATATTTATAAAAACACAACATTTTATAAACAATGTTCATCTTCATTCGAATATGAAAAGTGCATAACTTTCTCTTTGAAAAGTGCGTTTGCAAGCTAATTCAAAGGGCTACAGTACTTCTACATATATCATTTGTCCAATAATAACGTTACCATATGAAAAATGTGTCTGAATCTAGGCAGAGAATCTTCAAATGGAGAACTAATTTCTTGATGGAGTCCAAGATTTCTTCATTCATTTTTCCGTGCAATTTCAACCCTTAGCCTAATGTTGTCCAATCGATCCAATATAATCTTCGATGATCGTTTTGTGGTCTGAATCAATTATGGAATATTTGCAATTTGGTCCCAAACTTTGAATTTCTATCATTTTCACCCGTTTTCATTCCTTCTAGTTTAGCTTTTTCAGTCACGGAAATTTACCTGACAATTAATTATAAATACACCATATTTGATCATAATTAATTAAAAGAACTCTTAAATGTCTATGTATAAAGGCGTAGATAAGTGTATAAACACTTATCAAGGTGTATCAAATGTCTCATTATAACATGCATTACAAATTTACAATTCATCTTAATAATGTGAGTGGTGCTCCCTGTACATGGGATTTTCACAGGAGCCCCCTCACTGTAGAGGGGAATTTCCCTAATAATATCGCTTCTAAGTCTATTACCTACCTAATTTTACATAGTATACTGAACACACCCTAAGTACAAGCAATGAAAATGTTCACAGCCCAAATTGCTTATCTAGCCCCATAAAAACATTCCCAAATTTTCGATTATTCTATAATAAAAAGAAAATAATGAAGAAATACAATTCCACTAGACAAATAATTGTCAAGTTCCTTTACATCTCTATTTTTACTTGTAATCGAAGAAAATCTGCATCTTATTCAACTTCGACTTTTAAAATATGTGTTTAAAATACCTTATCATAGGTGGTAGTGTTCTTTACCTTTTGTTCGGTAATGTTTTTTGTTTAGATTTTAAAATTGTTACGTATTTCATTAGAAACAACTTTTATTAATTTTACGAAACGAAATTTCATTAATTATTTTATAATCTCGTAATACTTAGTCAAATTGGGCCCCTTGGTCACGGATTGGAATGTACCCCCTTAATTTCTTCGCAAAGTCGTACGTATGCATATGCACAAAAATCAGCCTAAGACACATCAAAACGCGCTTACCGGATTTTCTTTGATCCCTTTGCGTCTTTGACCAAGAAATTGAAGCTATCTTTCTGGGGTCATGCGAATGCTGACAAGCGTAAGTCCATTTTATTCCTGAGTTTTCTATGACTTGTTCAATCAATTAGTTAACTAATCCTTTGGATAACTAATAATTAAAAAAACATTCCAAATTCTTGTCTTAAAGGAATGATTTTTCTAATGACTCAGTGTTTAGCTTGTCGGAATTGGCATGCTAATTTTGACCATTATAGTACCACTGCGCTAGCTAACTTCTGCATGTATATACTATATATATATATATATGTGCGTGCGTGCGTGTCTATCTTTCATACACAACCATAATCAGACACTGACATAGATATCTAGAGAGTCGGGTAGAGAGAGAGAGAGAGATGGTAGCAAAAAATAGCACTAATTCCTTGAATGGACATGCGATGACTGGTGGAAATGGCCTTGGAAGCTATACCAGAAACTCCTCCTACCAGGTACATACATACATATACTAACCCACACATACATATATATATGTGCGTGTATTTCCTCATTTTAATGTGTGTTTCCTGGTGTGCAGAGAGGTGTTATTGATGCAGCCAAATTACATATTCAGAGTGCCATTGCTAAGAACCTTCACCCAGAAGACTTTACCACATTAGAGACATTTTCCATTGCTGATTTAGGTTGTTCAGTTGGGCCTAACACTTTCTTTGCTGTGCAAAACATTCTTGAATCTGTTAAACTCAAGTACAAAACATCCCATGATGATGAACCTAATACTAAAATCCCAGAATTTCATGTTTTCTTCAACGACCATTCAACGAATGATTTCAATACCCTATTCAAATGTCTCCCACCAAATAGGGAATATTATGCTTCTGCTGTTCCTGGGTCCTTCTATTCTCGCTTGTTTCTACGAGCATCTCTCCACTTCGTCCACTCTTCCTACTCTCTCCACTGGCTTTCTCAAGTGCCTGAAGAGGTTACGAATAGAAACTCACTTGCTTGGAACAAGGGCAGAATTTTCCACCTTCATGCTAGAGAGGAGGTAACTAAGGCATACTTGATGCAGCATGCCATGGATATGGCCAACTTTCTGAGTGCAAGAGCCGAAGAGGTAGTCCCTGGTGGCATCGTGTCCTTCGTCGTCCCAGCTCGCCCAAATGGAAGCCCTCACGATCAAGTCATTTTTAACATGATGTTTAATCTCTTGGGATCTTCTCTCATGGAACTCTCCGAAAAGGTTAGATACATGCATCCAAACAGGGGCGGAACCAAGAATTTTGTAGAGCTAGAGCTAGAGCGGTCGCCCAGGAATTTCGTTAAGTTAGGACGGACATCGGTTAAATAACTGTATTTTGTTAGTTGCATCCCAAAAAATGCTAAAAAATCTAACAAGTTTTTTTTTTCCCGATGGATACAAGCGAGTGCGGCGGCTCGCCATGCTATAGATCCGTCTACGCATCCAAACCATTTTTACATATTCCATGTTTATCTCATAATTCGCAGGTTATGAAAAACTTTGAATTATGTGCAGGGCCTAATTGATGAAGAGAGAGTGGATTCATTTAACATACCAGCTTACTGCACATGTCCTCAAGAACTAGAAGAAATAATAGAGAAAAACGGGTGTTTTAGCATAGAAAGCATGGAGAGTTTACTCTCGGTGATAGCACCGCATAGACCGCGAGATGTATCTTTGAGCATAAGAGCCATTACAGAGGAATTAATAAGGGAGCATTTTGGAGAGGAGATTTTAGATGAAGTTTTTGACCTCTTTACCAACAAAGTTGAGGAGGCACATCAAGATTTAGCATCAGGAACAGCACTCAACCTGTTTGTGTTGCTTAAACGCAAAACATATATATAAAATATTGATATAATGCAAAGTGGGTTGATTGACTTCTATTAGTCGATCGATTCTTAATTATTGAAAGGCAAGGAGCCTTCAGTGTGTGATAATAATAACATTGTCGATTGTATTATTGTAATATATATATGTGTGTTGTAAATTTTGATTTCAAATTTTGTTCAAAAGACATTTTCTTTTATTGTATTTTCTGAACTTATTCAACCTTAATTTATTTTCTTATGAGGAGAAAGGTATTTGTTTGTTTATTTGGTATTGATAAAATTTAGATTTTTTAGTATATTTTGATAAAAGTTGATAGAATTATGCTAGATTTCCCTCAGCGCTCACCCCGTGGATGACTCCCTACTCATATGAGTGTGGGGACCACACACTGCGGGCTCCACACCCATGTGAGTGGGGGGTCATCCCCGGGGTGAACGTCGAGGGGAGTATAGCATTGCCCAAGTTGATAAAATGTGTAGTTGAAAAGTTTTGTACCCCATAAAAAAATGTGGTTAAGATTAAGATCCTGTTTGGTAATGTAAAAAATTTTGATTTTTGTGATTTTTATTTTTTGATGAATGTGTGGTTTTAAAAAGTTTGAAAAATGTGTGGTTTTAAAAAGTTTGAAAAGTAAAAAATTGTGGGCTTGATTAAGAATGGATAGTTGAGATTGAGTTTGAAAAGTTGGGTGAAATTTTTCCTGTTAGCAAACGACCGGTAAATGTTGACTTAGAATTAGATTAAAATTTAAAAAAGTTGTGGAACCAAACAGGGGTAAACAAGTACGTGTAAACTCATTAATTAGAAAAGGAGGCACCCGGGGCATATCTCAGTTGGTTGAAATGTGAAAGTAAAAAATCTCAGCTGAACTGGAAGGTGCAGGTAGTGAGTTCGAATCCTACCAAAGGTATTGATGAAGCTCCTTACAAGCGCAATTAAACAACAAGATCTCAACCCTACTTCACTGAGGTTGTTAGAATTATAAAAATTAGAATTGATATTGATATTGTTATTATAATTGGTGGTAATGATAATGAAATACAATCACCCTATATATATGGGGAAAAGATACTAATACAAATTAGACAAAAAAAAAAAAAAAAAGTAATTTACGTCTCTTTTTTGAAAAATTGATGCCTATAAAAATGACAGTGGCAATTTTATAAATATGTTATGAGAATATGCGTCGATTTCTTAGACGAAACCGACGCATATAGTGTGCGTTGACAAAAATCGTCGATTTTTATTACAAAATCAACGCATATAGTTGTTCAATATGCGTCGGTTTTGACATAGGAACCACACATATTGTTTAAAATTTTTTATGTGTGTGTGTGTGTTAAATTTATGTTTATATATATTTATATGTATATTTATGTATACAATTGATTATAGACATTTAATGTTGAGGAGTTGGGAATTGATGTCGAATTAATTTTGGAGTAGTTAATGATGTTGAAGTTTGACTAAAGTTATATTTGAGTTTTGGATATATTGAGGTTGAATTTTTTGGTGTTATTATGACATTTTGATTCCCCCTACAGGTTGGTTAAGTCCAATTTATAGGGGAGATTCTGCTGAAATTTTCGTAGGATTTTATAACTAAAAAACGAAATTTATAATTTAAGGTGATTTCATTCGTTTTAATACATTGTGAATATCTTGATATATATAGATCGTTAGATATTGATCAAAATTGGATGTATGGGGGACGTGATACACTAGAATATGTGAAAGAAGTTGAAAATTTTATAAAATGTGCTGAGGAAAACAAAATAAATAAAGGGAAAGAAATGATTTTATGTCCCTGTTGTGATTGTAAGAATTTGTGAAAGTTTCATAACTTTGAACAAGTGAAGAGTCATTTGATTCGTTGTAGGTTTAAGAAGGGTTATACACGATGGATATGGCATGATGAGAGTATACCTTGCCGTCTAGCCGTAAGTTGTGATAACGAGCTTCGTATAGTAACGAGAGGGATGATGTTCCCATCTGGACCTAAAACTGTAGTGCAACATCAACCACTTTTGACCGATCATGTTAAAGTGATGGTTGATGATGTTGTACGTGGTGCAAAAGCATATCATCTTCCAATGCTATCTCCATATCACACCACGGTTGGGGGGGGGGGGGGGAGCTTCAATCAATGGCCTCAACATCTGGTTTTGTTAGGAGAGGTAATAATTTTTAATTATATAAAAGTTTCTTTCAAAATTGTTTACTTTGATATTTTATATGAGACAAGTTATGATGATAAAAATTTTCTAAATGCAGGAAGAGTCACCGAGAAACGCAAAAAAAGTCAATAACCAAAAAAAGGCACAAAGTTCTGAAATGTCATTTACCAAACGATCTCCATTTCTTGATGATGCGACGTTACAACGTGTCACGCAGTGAAAATGCTTATCTCCCCATTTGGTTCGGCAAGTCGGCAACAGCTAGGCGGTTGGCCTATTTTACCATGAAGTGCTCTAATGATATGATCATATTGCAGGTATGTAAGACCGCTTTTTATTTCTCGTGCAATTTTAAATTTCACGTAATGTTCTTGGGAATGTTATTATAAATTATGATTTTATGACCTTTAATGTCTATAATTGGAATTATTTTGCAGTGGAAGAACTTGGACGCCGGCTCGATCAATGTACCAATTTGAAAGACTATAAATTGGTTATTTGAATTATTTACGTGCAATTCTATGTAAATAACTGTTTTATTGCCTCAGCATGTTAATTCCTATTTTATTATGCCAATTTGAAATTTGGGGGAAAAGTGTAGTGTCAATCGAGAGTAAATAAAACTTATAGACTTACTTAAACAAAAGAGAAGAGTTGAGGGACTGATTTGCAAATTCCAAAAGATTAAAAACCTAACCCTAACCTAATCACTCCCTCACTCCCGCTCCCTCTCTATCGACTCGCCTCTCGCTCTCGGTCTCTCACCTCGCTCCCTCTTCCGCCTTCGCTCTCGCCATTCGCACCGCCGGTCACCACCACCGCCGGAAGAGAAACGGTATATTGACGTCGCGGACAACCACGACTTCCACCTGCATATTAGGCAAAGTAACTACTGAGGACTACAGGTAAGTAAACTTCCCCTACTTTCATTGAAGTAAAATGTTTCAGGTGTAATTAATGGACTTAAGTTATATTCTTGAACTTTATTTACTTGTGGTGCCTTCTATGAACTTTATACATATATGTGTTACTAAGAGAAGGCTTAAGCATATATGTTATTATGTCGCTACATCGTCCAGCATGCATTTTCATTGAGTTGGGGAAGTCAAATGATTTTAAAAGAAGAATGTAGTAAGTTAAATTTCCTCAAAATGCATGTATCCCGAGTTTTAAGAATAAATTGATGTACTTCTATGCCATGAAAGGTGTGAGTGGGAAATGGGGCGCGGGAGACCGGCGTACCCGTATTAAATTGATGTAGCAGTGGCAAATATTAAACCGCTTTGCGGTGACGATTGTCTAACCGCTTGGCGGTGGCAAATATTAAACCGCTTTGCGGTGACGATTGCCTAACCGCTTGGCGGTGGCAAATATTAAACCGCTTTGCGGTGACGATTGCTAAACCGGTTGATGGTGGCAAATATTAAACCGCTTTGCGGTGACGATTGCCTAACCGCTTGGCGGTGGCAAATATTAAACCGCTTTGCGGTGACGATTGCCTAACCGCTTGACGGTGGCAAATATTAAACCGCTTTGCGGTGACGATTGCCTAACCGCTTGGCGGTGGCAAATATTAAACCGCTTTGCGGTGCCGATTGCTAAACCGGTTGATGGTGGCAAATATTAAACCGCTTTGCGGTGACGATTGCTAAACCGCTTGGCGGTGGCAAATATTAAACCGCTTTGCGGTGACGATTGCTAAACCGCTTGACGGTGGCAAATATTAAACCGTTATGCGGTGGAGAAATGATAATCTTGTCCTAAATAAGGAATATTGCCCACTGCATTATGATTGGCTAGAAGATACACTAAGTGAGTTCACGATAGAAATGAAGTTAAAGTTTTGTTTTTATGTTTAAGTGAAAGGTTAGAAAGTATGAATATCTTGAAAAGTATAGTAAAACAGGGTAATTACTTTGAATGGTTTAAGGAAATTCATGTCATAAGCATGCATTCATGCATACAGTTTACTTACTGAGCTTTAGCTCACCCCAATCCCTCCCCAACATTTCAGGTGATGAAAGCTAGATGATCAGAGAGGAGCACTTGGCGGCTGACTCCGACAGTACCCGTGGTCGCCTTAATTAATAAAGTTAAATTCATTCGAGTTATCATTTAAATTTATTTCTTCATTCATTATTATTGATAATGGTTTAGTTGAAGTTATTTTGATTAAGTATGGAACATATTAGAGGTTAAATTACCTTTTATTTCAATTGTCAATGTTTGATGATGTTCTGGAAAATCTTATACTTGAGGAGTTCGGGAAATGAATGGATTGGTTTTGGCGATGGTGAATATGATTGTGATGTGATTGATGCTTTGAATTTGTAAAATGGTCTTGATGTCCCTCTACAGGTTGGCTATGTCCAGTTTATAGAGGAGACTCTGTCGAAATTTCTGTAAAATCTTATAATGGATAAATGAACATTTTTGTCGTGTAAACGTTTTAAATTCCGCAATTAATGTGAATGGAAGTTAACATACCTAGGTTTTAGGTTTTGAAACTTGGGGTGTTACAAGGTATTTCCCTTACATCCTACTCATCATCGTGCGTGTGTGCCAGTTGTTCTGCCTTGCTGTCCAATGAATGAGAGGTAAGCTACCTAGAGGCGAGAAACCTCGGGAGCCGAATCTGCGATCCATGAAAGTTGGTATCAGAGCGAGACCGCTTGAATGTGTTGTTGGTCTTGTGGAGATCAATGACATGAATTCTCTCGGAGAAAAGATTTTGGGCCACGGATCGTGTCGGCAAGCATGCGGAACACGAAGAAGGAAGCTGTGGGGAAGATGGGTGTGCTGGGCAGCGTTGCGCGATTGCTTTTGAAGGAGTTTTGAGGAGCGCATTTTGCAGGGCCTACGAGAATGTAGTGGGTATGTGCTTCGACATGTGCTGGAGGCGCTGCGGCTGGAGGCCGTCCAGCGAAGAACCACTGCTTATGGGGGCAGATGGTGAAGGTTGGTGTCGGAGGCGACATGTACGAGTTACAGCGGGCAAGTGTGGGAGGACCACCATGTGAATGCTCGTCCATGAGGGGATGGTTCCGTTTAATTCTGCAATTGAGGAGTGCCGTTGATGCGAAGCTCACTTCCCGCTACGAGGACGTAAGCGGATTCGAATGGGGGAGAATGTCACGCAGTGAAAATGCTTATCTCCCCATTCGATTCGGAAAGTCGGCAACAGCTAGGCGGTTGGCCTATTTTACCATGAAGTGCTCTAATGATATGATCATATTGCAGGTATTTTCCTTACATCCTACTCATCAGCGTGCGTGTGTGCCAGTTGTTCTACCTTGCCGTCCAATGAATGAGAGGTAAGCTACCTAGAGGCGAGAAACCTCGGGAGCCGAATCTACGATCTGTGAAACAACGTCTGGATGATGATTGCAAAAGGTTGCACAATGCGGTCATTCGGACACCTGTTGGTATTAACTTTTTCATTGTGCCTTTAGATGCAGATGTGTTTCATCATACATACGACACAAATATTTACGTTATCATTGATGACATCGCCAACTTGCTTAAAATATAGTGGTTGAATATATCTATCCTGCAGATCACACGATGTAAGACTGCTTAACACAAATTTATAAATTTCATTTAAATTTTCATCATTCATTTATTTATTGGTTTAATTATTTTTAGGTACCTGCATGAGTTGTGTGAGGAGCTCGGTGTCAAGTCGGTTGAATTTATATATCCATGACAAATTGCGTCGTTAAGGTGAAAAGTAATTTTTACAGCGTCATTACGTGTATGGCTGAAATCATGCAGAGCTTGCAATCCAAGCAATACATTCTCGCTCCGTACTTTCAAGAGTAAGATTATTAATATTCATTCATTCTTACTTAATTTGAATTATTTGGCATTTAAAGTTGTATTTATACGTTCATAATACGTAGGAATTATTGGATGTTGCTTGTGATTTTTTTCTCAATCCAATACTGTGTACTTCTTGAATTCATCGGGGTCAAATAAGCGTAAAATACAAATCAAATCAGCATTGAAAATGTAAGTATTTATATATTTCCTTGATCATGTTTTTTTATTTAGTATGTGGTGGATAAGTTTTGATAGTTTACATAGAATAATTGTTATCGAGTTTGAGGTGAAATTGATGTATTTGTGTTGTGATTATTGATAAGTTAAGATAGTTTTTAATGCCAGGGTCTCTTTACAGGTTGGTTATATTCAATTTATAGGGGATATTCTGCCAAAATTTGTATATAAATATTATAATAATTCATATTTATTGAAATTTTAGGGCTCTTAAAACATTCTGAATATATGGTTGCAAGAGGAGTATATGAAATTTAAATTGGAAACAAATTGAGGTATGCCAATTTAAAAGTTATTACAAACTCCTGAATAATTCTCTCTCTCTCTCTCTCTCTCTCTCTCTCTCTCTATATATATATATATATATAATATTACTAATAGTTTTAATGTGAAAATTTCAGTAACCTCAGCAATCTGGTGGTTCTGAATGTGACTATTATGTTATGAGAAACATGTATGAGATAGTCACACAATATTTTCAATTGACTTCTTTACATAAGATGTTATCAATATTGAATACTACGAATTGTAACAATAAATTTATTAGTTATTAAGAAATAATTAATAATTTATCTTAACTTTTTGTAGGCAAATTTTATCAAGATTCTTACTCAATGAAGGAGATGGACGAGATTAGAAATTTATAGGCTAAATCTTCTATGTGTGTGTGTGAAAATTTGTAATAACTATCATACTATATGCGTCAGTTGTACAATACAACCGACGCATATTCTATTTTTTTTATTTAACTATATACGTCAATTTTTTATATAGCAAATGTAAAAATGCAAGAATATCATATAATATGAAATAATTTTTTTTTTTTTTTTTTTTTTTTTTTTTTTTTTTTTTATCGATGTTAAAAATGCAAAAACATCAAATGTAAAAATGCAAGAATATCAAGATTTTTTGATTCGAAGACCTTGGAGGTTCGGTAATTCAATAATCACCTACTCCCCTGTTGAGAAATCCATTAAATTTAGATTTATGCTTAAATTCCGCTAAGCACATCAAGAAGTTAATTGCATATTATAATATTGATATCAAGAATACCTAAAAGATTCCTAAAAGCGAATCCTACGCCCTACCAAATAACAATCGAATTTTCCCAAGAATAAACTCTCGCTTCTATGTTTTACATCTATTGTAAAATCACTCTAATCTCCAAGAAAAGAGATAATAAAGGGAGAATAATAATTTGATCTCGCCAAGAAATTTTGTTAAATTGCCTAACCTAAAAATGCCCCACAAATTGAGAGCAAAGAACAGGAGAATTTGAATTGTTGGAGAGAAAATGGGATGCCTCCTATCTCATCTTCTCGTATCTCATCAATTGTCTTCTTCACATGAATATCAAATGCAAGGAGTGTATATATAAAGGAGTCCCCAAATTATAATTTCCAAAAAAATCATTTTAGGCCTAATAGCTAAAAACGTGTTTTGGCCTTGAGTGAGTAGCGCATTTCCAACATTCTCCATCTTACTACGAACTTGAGTGCACCAATAGTGAATTTGAGCAACCAATTTAATATCTTCTTGCTCCCACACACCTGAAAAACAAGTTATTACTTCAGTACCACATCTGAGGAAATGATTGATAAAATGTTTATTCAGGCTTTATTCACTCTATGATACATCTCAAATAAAATACGCATTCATTCGAGATTTCCTTCACTTGTGACACCTTAAACAAAATGCATCAAATTGTCCATGTATAGTGCAATTGTGAAAACTTGGATTGTTCCATAAAATGTATAACATGCTAATAGTCAAAGTATATAATCATATCACCAACAAAACCACAATGTTTATTTAGAAGACCATTAAATATCAAAGATCATTTTAAAGACTCATACGGTGCCAATATACTTAGACTCGATAATGGATAAAACAACTATGTGCAAAAAATCTGTGATTTACAACTCAAATAACCATCACACAAGGTGAAACAGATAGGAGGAAATCAAAATCCAATTACCAATATCTACAGCATAACATACGTCTATAAATCCTCACAGTATCACATTACGTATATCACTTAAATATAAGAATCATATCACATTATTCCCTCAGATCCAACAAACATATTTCAAAACTTCTCATTTATAAGTATCAACAATAAACCAATCAAGAGCAATATCTTCAATATATACTAACAAGAACACCAAGTTACTTTTATTTAGTTCAACATGATGATATACAAGCAACGATCAAATTTATTACATCAAAACCCAATAATAAGAACAACCGAATCAAATCATTTATACCACA
Organism: Ligustrum vulgare; assembly: GCA_963555705.1. Classification (NCBI taxonomy): domain Eukaryota; kingdom Viridiplantae; phylum Streptophyta; class Magnoliopsida; order Lamiales; family Oleaceae; genus Ligustrum; species Ligustrum vulgare. Next base: position 33,467,754 of record OY743187.1, read on the forward strand.
ATCAAGGAAACTTTCAAGCCATACAAGAAGATTTTAAGACTAAACACACATGCACATGTTTCTATTTATCTACAAAAAATCAAGCGGTTGAAACATAATTTTTTTATAAAAAATGTAATTTCACATCAGGCTGATCAAAATATCATGACTAACTAAACAACTAACAAAAGTTTTCATATAACCAACACCTCCTTCTATATGTGTACCCATGTATCTAGTAATCTAAAAAGTTCATTCCTAGTGATATCCTCTTTTGATTCATAATAAGATAAATCATGTCTCCATCCATTGCTTATCCACTCTATTGATTGTTCATCCACAGTCTCCTCACAATACCACACTAGAAAACTACTAGTCAACTAAAAAATATGATATAACAGGTGTATTCATACTAATCTCTCACCGCTATCTTTAAACTTTAGGACGCTGAGTATGGAGTCTCCACCTCACTCGAGGTATCCTATGCCTGAGAATAGTACTTTCACTATATCTTACTCCACCTGCATTGATAATTAGCACTACCTTGTTGTTTTCTCTTAATTGCACAAAAAACCATGTCCTAAACATGTCATATCAGCCTCATTAACCATGATTACACTACTCTATGATCTAACCACCCTTTTGGCTTCAACACGATAACATATAATCATCAATCCCCAAAGGATATCCTAGTAACGCATATCTAGAAATAGGTTCAACATTTCCCTCACTCTCAAGAGGTGAAAATATAAGTACAGCCAAAAGATCTAATCCATAAAATGATCAACACATTTATCATGCAATCTGTCATGATTATTATCACAAATACCTAAAGTAAAAGAAACATGAGTCTTTTCCAAGCATGTCTTCTATGAAACTTACCAAACACACAATGACCACATAAATGCATATAAAACCTACAGTCCAATAACAGTCATTTCATAATCATGAAGCATGTCATTTGTGTTAGTAAAAGAAACAAAGGAATAAACTTCTCTAATCACATAAGAAGTGGTAACAAATACACCATTTCTTATAACTCACTTACAAGTTAAAAGAGCACCCTTAATTATTATCATGATCCTATGCTCAATTTTATGAGTCAATCCCATCTTGTGTTGTCAAACCAAAAAACACAATTCCAATCGAAAACCCTCAAACCAACACAATGCGTAATCATATTTGGCACAAAGCTTAACACAACAAATACACCAAGTAATGACTAAACTAAGTATTTCAAGTATAACACAGATTATGACATAGACACAATCAAATAAAACCTAAATAAAAAAACAAGCAAAATCACAAAAGAAAATGTTATTCCTTATTTCTAGGTCATTCTTTACTAGGTAGGTCTAATTTGAAGTCCATTAACCTATGGGTTTCAATAAAGTGATCAATAGCAACATATGTGGGATTATCCAATTTTACCAACCAAAATCAGCAATCACAAGTCCAAAGTAATTAAAACATATCAATATCGAACAGAACTCGCAAAATAAGTTTCCATCGACAAGGTGGTTATTTTCAAGTAATAATGAACCTAAACAGGTTGCAATCGGCAGAGTAGCTAATCTCAACACACAAAACCAACCAAACAGTTTGCTACCGACAAGGTAACTATTCCATAGAGCAAAGTTAAAAGTGTTAAGGTATGGGGATATCACCGAGCGAACTATGCGTATATATGCGTTTGGAATCTTGCAAGACAGATCGCAAAAATGGACTGGTCATGAAGATGAAATTGCCCAAAATATGCTCGTCGAACCGCCTCCAGAGCTGCCATCGGCCGCCGCTACCAAAAAATCCCATGTAACAATTGAAGATGCTCCTTGACCTCTTGAACTCAAATTTGGTGTCCGTTTTCTGATTGAAGTCTCCATTTGGACGTAATCTGGCTTTGAATTTTCGGTCAACTTTTTTCTCTGACCAAATCACCGACTTTCGCCATTGAAAACCACGACTTTCCACTGGCTGAAGTTTCACCATGGCCTCATGAACCCACTGATGGACTTTATTTGTTGGTCGGAGTTACAATATGCCGGAATCAAGATTTAAAATTTTGTCCAGATTTAAACTTCACAGCCGTCGCACACCACCATAGGAGTTGCCAAGTCTGCTACTGCTGCTGCTTCTACCACAATCCGGATCAGTATCTTCACCAACCAAAAACGCTGACTGCCTCGTCAATCGCTGCCTCCACACTTTGACGGATTTTAAGAAAAAAATCAAGAAAATCATTACCTTCCTTTGTTGATCTGAGAATTTCGGTCAGATTGCTACTTTTTAATCCAGCTAGTTTGCTCAAAAAATGAGGAATCCAGTTAGTTGTACAATGACCCACTGTCCAACCCAAATTTCTTCTCCTCCTGTGAGCCCAATTCTTTACCCCTTAGTCAGTCTTCTTTCTTCAACTTCTTGGAATGCCCAATGTAGCAACTCTTTCTTTCCTCTTTTGGAAACTTCTTTATAAATTCTTTGTTTACCCGGAGGTGGCTCTATTTCTTTCCTCTTTTTACCACCACCCGACACCTCCTGTAGGAATGTGTTACCTACGACCACACTTCTTCTTTCCCTATATGGAAACTTCTTTATCCTACTATATTTGTGTATTGGAATCCGGTGTCACCAATAAATTTTGTAATTGATAATTCCAATCCCAAAAATTCCAAATTGTTCTTGATCCCAACAAAAGGCTCTAATACCACTATTTGATCGATACGAACAATATATACAAGTAATCAAATGTAAAAATGCAAGAACATCGAGATTTTTCAGTTCGAAGACCCCAGAGGTTTAGTAATTCAAGAATTACCTGCTCCCCCGTTGAACAATCCCTTAAATTTGGATTTACACTCGAATTTCACTAGGCACATCAAGAAGTTCATTGCATATTAGAATATTGATATCAAGAACACCTAAAAGATTCCTAAAAGTGAATCCTACACCCTACCAAATAACGATCCGATTTCACCAAGAATAAATTCCTGCTTTTATGTTTTACACCTATTGTAAAATCACTTTAATCACAAAGAAAATAGATAATAAAGGGAGAACAATAATTAGATGTTGCCAAGATATCTTGTTCAATTACCTAACCTAAAAACACCCTACAAATTAAGAGAAAAGAAGAGGAGAATCCGAATCTATTGTATTGGAGAGAAAATGGGATGCCTCCTATCTCATCTTCCTGTATCCCATCAATTATCTTCTTCACATGAATACCAAAAGCCAGGAGTGTATACATAAGAAGAGCCCCCAAATTATGTGGGTAAAAAAAAAAAAAAAAACTATTTTAGGCCCAATAGCTAAAAACGTGTTTTGACCTTAAGTGAGTAGTACATTTCCAACACTGCACTTCCATTATATTCTGTTTATTTCCCCTTAGATATTGTAACCTTATTATTTTGTGTGAACTCATATTTATAGATAATTTGATCCACTATTTTCTTCTTCTCACATTTTTTTTTAATCTTAAGGCACAAATGAGCTGCCAAATGGTTTAAACATTAAAAATGAGGACTTTTAGGAACTCAGTGGCTCACTGACCTTTTCGATTGGATGTTATAGCATGCCTAATTCATTTTTCCAAACCAATTGTACAAGCGTACACATAAACAACACAAAGCATAGAATGGTAAGAAAATGGTAGTTAAGCCATTCAAAAAGCACCCAAGTTAGAGTAGCAATAGTTAAGACGCTTGCTGAAATCTTCTTGTTCCTTTATAATAGCACATCAGTAGCTAAACATTCAAGTTAATATACATAAAATAAAGATGAATTCACAATTTAGGAAATTGGTCGAAGATTAAGGAGATCATACATTTGCCACACCCAAAATATGGTGAACCAGCTTTTGTCGTCCAAAAAATAAGATGAAATAAGAATTCATGATGTTTCACGCAGAAATAGAGTCTCTCTAACAATTAAAAGAAGGTTCAGACGATGTGTAAGGGACAAACATCTTGAGTCAAAGTCCCAAAAAAGGGTGTTTGCACTAAGAAAAGCTTGATTACACAAAACACCTTCAAGTGGCGCAAACACACAATTTAAACTAGGATAAATCCTATGATCTAAGATAAAAGATTACATCTCTATTTTGAGAGTTTTGATTTGTTTTTTTTCTAAACTTCTACTATATATACATATTGAAATAAACTACCTATTACTATTTGAATCTCTAATTTGCTGCCTTTACTTTGTAACTTGCATGTAGTAACCACGTCCACCATGTTGCATAACCGTCGTCCACCATGTTGTAATTGACATCCACTACTTTAAACCAACCAACTTCCCATAATCTCCTTCAACTACTAATGATACGAAAATCGTTTATAAATAACCATATAGATTGTTGGATGAGTTGTAAGAACCGTTCCTTCACTCCTAACTGGCTTGATCGCCTGAAGATGCTTTTGTAATCGCCAAGACTCCTCCACATCGCCCTATCGTTTGTATTGGACTTTAATGTTTTCGGCCTTCATGTGGGGCCTTCAAAATGGGTATTTTTATGTGTCAAAAATTACCCCCTAATATGGCTGAATTAATGTGTAATCATTAATTTTTGCCATATTCAGAGTATTTATGCATTTCTCCTTTCTACTATTCTATGTTTGCTCTGGAAGATGCATCCTTTTGCCTCATTTGAGTTGGAAACACCATTGAGTGATGAATAACATACTTACTTTTGTAGGGAGAAATAAGTGTTGAAAATCACTCTGAGCAAACAAAGTAATAAATCACATGCTTAAACTACAAGACCAAATATCAGGCAAAAAGTGAGTCTTTACAAGCAAGATAACTTAGACAAAACTTTTGCACAAATGAATAACTATATTCACATTAATTCAGTTGTTTTACTAACATACTGTATTACCTTTCCCACACCCAATCGATGTTTTTTGGGTGACGCATCCGACTATTAGGTCTTTATGAAATTACTCTCAAGTCTACAGGTGTCTCTTTTTTCAAATAATCCATTTTGTGGACTTCATTTTACAAATCATGTTCTAAGCCGAATACAACCATCTTGCCCTTCAATAATGCAACTGCTTCTTCTTTTTTCACCCTTTGTTCAAACTTATCTGTATAGACCATTAATTTGGTCTTAAGAGCCATGATTTTAGCCAAAATATTTTGTGGTTGATCTTGCATTACGTCTCTTTGATCATTTACTTGCCAATTACTGGCTCTTCAAAGAGCCACTAGGTTTGGCCTCATTTGGATAAACAGCTCCGTAAGGGCCTCCACTAAATATGACTCTTCATTTCGTGCTACTACTCTTGCTTCTTCTTCTTCTTGGACTATTCTGACTGGTTCATAATTGTCCTCATACATGAATCATTCTAACGAGTTGGCTTTTGTTAAGAAGGGTTTGATGATTAGCTTGTACTACCTAGGCATCTCCTTTTTCATTCCAAAATACTAAGCATTGATGGAGCGACGATGGTATGTATTGATTCCCATGTATCCAGTATCTTCCTAATAGTATATTATAACTAGTTGGACCTTCTATGATGAAGAAAATTGTAGTTTTCATCGTACTTCCCACTGTTATTTCCAAAGGCATCATTCCCTTTCCTGAAGTTTCTTGTCCATTGAAACTGGTTAAAATAACCTCTGTAAGAATTATATCTGTGTCACCCTTTTGTAAATTTCCTCAACATCCTGTATGAGATTGTGTCGATGGCTGCTCCATTGTCAATTAATACTTTTAAAAATAGAATGCCATTGATTGAGGCCCTTATGTACAGAGGCCTTAGGCGCTTAATCAAATTCAAAAAGTTTTCCTAAACATTACCTTCTGTGCTGGCTCAACTTCCACCTTCTGTTTTTCTGCTTGTTCCTGGCTTTTCTCCCCAACATGTAGGTGGAGGGAAGATCTTTGATGGCAATCCATACTTTTCATCATGTGTTACTCTCTTCTCCCTTTTAGGTGCTCCATATACAACCAAGTAGTCGAACTGTCCCCCAGATGGTTCGCCCAATAATCCTACTACTGGATTACCTTCCTGATATTCCTGCTTGAGAAGTTTGATACATGATACTCCTCCCGTCCTATAATTTGCTTCTAAGTCCAGTTCTTCTTCTACATCAGTCATCACATCATCATCTAGGTCATATGCTTCATCAACTTGTGGGATCACTTCGACAGGAGTAGCCTCTTCACTCTCTAACGTCCATGCTATTTCCCCTGTTTCTTCTATGACTACCTCATCTTTCTCTTTATTTTGAAATTCATTGGCCAATACATAATTGCTGGCCATATTTATAGGCAGCGTGCTGAATTGAATATTAGTGGAACCCCCGACACCATTCTCATCATCTTCGTTCTATCTTCGCTCATATTTTGACCTCCAAAGATACTTACTTGATGATGCTTCTCCTATTATTTCTTTTGAACCATTAACTTGTTTAGATCCTCTAATGTTTTTTTTCTTCGTTCATGAGGTTTTGTATGCTTGATTTGCTCCTTTCCTTTCTGTTCTCTCATCATTCGTCTATAGTTCCTTTGATATTACCTCTGTTGTGTCCTCGTCATTTCATCAAATAGGATTACTTTCCCTAGGACTGTATAAGGGTCACACATTTAGGAGATATGGCTGTGACCTGAATGTTTTGAACCTGAGGGCCAGGTAACCTTCCAAATATTTTTGCGTACAGCCATAGACTATATGACTTTCCAAGACTTGATCTTACTTTCCCTTTAAATTGTTGTGGCTTAGCTTAATGGAGCAGTTGTCTGTTTGCCTTTACTTCTTTAATAATTTCCTTTCGGCATCTAGTGCATATATTTTCTTCTTCTCTATCAACATCTTTCCCTTGTAATCTTTCTAACACGCTGAGATGTAGTTCATCCTCTTCTTCATCTACCACTAGTTTGAATTTTGGTAGATTCCGATTCCCGAACTTAGGAGTGACCATGTCAACACTAACTGTCTTTGGAAAAGGATTTTCATCTACTACCATCTTTTTCTTGAATCAAAGGTTATTCGCATAGATTCAATGGCACCATGTATCACATTGCGAAACACCAAACAGTTCTTAGTAGTATGAGACCATACATTATGCCATTTACAATATTTTTTACCCTTCACTTGATCAGGGTTTTGCAACCTGTGCTTATTGCTCAATTTGATCAGTTTATCTTTAAATAGCCGTTCAAATATTATATCGGCCTTTGTTACATTGAATGAAAACACTCTAATTTTTTGATTTTCCTCTTTAGCCATTTCATTTTTATTTGATATTTTTAACTTGGTTAATACGGGACATTTATAAGTGTCTCCCTTAACCAATTCGACTAAACATATCTCAACTTCTTCTTAACTAGTATCAATAGCATGTACCTCGAAATCTGGGCCTCTGTAATAAGTCTCTTTACTAGCATTTTTCATTTTTTCCTCATCTCTCAACAAACTCTCATATCTGATGACATTCGCACTAAGTTGAAAGAGATCAGGAAACTCTCTATCTTGAAATTTTTTTTTTCAAGTTAAAACTGAAACAACTCTAGGCGATTTTGACAAATTCTTTTTCAAGTAAAGGTACAAAACATTTGCTCCTAACTATTTTAAACCTTTGAAGGAAAACCTCTGCCTATTCATTTGGCATTTGACATATATTCACCAAATCGGCCAAAGTGACTTCAGATTCAGTTTTATAAAATTGAGCATAGAATAATTGCTCTAACTGTTATCATGTCTGAATAAAATTTACTGGAAAATTAATGAAGCATCAAAATGCTACCACCGTTTGTGAACTATGAAACAATCTCATCTTGTGGTAGCCAGTCATCTCACCACATTGCAACGTGAATTGCCCTATATGTTCCGGAGTAGAAACTTCTCCTAAACCAGTAAATAACGAAAAATATGGTATTTTATATCATTTAGGCCACGGATATACTTAATCTATTCAATCTAGATAAGGTTTTCTATAAGTTGAACGAATTACTGGCCTAGTCCCAAAGGTCATTTGATCCTGCAAGATCTTTGTTATTTGATCCCTCAGCATTGCATTGGGATTAAGTGGATCTTCTACTAGCTGTGTTACGTAAGGCACCTCTAGTGGTCTATCAGCATTAACCCCAACATTAGCTATAAATGGACCATTGTTTGCTTCATTAACACAATTGAATGGTTGGTTTGCTCCTTCATTGATGAGTCTAGCATTTGGTCTTATTTTTTAGATATTTTCCCTCATATTAATGGTACCCCATAGAGTGGATGTTCCAACACCTCCTGTATTGAAAAGTATCGATCCCCCTATATTGGATGTACTAACTACCAATATGTGGTGTTTCTAATCCATGACTTTTGTTCAAAGTTGAATAACCAGTGTTTATATTCATATGTGGTGAGTCATGACCTATTAGGCTCCTAGTTTGAAAGTTGTTACCCCTTCCCATAGGATTTGTTTGACATACTTGACCAACCAGTTTATTCATCAATTCGTTTAAAGTGCTTAACGGTTTAGCCATGTTGTCATAATACTTATTTTCGTTTTGAGCAAGTTTTTCAATAGTATGAATACTTTGTAAATTTACCTACTCAAAGATGTCTTGGGTGAGTTCTCCCAACATTCCATGCATGGTACATGGGCTCAACTCAACTATTGGTTCATAACGATCACGAGATCCTCCTGAGTCCGGGATTTGTTGGCCCTTTTGTTCTTCAACTATGGAAAGAAGAAATCAATGTGCATTTGGATCAATGTCGAAATTTTTATGAAGCATGATGCGTCAAACTTCTCAACACCAAGTGTTCCACCGGGTGTGCAAATTTTTTTTGCACGGAAATCGAGTCTCCCTAACAATTAAAAGAAGGTTCGGACGATGTGTAAAGGGAAAACCTCTTGAGACAAAGTCCCATAAAGGGGTGTTCCCACTAAGAAAAGCTTGATTACACAAAACGCCTCAAAAGGGGTTCAAGTACAGAATTTAAACTAGGATAAATTCTAAGAACTAAGATAAAAGATTACATCTCTGTTTTGAGAGTTTTGATTTGTTATTTTTCTAAACTTCTACTAGATATACATATCGAAATATACTACTTACTACTATTTGAATCTCTAATTTACCGCCTTTACTCTGTAACTTGCATGTAGTAACCGTCGTCCACCATGTTGCATAATCATCGTCCACTTCCCTGTGTAACTGACATCACTACTTTAAATCAACCAGCTTCCCATAGTCTCCTTCAACTGCTAATGATGCGAAAACCGTTTATAGATAACCATATGGATTGTTGGATGATTTGTAAGAACCATTCTTTCACTCCTAATTGGCTTGATCGCCTAAAGAGACTCTTGTAATTGCCTTGACTCCTCCACATCACTCTATCGTTTGTAATGAGCTCTTATGTTTTGTGCCTTCATGTTGGGCCTTCAAATTGTGTATTTTTATGTGTCAACGCATGAATTTTAAATTAAGGGATAATTGCACCCTATACTATCTTTTTAGGATCAATTGCACAAATCACTATATTAAGAAAAAAATTGAAAAATACGTTCTTTTCTTCCCTTCCACTACTGCTACTCATCTTCTTCCATCTTCTTCCCCTTCGAACCTCGCGAACCACCACCACAACACCACGCCGCCGCCACCACCACGGCACCACCTAAACACCACCACAGCACCATCGAACCACCACCACGACACCACCATCCCCTTCCCTACCGAAAGGTGCAGCTGTTTACAAATATGTTCCTAAATTTCTTACCATAATCACTGCTGTAGGCTAATTCCAGAGAATTAGCTAGCATGGGATCAGAAAGAATGAGGATACCAGTAGATCGAATGTCCAGTACTGGATTGCTGAAGTTCGAGTTCATGGTGGAATTCAGCCCGAAATTGTTATACTCAACTGAATTATTCCACCAAAGTGTCGAGTTCCCATTTTTTTGCAATTTAAATGAGCAAAGCCTAGATAAAAGAGTATGTCTTATAGTAAAATTTTGAGTCAGAACAATTACATTAGTCGGGTGGTCTAAGGAGGTCCACACAGCGGACCCAGATGCATTCTTAAGGATTAAATTACCAAAATCTTCAAGTGAAATGGCGATGACCCTATGATTGGCCGCTTCGGAGGACCAAATTAAAGCATGAAAAAATGCACAGGCTAAAGCCATTCTGAGTTAGTATTCAAAAATAAGAACAATCACAAAATCTTAGAATTTTTTACCTTGACAAAAACTTGAGTAGCACGGGTAAGTGTAATTTCAGCAAGCTCCATATTTCCACTAGCTTCCATTCACTGTACTTAATGTATCCACTATTCAGGATAATTGACAAAAGCCACTAGGCATCTACTCTTGCAAATTATTAAAGGTAGATAAATCCAATTGAAGGTTAGATAAATACAAAGAAAAGAAAAACATGAAAATTTACAAGAAGAAATGCACAAAGAATACCTCGTTGGCGAAACATAGAAGCCCCTCAAATAGGAGAAGAGGGACCATCCTTGCATGACAGATAGATGGTTAGGAAGACAAGAACCTAAGTTGCAAGGACACAGACACGGCAATACGTGATTTTTCAAAAATATAGGACACGATATGTTTGGGGACACGTAAATTAATCTTTTTTAATTTTAAAATTTCTTTTATATTTTAGTATAATATACAAACAACGCAATGGATATTTATTTAATTAAAACTAGAATCACACCCATGCGTTACACGGAAGAACAATATGAAATGATTTTACTGTAAATATCTTTACAAAATAGGAAAAAAATTGAACACATAATTTGCTTTGATTAATTATACAGACTGTCAATGAATACTCAAAATAGAAATAAATTATAATTCTCATCAATTTTGGAAAACCTCTTTAAATAATACATTGTTTGTATAGTTTGTAATTACTCACACCCGTGTGATACACAAAAGTTGCTATAGACAAAACATATTTAAACATTTGCTCAAATTTAAATTAAATAATACAAATTTTCAAATATATGCTGTATAGAATAAATAAAAAATTTCGTCCAAATTTTTTTGACTAACATGAAGAGAAATAATAACCCTAAAAATATTATAATTTACATAAAATAAAGTAATTGTAACAAATTAAATATATGCGGTCTTATATATAAATAAATGTAACAAATTAAGCAATATGACGATGCACGAAAGTGAAAATCAACCTTAAGATTTGTGGTGCACGAACGTGGAATTCAACTAAAGAGATCCTTCGCATGATTAATAATTTTTAATTTTTAAATGGGATGCATTTAATTGAACATAATTAAATGCATATTTAATTATATGTCAATAAAAAAATTATTAATGAAAATATAAATAAAATATATATAGTGAGTCTTTTTGTCTATATATGTTAATAAAAAATTATTTACTAATCGATCAATTGTTTAATAGAAATTATATGAACTAATTGTTAAAATCTCTAATATATTTTTGCATATTTTAGTTATTTAAATCTATGATGAAAAATAGAAAATGAACATAATCAGTAAATAAATAAATATAATGTAAAAATGATGAATGCATGGAAGAAATTTTAAGTTTGTAAAATTAACCCAACTTAACTTGATTTTCATTAAAAATTCGTAAAGTTATTATTTATTTTAATTTGATGAGAAAAAATCAAAATAAAAATTAATCATCTATGACTAAAATGAATTTAGTTAACTGATTATAGATAATATTATATGACTTAAATGATATAATTTAAAAATGAATTAAATATTGGGGAAAAATAAAAAATAAAACTTTACCTTTAATTTTTTATATGATTTTACGGACAATAAATTTACAATTTGTTCTCACTTTTTAGCTTGCATTAAATTTTTCACTGTAATCTTTAATTTAACACTCATATTACATATTTTTCGATTTCAAAATAATACGATAATTATTAAAAGAATAATAATAAAATAGAAAAAATAATAATTTGATGTTATTAATAGCATAGCATGGATGTCAATGCAATTAATGACACGTGTAAAATAATAATTGCTAAAATATTTAATATACCATTTTTTTAGCAAAAAACTTCCAAATTTAAAAAGTTTTTTGGCGGGAAAAGCATGTGTGTATTTTGGTGACGGATATTCTATTTCTATTTATATTAAAATTAAAATAAGATTAAGATTAAGATAAGCATATCAAATAAAAACAAATTTATAATCAATAGTATAATCATAACACGAAGTTCAAAAAGACATAAAAGAAAACATCTATGATTCTATTATCATCTTTCAACTTCTTCCTCAACATCTTCACCTCCATCATGGATAAATATTACTGCCTCCAACTCTCGTTCATCTAGTGACAATTTAGCAACTTGGAGCACTTCAACATCTTGAAATGAATCAAATGTAATATTGATCGAAACATAAAAAAATAATGGATAAATTAATTTTTTTTCTTCTTACAAATCTAGTCACTTTCTCTACTACAAGAAGTTTGATTAACGTAAAATATTGATCTAAACATAAAAAATAATGGATAAATTACTTGTAAAAATGTACTTTTAATTTATACATTTTTAAGAAGTATTAATTTAATACGGGAAATGTGTGTGAAATGGATATATAAGTCAATCATCTATTTGTTTTAGTGTCTAATTTGGAGATTACATTAGTTAAACTGATGAGGTGACGTAATTAATAATTATACTGATAAATTGAAAATGAGTGACATTTTCAAGAAAATTGGAGTTGGACGGTTTAATTGTATGAAATTGAAGATGAGGGATGTGGACGTTGCGTTAGTCAAAGCTGGATGAGCTGCGGTGCATTTAACCCAATTATTTTTTTGGTATGTCATGGAAAATATGGTGAAGTACGCACAATGAAGGTGAACTGAAATGGAGTCACAAATATCATCTACCCTCTGGAATTGGGTGGTTCCCAGTTCGTCTCAACCCTCCCTAAGATCTTCAAACTGCTTTTCCCGAACACCTTTCAAGTTTAAAAACGTCAAATACCCTTTTCTTCTCCTTAAGACCACAAATCTCTATCCACCTAGATTTTCCACAGTACATATCAGAGCCACCCTTGATGAGAAGAACCAAAATTCGACTACCCCACTTCTTGTTCAAGAAGAACAAGAACAAAAACAACCCGATAAGGTATTTATTATTATTATTTTTTAACTTATCTTCAAATAACATATAATTTTGAGGTAAATTCAAGTTAATTTTTTAAGTAAATTTATATGTTTGCTGGAAAACTTTAATTTTATGGTCATTTTGACATTAACCCAATTTTTATTTACATTAAAATTTGAATTATTTACAGCTTCAGGGAAGAATTTGCTTATTTACTTATATAAGTGAAATTGTCCAAATGATGAACGATATTATCTCTGAATTGGGAGCTACTTTCTTCTCTGATTTGTGTTTAGGAAGTTGAAGAGAGTGTGAAATTGCTTAAGAATGCAGCCAAGACGAGAAAAGTTCCGGCAGAGGAAATTCTATCTGCTTTTTCTGTGATTGAGAAGGCAAAACTTGATCCGTCGGGTTTTTTCCAAACTCTTGGAGGATTCCACTCACCTGGAAGAACTTGGATGCTTATATTTACCGCTAAGGTTATTATTTAATCTTTCGTCTAATTACACAATTATTTTTTCTCTGTGCTTATTTGTGTGTTTTTGGCAGAAACGATTGGAAGGCGGTACATATTTCCCAATTACAGCCGTTCAAAGGTTCGATGCTGCAGTAAGACTCCTCATGCCTCTGCTCACTTATTTTCTTTCCAATACTATGAAATTTCTCTTCATATAGAAGCATAAATTTAAATAAAAATGTTACCAACTTTTCATAGTATAAATATCTCAATAATCTACGACTTGACTTGTATAAAAAAAAAAAAATTTAAAAATTCGTCTTTTACAAGAATCCATATGTGGGTTTCTCATCTTTCTTGAGAACCCACATGTAGCTTCTTCTAATAGGCTGGTTTTTTCTGTTGCCCAGGCAACAGATCAATTTCATGAAATGTACTCCTTTTATTTACATTGTTGAACTGAATCTGTTTGCATTCAATGGATTTTCATCCAAATGTCTGAAAATTATTTTGTGAGCTGTCATCTGAATTCTTTCAACCGAAGCATATTTTTGGGGAGATGGAAAGAAAGAAAATAGCTTTCTATACATTGAACTTTGATTATGGCGTTGATAATAATAACAATAAATGGGTGAAAATGCTCTGTTGCTCACCGTGGGCAACATAACATTACTCACCGCTAATGTAAAACAGTCAAGTGTCCTTGATATTTAAAATTCGGAACTTGACTGTTTTTCTTGGAGGTGTGCAATTATTATGTTGTTTACGGTGAGCAATGAATAAATGGGAGGGAAAACATAAAAAAGAGAAAATATTATGAGGGAAACATTTGAAACTGGATAATACAAGTAAAGATTCTGGAGAAATTTCGGTAACCACTCAATATGTGCTTTTCTGTTCATGTTATATACAAGTTTCCTCTTGTTAGGGGAGAGAATGAAAATTCCAGAACCAGTAGCTAATGCGGTCCTTACGCTTTTAGAATACATGGTTAAGAATTGTGTGTTTTTATTTGATTTTGTAGGCAAAGAGGATTGAAAATGGAGTTTACTTGGGGCCTCTAGGATCTTTGACCTTTGAAGGCAGGCTTTCATGGAAAAATAGAGTACTTGCATTCATATTTGAGAAGATTCGGGTAAAAATTGGTCCTTTTAACCCATTTGAGATTAGTATCAAAGGAAAAGATGAACGAGAGCCGAGCAACAAAGATCCATTTTTCATCTGGTTTTATGTTGATGAGGAAATAGCTATTGCTCGAGGAAGAAGTGGAGGGACTGCTTTTTGGGTACGCTGTCAACAAGTCACAAGATTTTAATTCATTGTCATCTTGGTTTATACTTCTAGGTACTAGGTATGTGTGCCTATACAGATAAGATAAACTTGCTAAGATACATAAATTGTTCTTTAGCTATGTAACTTCAATCCAAATGAGATGTATAAATATTTAATTTGGTCACGTTTGTCAAGTTTGTACCTTCATTCTTTTGTCATTTGCTTATTTTTCTTCTAACCAATCTAGATTTTAGGCATCTCAATTTATGAAGCTGTTGGATCAGAATAATAAAATTTAGGATTTTATTTGTCTATGTTGAGATTTGAATATTAGTGTACAGTTTCAAGAATATTCTTTCAATTGTAAATGTAAAACTTGAGGCTGCAACTCTTGAAGTCGCTTAAAATGAACGTTTTCAGTGTACAATCTTGTTACTGTATCTGTGCTTCATGTTGGGCTTGACCAAAATTTATGGAATAAAAAATTCTTGTTTGACAAGAGAGAAAATTGATCAAGTGGAGAAGAGATAAAATATTATTACTATTATTTAATAAGGAAAATAATTAAAAGATCCTAATGAAATTAGGAAATTAACATAATTAGGCAATTTTTGGGCATATTTTATTATAGGGTAATTGACGCAAAACATCCTTACCTTTGGACACTCTTATGCAATTCGTCATTACTTTTGATTTTTTGGCAATTTCATCATCATCATCTTTACATTTCTGTGCCAGAAAATCCCTGCAGTCATATTCCATCCAATATTCCATTAGTTCCATTTTGATGAAGGATAAAAAAGATATTTTATATTATGACATTTAAAATTATATAAAAGAAAATGAGGAAAAAAATACAAAATAAATGGGGAAGAAGAACATTTTTTTTAATTTATTTTATTTTATAGTTTCTTCCTTACTTTCTTGTATATAATTTTATATATGATAATACAAAATGTATTTTTTGTCCTTCATTAAAATGGTTAATGAATAATTTATGAGTCAACTAATGAAAATTTTGATGGAATGTGATGACAGGGATGTTTTTGGCACAAAAATGTAAATGTGAGGATGAAATTGTCAAAAAAATCAAAGGTAATGATGAATTGCACAAGAGTGTCCATAGGTAGGGACGTTTTGCGCCAATTACCTTTTATTATATATACATGCAAGGCAGTTGGTAGATTGAAGTGGAAAATAAAAAGAAGAGTGCAGCGAATTTGTGTGAAAGCTCGAAAGGAAAAGGTGCAATATTGAAGTAAAAAGAGAGAGATAGTCAAGCCGTGATGTAAAAAGAAAAGGAAAGGAAAGGAAATACATTTTCTGTTCTTTCTTTGTGTAGGAAAAAGTTTTGAGGTGAAAAAAAAAAAAAAAAAAAAAAAAAATTGTACCGAGTGATTTTTTTTTTTTTTTAATAAAATTATTTTTCTCCTGTGGTTATAGGTAGTTAGCTGGGCCACATTAAATTTCTTGTTTTCTTTTTGTTCAATTATTTGCGTTTTGTGTTTCCACTAAGTTGGTTGATTTGGTTGGAAAATTAATTTTTTTTCAATAGTGGTATCAGATCTAAATCTTCAAACTATAGAATTATTGCAAAGTTGATGACATGTTCCAAATTCAAGGTGAAGTGATTTGACGGAAAGATTAATTTTAATATTAGGAGAAGCATATTTGAAGATATTCTCATGCAATACGAACTTTACAAGGCTTTGAAGGTAAGAGGCCAGAACTATGAAAGATGCAAATTGGGGAGAACTAGAAGTGAAGACAGTCATTAGTATCTGATTGACTCTTGCACATGAGGTAAAATATATTGTTTTGAACGATAAATCTGTTTCTAGGTTATGAAAAATGCTAGAAAATTTATAAATGTCTAATGTCCCCAACTAATTGACTTTATTATGAGTTGAAGATGGATGATGATACTCATGTTAGGTATCACTTGAAATAAATGCGTGAATGAATTGTTGAATGTGGATGTGAAAATTGATGATGAAAATAAGACTATTGTTTTATTATCTTCATTGTCCAAATCATATGAGACATTGATGATCATATTGTTAGTTGGTAAATCTACTTTAACGATGAATGAGATTTGAACTTCTTTGTTAAAGACAGTCAGCAAAAAGAAGTCAAATAGTAATCTAAATAGTGATCGAATTCTCTTGGCAATTTTTGAGAATATGTATGGCAGCAGTGAATCACAAGAAATAAATTATGGTCAGAGAGGTTGTTAAAGGCGTTGTGGGATCAAGTTGACGAGAATAATAAAATTTAGGATGGAAAATGACTTGGATTTTAGCGGGCTGTGTTGAATATTAGTGTGTAGTTTCAAGAATATTCTTTCAAAATGAACATTTTTTAGTCAACAAGAGTTTGGGTTGACCCAAATTTAAGGAATAAAGAATTTTTATTTGACAATAAAAGAAAAAGTGATCAAATTAAATTATGGTATTTTCTTAATATGCAATACCGAGTGAAACTAAATAAAATATCATTGGTATTATTTAATAAGGAAAATTGTAGCGATCAAGAATTTTCCATGACTTATTTGATAAATATTATTTAAAACATGTCGCTACGATTTTGGCCCATTTATCTTAAACACATTTTCGTCTAGCCATTTAAGTGAAGATTTAAATTAATCAAATATCTTAGTTCAATTTAAAATTTTATTAAAAATTTCTCATTTTCATTATTTTAAAGTCCAAATTTATTATTTACCTTTAAGTCCAAATTCTATCCATCTTGGATCATAGTTATTATTATCAAATTTCAATATGACCACAATATTCTACAAGTCAGATACCAAACTAATACTCATTTTCACACGTTGTTCAATTACAGCAAAATTTAATTCAATTTTCCAAAATTCTTGATTCAGCCAAAATTTAAACCAATCAATTACTCTTTGGCCATTTTGAAAACCTAATCAAATATGTTCTTTATCCCATTTTGGTAGTTTTCCTTTCCCCCAAAATCCCATAACTTCATCCTCTCAATCAACCTTAATTCTCATGCAAATCAACACCATTTTCCTTCCCTTCTTATTCACACGTTTTCCTCAGTCTGGCTGAATTCTTAAGCCCAAAATTTCAGTCATCAATCAACAATAATCCACCTCCATAGCTAATTCCCACAATCTGCCATATCTTACCAAAGTTGAGTCAATAACCAGCAATTCATCAGCCAAATTCCTCCCCCCTCACACGCCATCTGCACCAAATTAACCTCTCCTTCAGCCCCCTCAATCACAAATCAAGCAATTGCCAATTTTGAATCCAAGCCAATGTATATCTTCCCCTTCCCTCTTCATCACCAACATCACCACACGGCCAAACCCCCCACTGCAGTACTCAACCTCCAAACCACCACCAACCACACTGCCTCCGCCTCTGCACAACCTCAACCAATCACCAAAATCCTTATCAACCAATACCACTACAGTTTTATCACCACCGCCGAACAACCACCGTCACATTACATCAACCACTTCACCCTCACCCCCGCTGCAACCACAGTCAACTCCATCATCATCATCATCATCATCATCATCATCATCATCATCATCATCATCATCATCATCATCATCACCACAATACACAAACAACACAACCAGCTCAACCAACAAACCGCCCCAACACCACCAACACAGCCGACCACCACTACTACCAAACTACCTGCAGTACCTCCAACTCATTTGAACCAACCACCTCCACTGCCCAATCTCGAATCCCCATCAAAATCAAAACCCAAATCAAGAAATAGACAAAGCCCAGAACCTTACCTCGACCTTGACCAATCTCTAGCTGGATTTTCGCCGGAACAAGCTCCAAATCGCCCAACCGAGCCTCGATTTTCTGCCCAACACCTGCTTCAAATTCTGCCACTTTAGCCTCTGTTCGCCCCTCCTCGTTGCCACCACTCGACGGCGACACCCCGCCGGCAAAATGCCGACGCTAGCTGGAACGGGCGGAGCTTCGCCCTCCGCCAGCGGGAAGTGAGAGAGAGAAATGGTGAGGGAGAGAGAGAAAAGTGATTTGATTTAATATTTTAATTTTTCAGAAATTTCACCTTAGTCCCCCAAATTTTAAAACTTATTTATTTCAGTCCTGAAGATTTAACTCCTTTGATTTCAGCCCCAAGGTCAATCATTTCAGTCCTTTCATTTTTAAAAGTCACTTATTTCAATCCCTACAGTTTAAGTGCTATTTTGAGTCTCAACCCAAGTTTTAAAAGATTTACATTTTAGTCCTCAACTTTCAAAAGTATTCATTTTAGTCCCTCAACTTTTCAAGTATTCATTTTAGTCCCCCAAGTTTTAAAATAATCATTTCAATCCCTAAAGTTCAAAGTCATTTAAATCAGTTTTAAAGTATTAAATTGGATTTATTATTTTAAGTTATGCTAGACGAGGCACTTGGACATTTAGAGGAACAACGTGAACTTTCTTGCTCAACTTTCAGACTCGTGATTTGAGGTAGACTCACCCCCACTAATTAGTTTAAAATATAATTGCATGTCTTATGTGAAATTACGTGATTTACATGCTTTGATGCATGAGACGAGGAAAGAATATCTCTTATGAGATAAGATGAGAAATGATGATGTTATGCATAACTTATGTGTCTTAAGTGCACGAGATGAGACTACCCACACCCTATGATTTTAACAACCTTGATTTTGAAAATACAAGAGCCCAAGAATATGATGATGATGTCACTGTATGATTGCATAATTACGTGTTCAATTATTCTGTAAATTAATTATTGGCGATGAGTCTACGAGTATTTTTCGAAATACTCATTCCATTATTTTAACAGTTTTTGCAGATCTCAGAGAAGGCGGCGAACGAAATGACAGCGGTGGCAAATTTAATAAATGATGAAAATTTTTAGTCAATTTTAATAATATTACTGATTTGATTATTTATCGTTAATTTTATTTAAACAATTGAGACCTAAGTTTTATGTATTGTTCTATATTTCAATTAATTAAGTTTCTGCTGATGTTCCAAATAATGAATGTGACGTTTTAAATTAAATTGATTTTTCGCAATAAAATCAAATTTAAAGGACGACGTGGCGTCTCGGGCTCCGCGGAATTCGGGGCGTTACAAAAATAATTAAAAGACCTAATACAATTAGAAAATTAACTTAAATTGTAATTAGGTAATTTTTGGACATATTTTAGGGATTTTTAGTTAAATAGGCTTGGCAATCAATAATTTTAGTAAAATAGACTCCTCTATTGAAAAGTCAAAACTACCCTTAATGAATAAATTGCAAGGTATATTCTTTCTTTATTTTGGTTAATTTAACTTAGGACTAATTATTTGGACTTTTCGTAATTCTTTCAATTGTTCTAAATACTCTTTATATTTTGATAATTTTTCAAAAGCTTTTGGATGATCTTGCTTAGTTATATATCCTAATATTATTCCTTTCGAAACTTCTTCTTCTATATCCTTATATTCAAGCGATATATTATAAACTATATTTATATTTTTTGCAGTTTCAACAGAGTTAAATCTTATATTATTTATGCAATAGTAATCAATATCTTTATATATTTCTTCTAATTTGGGCTGGCAACAGAATATATGCCTTGATATTTTTCAGTAATAGTTAATAAAAACGAAATATCTTTATCATCAAAATACAATTTATCACAATTACTAGAATTGGATGCTTGTGAAGTGTTCATAAATTCAAACGATCAGGTTGGTCAGGATTATGTTTAACTATTCTATTTTCTTGGCTATGGTTCGTAAAACTAAACCTGAGAATCTAATTTCAGTATTTTCTTTAACCAAATTAGATGTTGTTGTTATTCATACTGATGATATCTGATGGTATTTAGTATTTTTTCCCACTTTTCTTGATTATTTTCTTGTTTTAATTCTCTGAGAAGTTTTTCTATTTCTCTGGATCTTAAATCAAAGGTATTATCTTTAACTATTCTAAGTCTCTCAATATATTTCTATCATCATTGTTCATAATTAAAAATAACAAGCATGTGGAAGCATATGATTAAAAGCATGAAATCAAAGTATGTAAATGACAGTAAGTAAGCTTACAGTAATCAAATAGAAATAAGCAGGTTTTCCCTCCAGTGTCGTCCTATAGCTGCCTTGCATGCACTCAATCAAACCTTTGAATCAAATGAATATTAGATGTTTTTTAATAAATTGGGTCCACAACTGCTTCCGCAAAAAGTTTTTCAATCAAGGTTGCATTTCTCACTCTAGAGAACTAGTCGTGTTTCCACAGACGCTATCTCAATTATTCAGAGTCTCCGTTTTTATCCCTATCTCGACTCTTTCCAGAAAGACCTTATTTAGAATTTTTCCAAAACTACATATCTTAAAAACAAGTTTTAAAACTGAAACAAAGCTCAAACATTATCCCAAAACGCCACAACACATCAAAAAGCTGTCGAGATTTCTATTGAGTAACAGATTCTTCAAAGAAGAAAACTCATTTTGGAAAATATCAATACTGCCGGGGTCATGAGAAACTTAACGAAAACCTTTTTAAGAAAGCTTAGATAAAAACTCAAACATTACTTCATTCATAGATTGATATTGTACATACTGCAAACTACATACAGACACCTTTGGTACTCACCTTATGAAGTTTAGAACTCCATAAGTGATTACCTTATTACAAGCTTTGATATCTTCAAACTATCTATCAATATTTTTCTTGAATACAAGTGGTGTAAACAAGTTTTGAATAAAAGAGTACAAGTGCTTGACTCAGATATTTCGGGATGCTTTTTCACTTAATCTCTTCCCCCTTTTATAGAGGTCTTGGATTATTTTCCTCCTCTCCTTTTTGGTGACCAAACAAGAATCTTATCTCTTCTGCAATAAATTTCTTGTTGAGTAGTTATCAACCACTTTTTTCGGTGCATTTACCTTTCTTACTAGCTGGCTTCAATAATTCTTGACAATTTATCTTCCGGATTAAGACAAAACACCACAACTTTTCTTTAATAAAGAGACTATTAAAGTAGTGAGTGAAGGGTCTTTGTCATGGCAGCTATCTTCTTGTTGTTTAATGACCACAGTTTTTCTTTAATAAATTACTTTATTAAAGTAGTGATAAAGGGTCACTATTTGGCAGCTTTATTTTTCCATCCTTGAGTCAAAGAACTTTACAGGGAATTCTGTACTATCAAGTGATGCATGGCTCATATCTTCAACAAATATCTATTTCTTTAGATGGCAATCTTGCATTGGAGTAGATTACATGATTATCTGAAGGATATAACCAAATTTTTTTCTTTTTCAGAAATAACTTGACTTAAATTATCAAATATTTCTTTATATCCTTTAGCTCTTCTTTAAGAAATCATGTTAACAATATCTTCATATCCATTCTTAACAACTTTTTGGCTAGTTGGTAAGAAGTGTTGGTTTGTGATCCCTATCTTGATACAATAAAATGATGGGATCATTGTTCATATTCATCCCATTCAGGCTAAAAAGAATCGGATATATATGTTCGTACTTTTGATAAATTCAGTAAATCTTCGAACTGCCTTTTTAACATCTATGGGAAGTTGTGTAATTTCCCTTAGATCTTTGCTTGTATATATGCAGAGTATATTCCCTATTTCAAAGCAATTTTGAACCCAATTAGCTGGTGCTCCTGGATAGAAATTTATCTTGTTGTATTTTCTATAGTGTAGGGTCTTCATCCATTTCCCTACTTCGAGATACCAATCCAACAGTATATTGAAAATAACATTAAAGAAGAGAACTTCTTCATAATTATCTTTGTTTGGTAATTTTTGTTTGTGGCAAACTTTTACCACATCTTTTGGATTTATTTGCTCAATACGGGTTTTGGAATCAATTTCATTCATCTGTGAAGAGGTTTCCATAACTGTAACACCCCAAGTTCAAAAGTCTAAACCTAGGCGTGTTAACTTCCATTCACATTTAAATGCGGAAAACAAATCATTTAAAAACTTCAACATTTTCATTTTCTATTTTAAAATCTTATAGAAATTTCGACAGAGTCTCCTCTATAAATTGGACTTAACCAACCTGTAGAGGGACATCAAAACCATTTTACAACATAAACTCAACTCAAATAGAAATCCAATATTCAACATACAACCCCAATTCTACTTCAAACTCCAACATCACCACATTATTTCAAACTCAATCCCCAAACTCCTCAACACAACATTTTGTATCAATAAGCTTCAATTAAATGCAATAAGTGATAATATAACCAATATTAGAAATTCCATAATTAATTTAAAACTAATCTCAACCAAACAATTATCAACATAAAATGAATGAATTAAGAAATAATTAATTATAAACTTAATTAACTTCAAAATTTAACTTTATTTTCTTTAAAAACTTGAAGCGGTGTAGCCTGAGTCTGTCACCAAGTGCTCTCCTCGGATCACCTAACTTTCATCACCTGAAATGTTGGGGAGGGATTGGGGTGAGCTAAAGCTCAGTAAGTAAACTTTATGCATGAATGCATGCTTATGACATGAAATGCTTTAAACTTTGAAATATGTATCCCCATTCACTTTAACCTTTCAAAACTTTCAAACTTTTCAAGCTTTCACTTGACATTTCAAAACTTTCACTTCATTCCATCGTGAGCTCACTTGGTGTAACTTCTAGTCAATCAGATAACAGTGGGCCATTCTTATTTGGAACCAGATTAAATGCGCATTTCCACCGCAAAGCGGTTTAACATTCACTTTCCCACCGCAAAGCGGCTCATTCATTCATTCCACCGCAAAGCGGCTCATTACATTCATTCCACCGCAAAGCGGCTCATTACATTCGGGTACGCCGGTCCCCCGCGCCCCATTTCCCACTCGGACCTTTCATGACATAGAAGTACACCCATTCTTTCAAAAACTTGGGATACATAATTTTTGACAAAATTGCACTTTGACATATTCCTTTCATTAAAACATTTGACTTTCCCATTTCGATGCCAATGCATGCTTGATGATGCAATGACATGTAACGTGCATGCTTGAACATTTCCTTGACTACACATAATTGCATATGGTAGACCAAAAGCATTAAAATTCCGTAATTAACACGAATGTCAATTAAGCACATTAATTCCACATTAACATTCAACTTTGATGAAAGTAGGGGGAAGTTTACTTACCCGCAATCCTTAGTAATTTACCGTTTCTGAATTTGCAAGTGGAAGAGTCTCGGATGCCCGTGACGTCAATGTACCAAATATCCTAATTGTTCACATTCATTAATAAGTATAACTTTTAATTCACAATGTGACCTCACGTTTAGATTAAAGCACATAAAATAAGAAAGAGTTTCATGCTTCGAACTCCCAAAACATTACATTCTAAATCCCTAACATGCATAAGAACGTAAGATTATAATCAACGTCTCAATTTAACTAAAATTAATCAAAACAACCCATTTTAATAGTTTCCAAAATCTGAAATTCCATCTTAAAGTTCCAAATAAATTCTTAAACCTACAAAATACAAATTTCATAATCCCTTACCAAAAACAGTTAACTACTCCAAAAATTCACAACTTTAACATTATACATTTACAATTAAAATTTCAATAATTCATAAGGTTCCAAACAAAATTATCAATTTGACAATCTATGATTTAAAATCAAAATCTGGAATTTTAACTAAAACTTTGAATCTGAATTTATATATACAATCTGAAAATTACATATGTAAATTTTCCATTACCAAATCCGAAATGTGCACACACATACATATACATACACACATATATACATATATGCCCCAAATCTGAAGTTAACAATTAATAATTCGAAATTTGGCTACAACTAAATCTGAAAAATCTGGAATGTTCATATAAATATATATACATACACATATATACATCGATCCATATAAACCCGTGCGTGTGCGTGAAAAAAATGGTTAAAGCCGTGAGTATCGTGCGAGTGTGTGCGTGGGCGGTGTGCGGGAGGAAGAGGGAGGTGGGGCCTTACCGTCGGTGGTTTGAAGGTCGGCGGTTGCGTGAGGAAAGTGGCCGGTGGTGGGTGTCGAAGTCGCCGGGAGAGGAGCGGCGAGAGAGCGAGACAGAGACGGAGAGGCCGAGGGTGAGGGATCGTTCGAGAGAGAGAGAGAGACCGAATAGAGAGGGAGCGTGAGTGATGAGAGATATGAGGGAATAGATTAGGTTTTAAATTTTAGGAATTTGCAATTTAGTCCCTCGCTTCTCTTCATGATATAGTTAAGTCCATAAGTTCTAATTTACTCTCCAATTGCCACCAAACTTTCCCCCAACTTTCCATTTAACACAATAAAATAGAAAATAGCATGTTTAGGCAATAAAATTTAATCACATAAAATTACACGTAAACTATTAAAATAAACAATTTATAAACTTTTGATTGGTACATTGAGCGAGACGGCGTCCAAGTCCTTCCACTGCAAAATAATTAAAATTATAGATAATAATAATTATCAATTTAAAATTCACGACAACCTTAACCTAATTTCACGCGAACTTAAAAAAAATTGCACTTAAAAATGAAAAGCGGTCTTACAATTCCTTACCCCCTAAAAGAAATTTCGTCCTCGAAATTAAAATTTACCAAAAAGGTGTGGATACTTGGCACGCATTTCGTACTCACGTTTGCAAGCAGCCTCTTCTACTGCATGATTCTTCCAAAGAACTTTAACTAGAGTTATCTTCTTCCTTCTAAGTTCCTTGCCTGCTTTCATTAGGATTCTCACAGGCGCTTCCTCATAATTTAGATCCTCACGAAGATCAAGTGACTCATAGTCGAGAATATGAGAGGGATCCGAAATGTACTTCCTCAACAATAAGACGTAAAACACCTTTTGTATCCTGAATGGTTTTGGTGGCAATGCCATCAGATAAATTAGGTCACTCATCATTTCTAGCCTCTCAAGGCCAACAAAAGGGCTCAACCTTCTTTTCTTTCTTCCCGAATCTCGTAACTCTTTTCATAGGAGCTACCTTCAAAAAGATCATATTTCCTTCAACGAATTCTAAGGTTTCCTTCTTTTGTCAGCATAGTTCTTCTGTCTACTCTGTGCAATTTTTCATCCCCTGACGAATTATTTCAACAACTTCAGTTGTCTGCTGTACTATTACTGGACCCAATAATCTTCTTTCTCCTACTTCATCCCAATGAACCGGAAATCTACATTTTCTATCGTATAGTACTCAATACGGATCGAAGTTTAATAGCTATTGTTGTAGGAGATCATCAACCAACATTATCCCACTTATGAATCCATTCACTAACTTTCTATTTCCAGCCTTTCATAGGATCTATTCTAACGTATAAACATTAATATATATACTGATTGATCACATTCTTAAAACTAAAATCAAGAAGATTGACCAGAATAAGACTTTATAATCCAGCATTAGTGAAACTTGACGTCCATACCAAAATATACAGTAGAAATACTAAAACTTTGACAGAATCTTTCTGGAAAGATTCACAAACGGAATCCTTATAAACATGCTGACATTTCTTTTAAAATCGAAGGATCAAACTTAAATCCTATAATCCATACTTATATATTGTAATCAAGAATTCAGCATCATACACTCACCTTAAAACTAAAGCCAAGGTACTAATTTAAGAATCCATGCTTTCAAAATCATCATAACAACAATACTCTAACCAAGTATTTTATAAATAAATCATTGACCTATCACCAATGAATAAAACTTTTGTGATTCATATAAAATTCCGCATCAAGTTTACTTAACCCAAAGATACAATCTCATTATAAGTAAGAGTCACACAACTGACCTCAAATAATCATATCAATCTCTCTAAGATTACAACATAATAACCATCATATCCTTCACACGAACCTTTTACGTCAATATACTCACTAAGATTTTATATTAATCTCTCAAACTCAATAAATCTTGGATTCTGCCATTGTCACTCTTTCTGCACACTACTCCATAATAAATAATCATTGTGAAGTCTTATCCTCATTCTCCACAAATCCTATCCACAAGGACAATTGTCTAAAATTCCATTTCTTATTTTTGAATCAAGATATCATCAATAATAATCTCCACAATTTCATGATATGTACTATCATAAACTTCCCTCCGATCAGATGCATTACTTCTGCAATACTTGTACAAATCTAGGACCTGATAAAGTTTCTTTCATCAATTTCATCCAACAATCTCTCGTATAATATTTTAGTATCATCAATGAAAACTTAACGTACATCAGTGAATCACCCAAATTACGATGAAACCTGATTTATTTTCCATGACTGAGATTCATCTTTCTTCGAATTCCACTTAAAACCAAATATAGCATAACTTATTCATGGAAAGTCAACTCATTCCATAATCTCAATACATCGTCACCTTCAGTTCTCACCATAAGAGCAATCGCATTATTCCTTATAATTATCTCTTGTACCTTTTATATTCAAATGACCTTATGACAATCATTATCTCACATAATCCCAAACATTCAATCGCATGTCCCCAATTTCTCACTTTGAATAAGTGGTTACTCCTTTAAGGCATCTCACCATAAAATATTTTCAATATCTCTCATTCATGGTAACTGACTAATCCCAATAATCATATTACATGTAAATTCAACAGACGGTAAATGGTTTTCCTAACCATCACAAAGGTCTAAAATGCAAGCTCTCAACATAGCCTCTAAACTCTGTATAAAGAATATTTGCTGATCACTTAAGTCATTATTCAATAACCCAAATGACATCACGTCTCTTCACTAATCTCTGTAAGCCCATGGAAAATTCTCTCCAAATTTCAATAAATCTTTACTATTTCTTTAAAAACATACCAAACCATAATAATTTGTCATCTCTAAAACTTCTTTATCACCAAATATCACCAAAATAATCAAAACGATAGGAATTACCTGAATATTCTCTCTATGTAGTATATCCAATAACATATTATTCACAAATCAACATAATGTCATCAGCTTATCTTTAACATATCTTCCCAATCAAATTCCAAAATAAATCAACAGTATTATCTCATATCCTTATAATTTATAATATTCTCCAATACGAGTGATCATTCCTTACTAGTGATCAATCCGTTCCCAAGAATAATTAAGATTCTTCCCAATAACGCTATAATACTTGTCGTCACTCATATTTTCAAAATATAACTTATCATTTCCCAATGTATGGATCAAATCATTACATAACTTCATGTATACCTTGATATCCCAGAAAACCAATCCATAATTCCTCAACATAACAATTTCAAATCATAATTTCCAATATCAATATCTCACTTCCTTCAATACATTAGTTGGCTCAAAAGACTACTCATACTTATAAATATATGCCACAAATCATATTCCCAAAATTTAATCACAAGACCAAACTACATAATAAATTTCTCTCAAAATAGAGGAATAATTCACTTACTCAACACAATATCCATTACTTAATTCCCAATAACTAAGAACCAAATCTTTAAACCTCTACTTTCATAGTTCTTCTCATAAAAGTCTCAACAAAATCATATCACTTCTAACCTCAACATCTCT
Source organism: Ligustrum vulgare (assembly GCA_963555705.1). Taxonomy (NCBI): domain Eukaryota; kingdom Viridiplantae; phylum Streptophyta; class Magnoliopsida; order Lamiales; family Oleaceae; genus Ligustrum; species Ligustrum vulgare. The sequence goes on from OY743187.1 coordinate 33,496,111, forward strand.
TCACAACTTCATAAAACTGGTTTTTCCATGTCTAAATTCAATTATGCAAAGTCTCATAAAATCATCTTTCTTCTTCATGTATAGCTCCTGAGCACCCCATGGCAAAAAGCTAGATCGAACAAAACCTTTGTCCACGAGATTCTATAGTTGCACTTTGAGCTCTCTTAAGTTACGAAGGAGCCATCCGACATTATACCTTGGATACTAGAGTTGTGCACTTAATCGATGACGAATTCAATTTCTCTTTTAGGCGGTAAATCACAAAGATTTTCTGAGAACATCTTTAGTCATTCTCGAATAGCATAAATTTATTCGAGAGAAGTATTCACCTTAGACACTTCAATTATTGCAACCAGGTAGGCTTAATAACTCATATTCATCAATTGACGAGCCTTTATCACTGATAATATCAAAATAGAAAGTTTCACCTTTACTTCAACAAAGCGAAAAGGATTTCATTTGGAGGTTTAAATACCACCTTAACGTAGCCAGTGATTGAAACCTTATACCGTAATAACCATTCCATTCCTAGTATGACATCAAGTTCGTGGATATCCGGTGTTATGAGATCTATCATCTACTCCTTCCCATTTACCACGATCGGGAAATCGTTTAACGCATATCTTGAGTTCAAAAGTCTCCAAAATGTGTTGGCAAGCAAAACTCAATCTCCAATTACCGAGATGGGTAAATCCATTTTCTTATGATTATGGGACTATCAAATGAGTGGGTAGTCCCGAGATCAAATACGATCAGTGCTTAATACTAAGTTCGATGACTTCTCAACTTCCGACTTGGATATAATATACATTCTTGCCGATGTAGTCTCCATGACCCAAGTATTATTCTCATTCACTTCTCGTTTGGACATTGTATACTCTCGATCCGATATACCATTCATCTCCATTTCTTATTTCACAAAAAGATCTAATAAACGGCACCCAAACTTTTAATAACCATTACTTTCTCACTTCCTCATTTACATAACGAGGATATACTCATTATATTCACTGACAACATTCTTAACCTTTCACTTTCCGACATTACACATTAGCATGCAAGAATTTACAGTAATTGGAACATCAAATAACATTTCATAATTTAAACAAAATTTAACTTACCAGATGATCGGGGGAGAAGCACTTGAGGCGTGACTCAGTACCTGAACCATTTTCAAATAAATTTTAAAAGTCTACAGAATCACTTTTAAAACTCTTAGCTCTGATACCAAAAATGTAACACCCCAAGTTCAAAAGTCTAAACCTAGGCGTGTTAACTTCCATTCACATTTAAATGCGGAAAACAAATCATTTAAAAACTTCAACATTTTCATTTTCTATTTTAAAATCTTATAGAAATTTCGACAGAGTCTCCTCTATAAATTGGACTTAACCAACCTGTAGAGGGACATCAAAACCATTTTACAACATAAACTCAACTCAAATAGAAATCCCATATTCAACATACAACCCCAATTCTACTTCAAACTCCAACATCACCACATTATTTCAAACTCAATCCCCAAACTCCTCAACACAACATTTTGTATCAATAAGCTTCAATTAAATGCAATAAGTGATAATATAACCAATATTAGAAATTCCATAATTAATTTAAAACTAATCTCAACCAAACAATTATCAACATAAAATGAATGAATTAAGAAATAATTAATTATAAACTTAATTAACTTCAAAATTTAACTTTATTTTCTTTAAAAACTTGAAGCGGTGTAGCCTGAGTCTGTCACCAAGTGCTCTCCTCGGATCACCTAACTTTCATCACCTGAAATGTTGGGGAGGGATTGGGGTGAGCTAAAGCTCAGTAAGTAAACTTTATGCATGAATGCATGCTTATGACATGAAATGCTTTAAACTTTGAAATATGTATCCCCATTCACTTTAACCTTTCAAAACTTTCAAACTTTTCAAGCTTTCACTTGACATTTCAAAACTTTCACTTCATTCCATCGTGAGCTCACTTGGTGTAACTTCTAGTCAATCAGATAACAGTGGGCCATTCTTATTTGGAACCAGATTAAATGCGCATTTCCACCGCAAAGCGGTTTAACATTCACTTTCCCACCGCAAAGCGGCTCATTCATTCATTCCACCGCAAAGCGGCTCATTACATTCATTCCACCGCAAAGCGGCTCATTACATTCGGGTACGCCGGTCCCCCGCGCCCCATTTCCCACTCGGACCTTTCATGACATAGAAGTACACCCATTCTTTCAAAAACTTGGGATACATAATTTTTGACAAAATTGCACTTTGACACATTCCTTTCATTAAAACATTTGACTTTCCCATTTCGATGCCAATGCATGCTTGATGATGCAGTGACATGTAACGTGCATGCTTGAACATTTCCTTGACTACACATAATTGCATATGGTAGACCAAAAGCATTAAAATTCCGTAATTAACACGAATGTAAATTAAGCACATTAATTCCACATTAACATTCAACTTTGATGAAAGTAGGGGGAAGTTTACTTACCCGCAATCCTTAGTAATTTACCGTTTCTGAATTTGCAAGTGGAAGAGTCTCGGATGCCCGTGACGTCAATGTACCAAATATCCTAATTGTTCACATTCATTAATAAGTATAACTTTTAATTCACAATGTGACCTCACGTTTAGATTAAAGCACATAAAATAAGAAAGAGTTTCATGCTTCGAACTCCCAAAACATTACATTCTAAATCCCTAACATGCATAAGAACGTAAGATTATAATCAACGTCTCAATTTAACTAAAATTAATCAAAACAACCCATTTTAATAGTTTCCAAAATCTGAAATTCCATCTTAAAGTTCCAAATAAATTCTTAAACCTACAAAATACAAATTTCATAATCCCTTACCAAAAACAGTTAACTACTCCAAAAATTCACAACTTTAACATTATACATTTACAATTAAAATTTCAATAATTCATAAGGTTCCAAACAAAATTATCAATTTGACAATCTATGATTTAAAATCAAAATCTGGAATTTTAACTAAAACTTTGAATCTGAATTTATATATACAATCTGAAAATTACATATGTAAATTTTCCATTACCAAATCCGAAATGTGCACACACATACATATACATACACACATATATACATATATGCCCCAAATCTGAAGTTAACAATTAATAATTCGAAATTTGGCTACAACTAAATCTGAAAAATCTGGAATGTTCATATAAATATATATACATACACATATATACATCGATCCATATAAACCCGTGCGTGTGCGTGAAAAAAATGGTTAAAGCCGTGAGTATCGTGCGAGTGTGTGCGTGCGTGGTGTGCGGGAGGAAGAGGGAGGTGGGGCCTTACCGTCGGTGGTTTGAAGGTCGGCGGTTGCGTGAGGAAAGTGGCCGGTGGTTGGCGTTGAAGTCGCCGGGAGAGGAGCGGCGAGAGAGCGAGACAGAGACGGAGAGGCCGAGGGTGAGGGATCGTTCGAGAGAGAGAGAGAGACCGAATAGAGAGGGAGCGTGAGTGATGAGAGATATGAGGGAATAGATTAGGTTTTAAATTTTAGGAATTTGCAATTTAGTCCCTCGCTTCTCTTCATGATATAGTTAAGTCCATAAGTTCTAATTTACTCTCCAATCGCCACCAAACTTTCCCCCAACTTTCCATTTAACACAATAAAATAGAAAATAGCATGTTTAGGCAATAAAATTTAATCACATAAAATTACACGTAAACTATTAAAATAAACAATTTATAAACTTTTGATTGGTACATTGAGCGAGACGGCGTCCAAGTCCTTCCACTGCAAAATAATTAAAATTATAGATAATAATAATTATCAATTTAAAATTCACGACAACCTTAACCTAATTTCACGCGAACTTAAAAAAAATTGCACTTAAAAATGAAAAGCGGTCTTACAATAACCTTCTTGGTATCTTGATTATCCTTCTTGAATGAAGGCTTTGTATCCGTTTCCATATTTTCAGTACAAATATTATGATTAATTTTTCCCTGTGAATGGGTTCCTTATATTATCTTGTCTTTCCCTTTATCCTTGGGAAGAGCGCTAGTATTCATAAGACCCGGTGAAGGGTTACTAGACTTTGTATAAGTATTTTCTGCCGAATGGGCTATCTTGGTACTGCCTAGAAGGCTTTCTTGTATATTTTAAATTTGCATTTCCAAACAAGAGACTTTAAGTTCAAGTATCTAGACTTTTGTCTTTAATTCCTTCAGCCCCATCGCTGCTAAGATAATCAGGAAGAAAATGAGACTGTCCTTTACTATATTCAATATCAAATTTGAAATATGAAAACTATATCTGGATTCTGATAATGTATCTATTGGAAATAGATGGATCAACATTATTTTTTAGAAATGCTTTAACTTGTGTATTATCAGTTCTAATCAAGAACTTTTTTGGTAGCAAGTAATCTTCATATTTTTGTACTCCTCGCTTCCTAACAATGAGCTCTTTCCTATTTGTTTCATACCTCGTTTCAACTTCTTTGAATGTTCCCGATGTGTATCCTGCAAGTATTTCTGGACAAAAATAATTCTTTTCACATTTATATTCTTTATGATTCTTTTTTACCTTAAGTACTGCTCCCTAGTAAATATCTGAAGTGTCAGTTTCAAGGATAAAGAAATCTTCTTCCTGTGGGATAATAAGTTTTGGTAGATTTTTTAATTCATCTTTTACCTTCCTGATGTTTTTGCGATCTTGTTCATCCCAAGACCACATTATATTTTTCCTTAATTTTGGAAGAAAATAATTTTTAATTTGGCACAATTTTCAATAAATCCTTCAGCATCATTTAATATACCGAGAAAACTTTGTAAATGTTTTTTATCTATAATTTCTTCGGGAAAATCTTGAAGTTTTTCACCAATATGATATTGCAGTTACAATTCTCATTCTTTTATAAATAGTCCAAGAAATTCTATCTCTATTTTTGCTATTTCAGCTTTCTTTTGAGAAAGTGTAATACCATGTTTTTTCATGATATAACAAAACTTTTCAAGATGTTCAATATGTTCGTTCATATTTTTTGATGAATAAGTAAATCATCTATGTAGATAATACAAAAATGAGTAATAGGTTTTATTACCTCATCAATTCTTCTTTAAAATATTTGTGGTGCATTTTTCAATCCAAATGACATTACATTCCATTCAAATTGGCCTAAAGGATTAGGAGTGCTAAATGCAGTTAAATGTTTTCTATCTTCTGTGAGCATAATTTGCCAAAATCCTGATTTACAATCGAATTTTGAAAATATCTTCTTGTTTTGTACTTATTTAATAAGAATGTCCTTATTTGGCAAGTAATATCCACCAAATTTTGTAACTTCGTTTAGCCTTTTATAGTTAATCACCATTCTGGTTTTTCCACTTTTTATTTCACTATGTTTCCTAACCATAAATTCTGGACTACTATGTGGACATTTACTAGGCCTAATTAGTTTGGCTTCTAGTAATTCTTTTATTTGGATTTTAAATTCCTCTTGGTCTTCAACACTATATTTCATCGGTTTAACGCTTACTATAGTATCTAATTTTATAAGCTCTATCTTGGCTTTAACTTTATCTATATCCCATTTTTCTAATGGGTTTTCAGAATAAGTTTCAGAAATTTCTTTTCTAAGTTTTTCTAACTTATCTTCTATTGTCATTTTATTACATTAATTGATTTAAATTTTTCTGTACTCCAACATCCACCACTCTGGATTTAGGAGCTCTGATGATTAATTTCTTTATAAGCTATGCTTACAGCTCTTGTGATTCTAGGTGTAAATATCTTGTGTGCACAAGGTGTTGTGAACATATATTTATCAATAAATTGAGTAAAATGTACATATTTTAATAGGAAACTTTATCCTAGCAAAATATCACATCCAATTGTAGTTGACATATATATATATATTATCAATGAACACTTCTCTAAGAGATATTAGAAAAGGTATTTGTGTAGCATATTTGCTATATATTATCTTGTTTCCTCCTGCTGTCGTAGCAGTTACAACTTTCTTTGAGTCATATTTCCAATATTCAGATGGTAGTACATTTGGTAAGCAAAGGCTTATAGTACTTCCTGTATCTAAATAAGGATGAAATTTTATTTTAGAATAATTTTTTAAATTGAGTATAACTTCAATATATGGACTCATGGGATTGGTATTTATTATCCTTTCCATGGTAATAATGATCTCATATTTTCATCTATCTTTGGTATAATAACTGGGTTTCCTTCAATTGTTATTTTATATATCCTTGACATATCTTGTAAGGGCTTACTTGTCTAAGAAAGCCCATTCCTAGTAATATAGGTGTTTGGCTAAGTCCATAATTATCATCCTTATATAGGATTATTTCTGTTTTATGTTCACCTTGATTTTCTCCTATAATTATAAGAGGGAAACTCAGATATCTTTTCATTTCAAGGTTATGTCCTAAGTAGTCTTTAAAGACATATTTTTGTGGTAACTCATAATCTTGTAGGTGGCTAACAAATTTAGCATCTACATGATTTTTATCCATTCCTGTATCTATAAGGACAAGAAGATCATTCTTGATCCCTTCTCGGTTGATATATCTAGTCTTGATATAATATTGTGAGCTTGCTGGTTCAACATTAATTTGATTTTTAAGTCGTTCTATATTAACATTTCCTCTAGGTGGGAATCTTGCAATAATATTTTCTCCTTGTAGCCTTACACTACCTTTTCTTATTATTCTTCCTTCAGAATTAATTTCCTTAGCTTGTTTGTGAAAATCAAGCATTATTTGTTCTGATATTGTAACTTCATATTCCTTATGTGTTCTAGGTGGAATATACTGTGCCAATTCATCAAAATCTTTGTGTATTATTATGTTATCTGTTATTTTCCTTAAATTGTTATGATGGCTAGTACTAAAAGCAAATATTGATTTTATACTTATACTAATAGCCTTACTTTTATGTAACATTTTCAAGTTTCCAATTCTATAATAGATATTGAAACTTTGGTCTATATTTTCATCTGTTATTGAGATTGCATAATTTGGTTTTACTGTAAGTATTATCTTCTAATAAACTAGATTTCCTACAACAGTTCCTAATAGGACATCTATAGGATCTTGTAGAATTCTGTTATCCATGCAATAAATTTCAATAGGTATATTCATACTTTCTCTAAAGAATCCTTTAATCATAACTTGGATTCCTCCAATTTCAATACATTTTAACTTCTTCCTAATATTTTCTGGGATATTGGATAATTTTTGTTTGACCCATTCTTTAGTAATTATTGGGATTCTGGTTCTTCCCACTACATCTTCTATGTTAATTGGGATTTCTTTATAATTCATACTTACAATTGTTTTGTTCATCCTAGGGAGTATTCCTAAGAATCCTTGATGAAATACATCTTTTTCTTATAAGTCTAAGATTCTTTTAGTTATCTCCTTATATCTTTTGCTATCAAATGTAATTTCTTGACAAATTCCTTCTACTGAGTCTTCTTCTTCCTCAGTTGTTTCAATATCTAGTCCTTGTACTTCTTGAATTTCATTCATATATATATTTTCTTCAGATTCTTCATCTGATGATGATATTTTTAACCCATAAATACTACTACATTCACTATCTAAATCCTCAAAATACTCAATTGGTTCTATATCACTATCATCTATAAATTCTTCATAAACTTTGAGAGTTTTTATATTCTGTTTATCTTTTCTCTCAGGACATTGGGGGGCTATGTGTCCTTCTTTATTACAAAAGAAGCATCTACATTTTTTGATATATTTCTTTTCTTGAAATATTTTTTATAAGGCTTGAAGTTTCTTTTCTTAAACTTTTTAAACTTTTTGAATCTTCTTTTATGTTTTTTATATGGCTTATATTTCCTCTTATGACATCCAAATTGTTCTGTTTGACCTATATCTTTGTAACAACATAAAGAGTTCTTCCTTATCTTATATGTTTTTTTATTTTCTAGTACTTCTCTGCACCAAATACTTATCATTCTTTTTGTAAATTCAATTCTACTTCCAAGACTATCTATATATATATATTCATTCTTCATCTCCTTTAGGTAATATTTTATTGTATTCTTTTAATAACCTAGTTCCCCATGGGAATGGTAATTTTGTGAAGTAAGATCTTAAGATTGACTTATTATCTGTATAATCTCCTTGGCTGATTGTATAGTATAATTCTTGAAATTTACATGTATATCTTTCTAATTCGCACATATCACATATTCTTAAATTTTCCATTGCAATCATTCCTTCATTATATTCATCTTGTTTTCTAGTTTCTTCATCAATTGTGTATCTATCTCCTAAAAATTCTGTTATGAGGGCTCTTTCCAACCTATTTAATATATCTCTTATACTTATCATTTAGATTATTTATATTATTTAATGCATCAGTTGTGTTTTCACCATATTTTATTCTTCTTTTTATATTTACAGGTAGTTTTCTCCACTGATACTATACCTTTAAATGTATGTTCTATAAATCCACCTTTAAATGTATGTTCTATAAATCCAAAGGCTGTATATGGACCCATTTATTAAATTGTATTGTTAAATCAATACTTTTTGTCCATAATTCAATAGCTTTGTTTGTATCTACACAGTCTAAATCTAATCATATTCCTGTTGTGTGGATTGGTTCATTATATAATTTTGTTGGATTAACTTCTTTTATGGATTGTTTTCTAATGTTTCCACTATATCTATTCTGGGTTTTCCTATATCTTTGGAATCCTTCTTTTCTAGGTATACAAGTTCCATATGGATTACTTGTATCTTCATCACTACTAAATTCTTCTTTTACGTAACTAGCAGACGAGTTTGTATTCATTTTAGTATTTTCTACTTGTTTTGCTAATTCTTCTAATTGATTTTTATATTAATATATTCTTCTCCTGTAGATTCTAAGAATTTTCTTTCTAATTATTCTACATCTGTTATCATAAATTGTTTTAATATTTCAGGTGTTTTTTCATTTCCTTTATTTTTATCTTTAATTTTCCTTCTATAATCTTGGGAAGGATTAATTATGATTTTATCTTTTCCTTTTAGATTTTTATCTAAAATAGCATTTTCTATTTGTAAATTATATTCTAAATTTTCCAATTTTTTATTCATTTCTTCAAATCCTTCGTTCAAATTATTTTTTGGTAAATAAGGATTACATGCTTTTTTTATGTTTTTCTACATTTTTAGAAATTCTTCAATTATATTTTCTTCTTTTGATAAATTCATTATGATTTTTTGGTTCGTAACAAGGCTCTGATACCAATTTCACCAGGGTGGGCAGAAAACACTCTCTATTTTCTTAGGGAATTATATGCGTAATTATAATAGTCTTATGATTCTTGTAAAAAATATTTCTTCTTGTCTTATCTCGTTTATTTCTATTAATTTCAGATATTCAATATGTTGTTTAACCAATCTTTTAAGTTCTTCGTATAATTCTATAACTCTAGTACTTGATTCTCCTTCAAATCGAACTAATTCTGTATATTCTCTATGTAGGATCCTAATTAAATCTTTCCTTTTTTTCTCAAGCATGTGGGGGTCATAAACAGGGATAAATTTAATTAGGTAAAGACTAATTTTATTATTTTGTTTCCAAAAAATTATTTGGGGACTAAATTGAAGTTGTTTTATAGTTAGATGGCTTTGTTTGAAAATGAGGGTATTTGGGGAAGTTTAAGTAGTCAAAGGCTATTTATCAAATGTTTTAATTTTAAAGTCTATTTCTCAAACTATTTATGTTGATAGATCTATTTATGGATATTTTCCCATATTTTATTATGGGTTATGCTACGTTCACTCCAATCTTGCCCACAAGTTTGTCCCCCTACTCACCTTCCGCCCCCCATGTGAGTAGGGGGCAAGGTTGGGGTTCAAATAGAATTTTCCTTTTATTATATGTACATGCAAGGCAGTCGGATGATTGATGTGGGAAAAAGGAAAAGAAAAGAAGACTGCAGCTAATCCATTTGGAAAGAAAAGGTGCAACACTGAAGGGGGGAGAGAGAGGGTCCAACGAAATACGTATGTTATTCTTTTCCGGAGTAGGAAAAGTTTTGAAGATGAAAAAAATATTGTAACGAGTAATTTATTTTTTTTATCAATAAAAATGTTATTCTACCGTATGATTGTCAGCAGTCAACTGAGTCACGTTAAATTTTTTGTTCTCTTTTTATCCAATTGTTTGTGTTTTGTATTTCCTTTGAGCAGGTTGATTTGGGCGAGTTGGTTGATTTGGGTGGGATACTGATTTTTCCAACACTTTAAATGATACATTGATTGAGAAAATCGAACATTTTTGGGGTTCTTAGGTTCAAAGTGTTGTAGATATTTTGATGTTTTTTCACTACTACCAAGTGAATGATTTTATTTCTTTTGTACCATGAAAAATTAGAGCAAGGTTTCAAAATTCACTTGCTGTTTTTGGTTAGGAAAATTCTACTTTAACAACTCTAATCATTCCACAACCTTAACAACCTATACAAAATTTTCAAAAATACCCCCTTTATATAAAAGACCTCAAAGTCTCAAGTTTCCAACTTTAAAGTGTAAAAAGTCTTCAAATATTTTTTACATACGATTTTATTTGATTTACTTATACCAAAACTTTATTTTATACGGTTAACCATACCCAATATTTAAGTTTATTTGATTTTAATTAATTATATGATTTTACTTGATTTTTGTTCGCTCACAGTAGCCCCTCAAATTGTTATCAGAGTCATGGATCTAAATAAAATGAAAATTGAAATTATAACTACAAAAATGAAAAAAATATTATAAATTGACGGAAGAAAAACGAAGTTACATATTTTTAGAACCTATTCCTAATAGATTAAAAATAATAACTTTAGCTATAATTAAAAAATTACCTAGAGAGATAAAAGAACAAATCATGGAAAAACTCATAATAGAATCAATAAAAGAAAAATACGTATATGAAAAAATTATAGAAGAATTTGAAAAACTAGAAGATATTTTATATTATAAAGAAAAATATGAATTATCATAGAAATTTGTCTTCATTAATTACATACTTACCAAAAACTATTAAAATACAACTAGATAAAAATCAAGAAATAAGAAAAGAATTAAAAGAACAAATATCAGTCTTATGGTTACAACCACAATAGTCTATTAAAGATAAACAATCTATAAATGAATTAAAAGGAAAATGATGATTGATATTAAGAAATTATTATGATAAAATAATAAAACACATAGAAAATGTGACTGTAAAAGACTTAGATAGTTATGTAGAAAAAGAAAAAGATAATAATAGATTAAAATTGAAAAGAAAAAAATAATACATTTTATCGAACATCTAAGGAAAGAAAAAGAAAAAAAACGAAGATAATAGATATAAAGCTTATTGTTATACAAAAACATTAAAAAAAATGATAATGGAATATCATAGAGTTGACCCTTTACTAGCCAAATATCTAAATATAGAAACAAATGAAAAATCAGATTTAATAATTGAACAAAGAAGAATTTTAATGGATAAAAGTAGAGAAGAAATAAATGTAAAAAGAGAAGAAAATCATTATAGAAAAAAGAGAATATTATAATAGAATCTTAAAACAATTATCTAACATACAAATGATTCTAGATAATAAAGAAAAAAATAATAGAGAGAAATATGGTAAAACTAAAAAATAGAAAACTATATAAAATATTGTAGAGCACAACAAAGAAAACTAATGTTAAGATAATAGAAGAATTTTGTGAATACCAAATAATGATATATAAAGAAGCAAAGTATGAATCAGAACTCATTGTAGAGATAGAACATATAAAAGATACTAATGACATAATTTTCAGAAATAAAATTTGAAAAACAAGTAATAGAAAATCTCGCATGACGTTCTGTTTGCATTTTATTTTGTATTTTCATTTTCGAAAATGCTTTATACTTCCTTTTTTATTTTTGTTTTTAAATCTGTTGAAAATGCGTTTTGTTTGTCATTTCAGAAAACTGATTCTAAAAATGAAAAGTTGGAAAATACGTTCTATTTGAAATTTTGTAAAATACTACTTAGACTATTTTTAATTAATTTGTTTATGGATTAAATTCAACAATCTACATTGTTTAACTAATTTTTATTAGAAAAATTAATAATGTCATTAATATTCAACTCCAAAAAATATTATAAAAAATTAATAACTTAATGTCCATGTGCGAATTACTTCTCGACATGTAATTCAAATTAATCACAAAGAGTTTGACTACCCAAAATAAATTTCAAAGTCATCTTGGCCTTTTAGAGTAATCAATTCACTTTTGGGTAGCAATTTCTTCTCGCACATGTCACATTTGAGCTGTTTGACTTGCATCAAACTGTATGGGTTCTCGAGCATCACTTGATTCAGGCACATCATAAAAAATCATATTCTCCACTGAATATTTAGTAAACAACTTGCCTAATGCGTGTTCTTGACGAATGAAGTTATGTATTGCGTAACACGCATTAGGGATGTGTCTTTGCCTAATAAGAGGAGGAAAATTGCTAATTAACTTTAGAATAGGAAACCTGACCTTCAACACTCCAATAATAAGTTAGATTATGTTACGGTATGAGGAGTGTTGGTAATTGAACAACTATTCCTTTCCTCATAGTCTTCCTCTCCCAACATAATCACTTAGATGATAGCGACGTCCTCGATACGGGGCAAGAAAACTAGGTATGTTTGAGTAACCAGCATCAACTGAGTACTATTCATCTACAAATATAAAATAATATGATTTAAACATGTGTGAAGCATATATTCCTAAAAGATGTAAAAATTAATATAATATGCCTTCACGTGGCATTGGAAATCCGTTTGAGGTATTTGTGATGTGATCCGATATGGGGATCACCAAGAACACACGGAATTAAACGCCGGAAAGCTCTAAAATCCAATTAGTAGACGATAACAATGCAACCCCGACCTCACGACGCAAGAACTATGAGTATATTAAACCCAAAACCAGTTACGATGTGGAGATAAGAACCATAAAGGGGGAACGCCACAAAGGTTGTCAAATCCTTTGATAAGTTCAATTTGTTCGACGAGAACAAGAAGAAAATTAAGGGAATATCTCACCTTCAATATCATTAATCTCAAGAATAAAAGTTGTTGTTTTTACAATGCTGAATGAAGCCCTATAAATAGGCTAACAAAATAAAGTTACCAAAATAAACTAGAATTAAACCTAAATTAAAACGCTGAAACTAGGTTAAAATTTGCGACTCTAAGTTACGGCCGTAACTTTCAAGTTTACTGCCGTAAGTGACTTACGGTCTAAAAATCAAAACACAATTTACGGTCATGACAAGTTATTTTACGGTCATAAGTGACCTTCTGAAAAAAATTAAAAGTTACAAAATTCTGGTTACGGCCGTGAATAATTCCACTTCAGTTACGGCCGTAATGGCCTTTCTGTCCAAATTTCGCCAAGATGATTTTACGGCCGTAAAAAGGGGTGTTACGACCGTGAGAATGCTTCTGCCTCAATTTCTTGTCGTTCTTTGATCCAAATGCATAGTAACAACTTTTGTTCCTCTTCCACTTTGTTATGCAACGTAAATGAGGTCCTTGCACTCGAACACTCGTCCATCCACGCTTGCATAAATCCTTGCATTTCCTGCTTGATTCTTTGGGCTCTTTGCCTCGTTATTGGTCCTACGAGCACGTGCAATGGGTCAACGCTCGTCGAGCCACTCCAGAACTCATCATCTCCTCCCTGTTGAAAAGGATTCGTCCTCGAATCATCACCTGCATCAAACGGAGAAAGATCAGCAACATTAAAAGAAGCAGACACGTTATACTCACCTGGAAGATCGAGCTTATAGGCATTCTCATTTATCTTTTCAATGATCTGAAAAGGTCCATCACCTCTTGGCTGCTACATAGACTTTCTTTAGGTTGGAAATCGCTCCTTTCGCAAGTGTACCCACACACAATCACCCGGCTTGAACGTCACTTGCCTCCTACCTTTGTTGGCATGAGTCGCATAATGCTCATTTTTCTTTTCAATTTGTTCTTTCACCTTATCATGAAGTGCCTTCAGAAGTTTAGCCTTTTTCGCCCCGTCCGAACTGCTCCGTTCATCTACAGGTAAAGGAATTAAATCAAGAGGAGTTAGCGGGTTGAAACCATAAACAACTTCAAAATGTGAACATGAAGTAGTAGAATGCACAGATCGATTATAAGCAAATTCTACAAATGGCAAACATTCCTCCCAACTTTTTAAATTCTTATTTATTAAAGTACGCAAAAGTTGGATTAATGTCCTATTAATTACCTCTGTTTGACCATCAATTGCACCAATACAATTTTTAAAGTATGGATATGTTTGGAAGATGCGCTCATGCACAACCCCTGGTTTGTTGGGCGTATTAACTCAATGCCCAACTGACAAACAACACGTAAGTGATATGAATCATAGTGGGCTTAATAGAAAAATTCAAATGTTCAAGCTAAACAAGAAATCACGACCGTAACCAGTGAAGCTTACTACCATAAACCAACTAGGGTCAAAACGCAGAATTCCAGAATTTCTAGACTTACGGTCGTAACTCTTAAATAGAAAATCACTTACGGTCGTAAGTGATGTATTCACGGCCATAACTTATGTTTATTGTGAATTTCACAAATTTTGTTTCCTTTTTCAGTTTAGGTAAATTAGAACTCTGTTTTGAGCCCGTTAGTAGCTAGGTTAGTTGTTTGGTCTTTTCCATTATTTATATCCTATTTCATTTATTGTAATAGTTAGACTTTGATTTTAATAAAAACAAATTGATTTTTTTTCAATTGGTAAATGTGTGGATTCACATTACTAACCCGAACTTATCAAGATTAATCGTCTTGTGGCGTTCATCTCGAAATTATCAAAGATTGATAATCTTTGTGGCTTTCAAAAATTAGACACTTATCAAGAAAACTGGACAAATCCTTGTGGCGTTTCAAAAGTCTTGGTTCTCTCTTCCGCATCGTTGATCCTCCTATCGTGAAGTCTGGGTCAAGATTCCTTCGTCCACAAACAAACCTAGGGTCGAAACTTTCCGGCATTCAATTCAGCGCTTCGTTCCTCGTCATTTGGTATCAGAGCTAGACTCTGAATTCACGTTTTCATTTTATCCTAGTTTGATTTTTATGTGTTTATTATAGAGTCTGCCATAAAAAATCATCTATATCCTGTGTTTATCTTGTTTGTCGAGTCTTTATTTCGTGTTCTTTGTGTTCTTGGGTTTCTTGAGTCTTTGATCCAGAAAATATCCAAAAAAAAATCCAAATTTGTTTTTAAGTCTATTTTTTTGTTCAAATTAAGTCTCATTTGTTTTCTAGTATTCGTAGTCGAATTTTTGAATTAATAAAAAAATATTTTTTTATTTTTCTTATTTATTCCGAAAATTCATCAATCGTTAAAAAAAAAAATCACTTTCTTGAGTTCCCTTAAACATCTTAATACTCCTATCAACTTCTTCTTCTGTTTGATGTCTATTCTTGATATTATTTGAATTTTTGAATCGTCACACAAGGGATGGGTTATGATCCGAACTCCTTGTTCAAAACTAGATGTTATGTGGGTCATAAGGGTTGTAGTTTGGCAATTGATGGAGAGTGCTTTACTAATTTTGTTAGTAGCGTCATGGTTGAAAAATTAGGATTAACCCTAATACCACAATATAAGCCTTATAGGATGACGTGGACGAGAGAGTTTGGGGAGTTCCAAGTGACCAAACAAGTTCTAGTGCCTATCACCAATGGAAGATATAGTGAGAAAGTATGGTGTGATGTAGTGTCATTAAATTCCTGTCATATTTTGTTGGGAAAATCATGGAGACGTAGGAGGGAGGCTGTTTATAATAAGAGTATGCACATATACAGATTCCTTAAGAAAGGAAAAACCTGTTCACTATATGAGTTGACATTAGAGGAAGTACTAGAAGATTCGAGTAGGGTAAAAAAGGTGAGTGAAATGTGGTGTAATAGGAGACATCATGGGGATAGGGATATTGAGAAGGCGGTGGAGTTGAAATTAAAAATAGAGGATCAAACTCCAAAATTTGAATTAGAAAATGAATTGAAAATCGTTCCGGAAGAAACAGAATTGAGTAACGAAGTGGTTGAGCATGAAATTTTAAAATTAGAAGAGGTGGTTGAGTTTGAAAACGTGTAGTTGGAAGAGGTGGTTGGGTGTGAAGAAGAATAGAAAGAGGTGATTGAGCAAGAAAGTGAAAAGAATATTGGAGGTGAAGAGAAGAGCCTCTTAGTTAGAATAGAGGAGGTGAAAGTGTTTATCACGAGTATAAGGATCCGTACCTTGTACAGGGAGAAACTAACATTCCCCACCCTATTTTTTTTAAATCTCTTTTACTGGTTGGTTACACTTGGGAGTTTGAGCCACAATACCTATGGTCAAGGAAGCTCATGATTCGATCCATCCATGCCACCCCAAGTTACAGAATACTATTGATTGTTCCTATGGCATGGATGCAGATGTTTTCCATTTGATCTTGGAGGTGAACTGATACACCATGAACAAAGCTGTGATTTGAGACGAATCATCCTGAAGGAGGGAATGATATGAATCATAGTGGGCTTGATGAGAAAATTCAAATGTTCGAGCCAAACAACAAATCATGGCCGTAAACCAGCTACGGGTCAAAACTCAGAATTCCAGAATTTTCAAACTTACAGCTGTAAGTGTAAGTTTCACGGACGTAACTCTTAAACAAAAAATCACTTACGGCCGTAAGTGATGTCATCATGGTCGTAACTTATGTTTATCGCGAAATTCGTAGATTTTTTTCCTTTTTCTGTTTTAGATAAATTAGAACTCTGTTTTGAGCCCGTTAGCGGCTAGGGTTAGTTGTTAGGTCATTTTTCATTATTTATATCCTATTTCATTCATTGTAATTGTTAGGATTTGATTTTAATAAAAACAGATTGATTGTTTTTCAATTGGTAAATGTGTGAATTCACATTACATACCCGAACTTATCAAGATTAATCGTCTTGCGGCGTTCATGCCGAACTTATCAAAGATTGATAATCTTTGTGGCGTTCAAATATTAGAAACTTATCAAGGAAATTGGACAAATCCTTGTGGCGTTTCGAAAGTCTTGGTTCTCTCTTCCGCATTATCGATCATCGCGTCATGAAGTTTGGGTCAAAATTCCTCTGTCCACAAACAAACCTGGGTTTGGAACTTTCCGGTGTTCAATTCTGTGTTTTGTTCCTCGTCAGTAAGACTCCCTTAAACCACTTGTGTATTGTGTGATTTTCATGTTGAAATCTATCACCAACAATTCTATATCGAGTACTATGCCCTATAATCATTAAAAACATTGCTACCCCTTCCTCTACGCTCACCTTTTCCCATTTTTCAAGAGTCCTTTTCCTTTCAAAGTATCACAGAAATTCTGAAAGACGTGCTTTTGCATCTGAAAATTGCTGAAGCACACAGTTGGATAACCATTTGATATTTCATAAATGTACATCCTTCCGGATAGCATCAATGTTCTACGAGGTGTCTTGTGGGAAAATCTATTCCAGACAAACATACTAACATCTGGCATCCCATCATGTTTGTGGAATAATCGAACTCTTCCCTGTGAATGAAAAAAATATCTTCGACACTAGAATCATCGGACATTTCCCAGTCGGAGTCATATTTTTCTTGCTCAAATGAGGAACACAAAACATTAATAAAACAAGTACCAAACACAAATAAGGATCTTGAATACATAATAGTTAATAAAACAAATGGTTAACACAAAACAATAATAGAACAAGTACTAAATACAAATAAGGATCCAAAATTACGTTAATAAAACAAATGTTCAACATAAATGAAAAAAGTCTTCACCACCAACAACAACAAGGATAACAAAAATAAAACAAACTGATTGAGAATAATATGTCTGAATAAAATAAACTGCTAATACAAATATGACCAATCGTGCAAGCAGCTATAGGTGCTCTAGCACAGGCATCCTCCTGACTTTAGGCATCATCAAAAACTGCATCCTGAAATCTGGATGCTTGAATATCTTTATGGCTTTCAAATACATCTTATCACTCAATCCTTTCATGTTGTTCAGGATCTTCATGCAAACTGATTGAGAATAAGGATCCTGGCTAGTTGCTTCGTTATCACTAGTACTAGCAGATGACTTTCCTTGGAGTTGTGCAAGCTTCTCTTTCAGGTAAATCTGTCACTGTTCACTTTCATCATTTCTTGCAGTCATTGTGGGCGACCACTGCACCATACAAGGCTCGAGCTTATTCAATTTACTGATCTTAGGTTCTTTATGACGTCAGCCGAGTTTTTCTATTTAATCAACATCAGTTTTTTTCAGATCGTACATGCACGCCCTTGTTCAGAAATGCATCCCCTATTTCTCATTCTTCTTCTGACGTAGGAGGAAGTTGAGTAGAGGCATTACCTAGTCCACTAGTTGCTATAGTCCCACCAAATAGCTCTCCAAGTGTTTTTAATGAGGACATCCCTTACTCCTGATAATTTGTACTCCGTCTTGTTTAGCTGCAACAATATTAACAAACATTGTCAACTAATATTTATATTTGCATAAAATTAAATTATATATCATGTTCTATTATGTTAGCAAGAATTATCGTGTAAAAGTGTTCCCAAACTGCCTCTGGAGCATTTACTTTGTTCGTATTTGGATCCTACGTGAGGCCAGTATGCCCTATAAGTTGAGAAAAAAATCGATGAGTAATGCGCAGACGGTTCCATTTACCTTTCAATTGTGCTATTCCATAATCATTATTTGTGAAGCGAAACAATTCATCATTGATCTAGCCCTAATTATCAGATTTGAATGTAGAACATTATAATTTTCCCGCTTTCACGAAGTCATAACATAACTAGATAAATGCATTCTCATTTGTATCAGTCCATTGCATGGGTGCTGTAGTAGAACCTTTGTGACCACCCATGATCTCC
Organism: Ligustrum vulgare; assembly: GCA_963555705.1. NCBI lineage: Eukaryota > Viridiplantae > Streptophyta > Magnoliopsida > Lamiales > Oleaceae > Ligustrum > Ligustrum vulgare. Next base: position 33,515,090 of record OY743187.1, read on the forward strand.
ACCCAAATTAATTTTATGAACATTATGTAAGTTCTAATGAAAGAAAAAGTACATTGACTAATGCATCGGTACAAAACAATCACATGGTTACTACTATAAAAAATATATAGCAAATGAGAAAGGACATTAGGAGATAATAATGGGAAAGGTCATTAGGAGATCATAATGGCAAAGGTCATTAGGAGATCATTATCATTTACAAATGTCATTAGGAGATCATAATGCTATGTCTGTGAAAGTAAAAAGCAGTACAACTTTTCAAGCCAAAAATCCAAGTAAAACATGAATAATGACATCACATAACCAATAGACCAAGGCATGCCGAGTATAAAGAGATTATGCCTATTAAGGATGAAACTGAATTAAACTAGTCATGCGTAGCTGAAATTAGTTCAATCACGATCATATTGAAATCATTGAGCAATAAGAGGCAAAACAAGATCAATTATTATGTACTTAAAACTTGGTCATTTACAAAGTACATTCCCGTCCTAGTTGTGAAAGCTCCTTATTCACAAGACTCCTAAATAATGGTTTGTGACATTCAAGGAAAAGTGAAACTTACAACTCATAATATTGGTGAGTTGTGCAAACCATTCTGCCAACAATCCAATTGCAAGTTTTCACTACTAAAAAGTCCCAAGTAACATCATTTAGTATCAAAATAAATCTTTAAATACGATATGGAGCTGAATGAGGAGGAAGCAGTGGATACGAGACCAAAATGACTAATTTTCATTAGAATGGTTTGGACAGGGGATAAACAATTTCTATAATTGACTAATTTCCTCACTACACCAGCCCATTACCATAACAAAACTCACTACATCTTCATTCATCGATTTCCCCAACTCTCACATATCCAAGAATGTATAAGGTATTAAGGATAATCACCCTTTCTTTGTATAAATTAAAAATCTATAACCAAATAAAATTTTCTTACAGCTCGTTCCATGATTTTTTTTTTAAGTTTTTATTCAAACTTTATAAATTAAACGCATGTATTTGCCGAGATTTTTGTGGGTGTTTTCAGGTTCAAACTATTGATTTCTCTATGATTCGTCCAAATCCTCCCACAAGGAAGCCTGAGCCACCATAGACAGAGGAAGAGCCACCTTCTTCAGACCCTCCACCGACAGCACCAAAAGAACCACCACCACATCAAGAAATAGCTTATCTTTATAGATATGGACCACCACGCATGGGGCCATATATGGAAGAATTTTATAGGTCTTCTCATATGCACCTAACTTTGATGATTATTACTATAATAAAAGAGAAGATTTGTACATGTTTGTGTTGTCAGAGTTCATCTTATCCGATGAGGAGTGAGACTAGACGGATTTTGCTTTTTAATGGGGAAGGGGGAGGAGGGGGGAGGATGGGGCTCGGCTGCGGTCGATTTGTGTCGGGGGGAAAGTGAAGATGCGTTAGGTTTAGGGTAGTTAAAGTTGAAACAAAAAAATAAAAAATAAAAAATAAAGAAATAGTGGCAGTATGGATCGAATCAGTGACCTCTATTGTGATAAGTGTGTAGTTCTCTAGTTAAGCTAGCCTAGCTCTTGTCAAAATGACGCATTTTCCGCGTTTTGACTGGTAGCTTCTTTTCCATTAAAAAGATTCAAAACAATGAATTCATCCTTTTGTATTTTCTTTGTAAACTCTAATATTGTTTTGGAAAACTCGTTTTGGAGAATGGTAAAGAGAACGTGTTTTGGACGTTCTCAAAAATAAAAACAGAAAATGGCTTAAAACAATAAAGAGAACAGGGCCTTAACTTTCCAGTAGGATCTTATCAAATAAGAGAAATTAATACAATTATGTTTTAACCATTAAGCTTATAGGGAGAATCTGATGGATTTCTCAATATATACAATTAAATTGGACAAGTGCATTTTTATGACAAACATATAAAAACATAAATCCACAAGATAAAATAACTATTGAAAAATTACAATAGTAAATATACAAGCTAGAAATGTCAAAGAAAATTACAAAATATCCAAAATAAATTAACAATACAGTTTAAAGAATTAAAAAACATAATAGGAGATGTGAAAAATATAAATGAAGATATTCTAAAAGGATTTCAAAGAAAGTCAGGAGAAATTATTAAACAAGATAAAATTGGAATGACTATAGGAAAAATAGAAAGATTAAATGAAAAATTAAAGAAAGATGATAATGAAAGAATCATATTAATAGAAGAAAGAATAAAAAATTAGAAACAAAAATAGATGATATGCATGACAGATTATTCAAAGTACAAAAAATCCAAACTACTACACCAAGAGTTTAAATGTCAATAAGTGAATATATTGAAGATTTAAAAATATTAATAAAATCATTGATCAGTGATGTTCAAGAAGTTCAAAATGAATTAAAAGAAGGAAGAAATAACATAAATATACTAAAACTTCAAGTTACAGAATTAAAAGAATATAATAAAATTTAAATAAGTATAAGAAAATCTATATCTATATCTATACCATTTTCAAAAGTGGCTTAAATTGAGAAACTTTTTTGACCGTTGCCCTCGCAACTTTTTTATAATTTCATATTTACCCTTAATATTAATTAATGCATAATTATTTTTCTTTCATTTTATCAATAATGTCATTAATTTCAAAACACTAACAATCTAAACTCTTTAATTTCTTATTAAAAGTATTTCAAATAAAGTCTAAAACTTTCAATTTTTATTTTTTATTTTTCGTTGATTTATTTCAAATTATTATTTATTCTCACTAAACACAAATACAATTATATTAATAGATTATCATGAAGGAAATAGTGAAAAAAAATCCGATTATAATTTTTTTTCATGAAACTGAAATTATTCTTCTTAATTAAATATTAATATATTTTCATTATTAAATTAAAGAAGTTTTGAGAAATATGAATAATATATTTTTTGAATTATATTTTTAATATTTTATTATTTTTTCATTTGTCAGCGATGTCATTAATTCAATAAAAATATCTATGACGCTTATTCTATAACAAAAAACACAACATTATAACCTTCAATCTAATACATTGACATAGTTATATATAACTCACAATTACTAATTTTCATTAACAAGTTTATAATTCCAAGAATCCTTAATATTCATATATATTTTTACACTAAAATGAGTTCAATATAACATATACTATAACCCAATATAGCCCATTATAAATTTAAAAATGGTTAAAAGTCTAATCTCATATTTTGCTGATCTTTTTTGAGACATCATTTCTTTCAAAATTGAATTTTTAATAAATCGAATGATTTTGTCCACAAATTAAAGTATAAATCATACGTTTCTATGAAATCTGATCGTATATGGCGAAGATTGAAGTATAAAAATCTCTAATACACGCGCGCGCGCGCGCACACACACACACAGATATATATATATATATATATATATATATATATATATATATATATATATATTGTAGCGACCAAGATTTTTATGAAATAAATAATTATTTTAATATTTAGAAAATTGTATCGCTACTATTTCACTCATTGTTTTGAAATTAACGCCGCGACGGATTCGTCTAGCCAAGTCAAGAAATATCGAATTTGTTCGATTTTAAATTAAAATCCGAATTTCTAAAATTATGTTATTTTAATTATTTATTCAAAGTATTATTTTCAAAATCATTTTGAATTCCAAATTTATTAAAATATCTCAATTTTCCTTATTCAAATTATTTCAAGTCCAAATACGTAATTCAATTTTTATAATCAATATTTATTTATTTTAAAATTTGATTGTATCTAATTAAACCAAATTTTCTCCCCATGTTTTCATATCTTTACACCATTTTCTTTATTCCTCTTTCCATCTCATTATACAACACATCTCCTTTTTCTTTTCACAAAACCTAATCATTTTATTCTAAAACCTTACACCTAATCTAATTCCTACCCAACCTAAAACTCCACCACCCGTAAGCATTCATTATGTTGCAAGAACATAATGATTATATTCTCCATGATCATCACAAAACATTATCACAAACACAAAATTATGTCTCCACCCACGGTTTCATCTACCACACTCCCACATCACCTATATCATTATCAGGATCACTGCCATAACCATTACCTTCTGCCCAAGTTGAACTCTAAATCATTTACGCCATCATTCTGCCAATCCAACCATCGAGCCTGCAGATTTGCCAAGAATCTCAATCAACATACCATGTAATATTTCAATCTCTTGAACCATTTCCATTCATCACCATTTTGCAACCAAAATCATTCATCATCAGTTGGCACCCTGCAGTTTTTTTCAACGCCAATTGAATCATGAACAAGCAACCATCATCTGAAACTCAACCAATCATCATTAGCAGCATCACCACCTCCCATTTCGTTTATCACCATTTTGATCTCCAAATCAAACAATCTTAATCATCATCATCAATCAACACCAATCTGTATTAGATCACTCATGGCCAGCTTTCATTTTCAACAGCCAACCTCCATCACGCCTCAACTTCAAACCGGCTAATCACCACCCAAACCACAGCAACACCACCAAGCACACTTTTTCCCTGCCTCTGCAATTCACCACTGCAACCAACCAAATCAACTGCAATCCCACTTCCAGCAACCATTCCAACCGCCTGCAGCTCACAGCTGGACCACCAATTAACCTCTACCTACAACACTACCACCAGCCTACTACCCAGAATCATCACCACCTAACCTCCGATCCAAAACATCAAACCCAACTCCAAATCGCAATCCAAAATCAAAACCCCAAAACCCAAGAAATAGAGTACCAAATACCTACCTTAAACCATCGCTGAATTTCCGTCGGAGTATCATCGCGAACCCTAGCTTCGAATCCAGCCCCGGTTCGCACACAAACTCTCACCCAATCAGTCCTAAAACCCAGTCTAGCGGAACCCTTGCCGTTGGCCACCTCCTGCGCCGGCGAACCGCCGGCTATAGCACCCTTGATTCCCAAAAATTTCCACCGTCGCAGCCTTCGTTTTCGCCTTGGGTTCGACTTTGAGAGAGTAATGTCGAGAGAGAGAGTGTGTTGTGAGGAAAGAGAGAGAGAAAATAAATCTGAGAATATATTTTAACTTTTCAGAATTTGCAAATTAGTCCTCAAGTTTGAAAATGTTTTAGTTCAGTCCTTTTAGTTTTAAACTTATCAATATCAGCCCTTTCATTTTCAAAATCTATTATTTCAGTCCCTGCTGATTTTATTAATTTGATTTTAAGCCCAAGTTTTAAAAGTATTCATTTTAGTCCCTCAACTATCAAAAGTATTCATTTAATCCCTCAACTTTCAAAATATCTATTTTGTCCCTCAACTTTCAAAAGTATTCATTTTAGTTCCTCAACTTTCAAAACATCAATTTTAGTCCTCAAATTATAATTTATCATTTTGAACTATATATTCGATAGACTAAAGTGACTTATTGGCTAAGACGAAGCGTACGGAGAATTTAAAGAAATTGAAGTCATTCCCGCTCAACTTTGCACTCGTCGGATTTGAGGTAGACTCTCACTTATTAATTGATTTAAATTATGATTTCATATAAATGTCATGTGACTTGTGAAGAGTTATTTTTATGAAAGGAAATGAAAATGTATTTTCATGGAAAGAACAATGCGTAGACTCGCACTTATTAATTGATTTAAATTATGATTTCATATGAATGTCATGTGACTTGTGAAAGTCAATTTTTAAGAAAAGCACGTATGTTTTTATGAAAGGTAAATATACCTTATGTTTTTATGAAGAGTAAGTATGTTTTTATGAAAAGAAAATATACTTTATGTTTTTACGAAAAGTAAGTATACCCTATGCTTCACGAAAATGTTTTTTTGGATCATTGCTATGAAATCAATCTACCAAGATTGTTATGGGTCCCATATGATAAGTTATGATATGTTAAGGGGACCGGAGTTTTAGTAGCGCTACACATAAGAATTCTTGCCACGAAGTTCGGTAACATTCTTGTGTCTCCTATGTTTATGAGGATTTGCCACGAAGTTCGGTAAAATTCCTATGTTTCCATATGTTTATGAGGATTTGCCACCTAAGTTCGGTAAAATTCCTGTCGCGTATGTTTATGAGGATTTCGATCCTATCTTATGTTATGATGCAATTGATCCCTATGAATTTCAAAAAATTATGCTTGGTATACTTACTACATAAGAATTCTTGCCACCTAAGTTCGGTAAAATTCTTATGTTTATGAGGATTTCGATCTTATCCTATGTTATGATGAAAACTTACTGTTATTATGATTTTACTGCATAAGAATTCTTGCCACCTAAGTTCGGTAAAGTTCTTGTGTCTCCCTATGTTTATGAGGATTTCAATCCTATCTTATGTTATGCTTTCAAAAGAAATTATGCTTGGCATAATTAAAATGTTTTTATAAGTATATGGTTTTCAAAGAGCTGTTTTCAAAGAGCTATTTTCAAAGAGCTGTTTTCAAAGAGCTATTTTCAAAGAGCCTATGATTTGCAAAATATGTCCCGTGCTGTAATGCACTATATGAGTTTTATCAAGAGCCGTTTTATAAAGAAGCTCTATCAATGCTCGTTTTATAAAGAGCCGGGATTTATGTGTTTAATCATCTTATAAATTAAATTAATTTGCGATGAGTCTACTGAGTATTTCCCCCATGAAATACTCACCCTACTTTTTAACAGTTTTGCAGATTTCGGAGACGGTGGCGAGCGATGAATGATGGTGGCAATAATCGTTGAACGGTTGAAAGTTTGACGTTAATGATTTCCGTATTTTCCAAACAATCGAATAATTTAGAGAAGTTCATTTATTTGAGAAATTATGATATTGGCAATTTCTTTACAATATTAATGGTTCGATTTACTATTTCAAATGGTTTCATAAATGTTTTCAATTTTAGCGGCCATTACAGTTTATTTAATGTTGCCAAAAATGAATTTCAATTATTTTCTTCCGCAAAAATATTATTCGAAAAATTTAGACAGAAAATGACGTAGTGAATCGGGTATACGGAACTCGGGGCGCTACACACACACACACACATATATATATATATATATATATATATATATATATATATATATATATATATATAATGTAATATGTCTCATTGTATTTGTCTATCTTTATGTTAGTTATATTAAACAAATATATTGTCTTTTTAATAATTAAAAGGTACCAGATTCTTGCTATACTATTTTGAGCCACAATTGAAAATCTCACTCACACGTTTCAGAAAGGGAAAATATATATATATATCGATTTTATCATGAGAAAATTAGATCAATAGTAATTATACATTTCCAAATGTGCCTGCTGAAATTGAAACCAAACTTCATGACAAACAACAAAATTAAAGAGATTGAAGAAGAGATCTTACCGAAATTATCAAATTTGTGCATTGTTAAATTCTCACAACTCCCAAACTTCGTTATAAAGAAAAAATATTTGGTATTAAATTTTAATTGACATTTTTTTTGTTCTTTTTATAATATTTTAAATATTATATAAATAAAACCTATAATTTATTCTCAAATATTATCGACATTGTTCTCAACTTGAAGCTCATATTTGCTTTCATCAAATAAGCGAGTCTAGCCAAGATTTTTATTCAGAAAGTAAAATATGGTCTTAGAAACTTTGTTTAAATGTTAAAAATTATTTGATTTTGTAAATTCTATTTCTCCTGCATTTCTTTACTAATTTTCTTGAGAAAAAACTCAAAAATTTTTCCGGACATAATTTTTAAAAATTACTTCATATGGACAATTAACGTGCAAAACATGTTTATACAACTAGTAGACAAAAAAACTTATAGAAAAAAATGTCTAGAATAGGAAAGAAACACATTGAACAAGAAAAATTGTGATAGAAGCGGGAAATATGAATGATGAATTTAGAAAAACATATTACCAAAGATACTAGAAGAAGAATTAGAGTTACAAAAATCCATAGAAAAAAGTTTAGGAAAATTAAAAACCAAAGAAAAAATCGAAGAAACACAAAATAAAGATGATTGAAGAATTAGACTTGCTTATAGAAAATTTTGACCAATTAAATATAGATAATGTGAATGAATACTGGAGGAGCACCTAATCCAGCTCCAATAGGAATCTCTAAAAGATAATTACCAGATCCAGATGAAAGTTATACACCTCTATATAGTAAACCATATAGACAATATTATGACAAAATCAGAGATAGACAACCGCCTAAAGGAAACAAATACAGAGAGATTTGAACCAAATGATAATTATGATAAACCTATTAATCATGGAGAACTGACTCGATGTAAAATCTACCATCCAAGTATAAAGGGGTCAAGTTATAGCCTAGCAATAATCCAGGGTCATTCTTCCTAGGGATTTTATTGGTATCGTAATATTTGCTAAATTCGAAACCTAAACTATGATTTCAATTGTGCTAAAATGAAATTGGAGAGAATATAATTAAATTGCAATGAAAGGGAAATTTGAGTGGAGTTATTCTTTCGCTATCAATTGGGCTTTTCAAATAAGATTAGTGTGAATTTCTTGAAATCGATAAGATTTAAACATATTCGTACGAAAATTAGTCAATTTATTTTACGGCATTTAGTCGAGCATGTTGTATGCATAATCAATACATACCACATCAACGACATCAATCGAAGTAAAATAATTTGAAAAATTAAAACACTCGTTAATTATCATCAATCACAAGAATTCATCTATAGAAAATTAACACTCACCCATTGAGGCTAGGAATAACTCCCCTCAATTATAACTTAGCCAAACATAATTAAACTAAACGAAATAAAATTCAAACAAACCATAACCATTAATCAAACAAAATTCAAATTTGGAAATGAGATTTCAATACTAAAATCAAACTAACATCAACAGATAAAATTATGTAAACTAATTATAACAACTGAAAATCTAAATAAAGGCAATAAGAAAATGGACAAAAAGTGCTCAAAACTGAAACTGCAGCCGAGAGAAGAGACAGAGGTTGCAGCTGCTGGGCGTGAGGGGGAAAACCAGGCTGCTGGTGCTGCTACTTGAAGATGATGAAAGAGAGCTGCTGGAAGTTTTGTGTGGCTGACTGGCGGCTGAAGTGAGTTGAGAGACGACTGGTTGTAGCTGGAAACGGATGAAAGGAGGTTGGTAATGGTGCAGGTGAGCGGCTGGTGAAGGGTAGGATGCTGCTGCTTGCTTTAGTGAAAAAAGAGAGAAGACAGAGGTTGAAGTGGGTCTGTTGGCAGGAGCAGACGATTGGGAGAAGATGGTTGCTGAAGACAGCGGCTGAGGTAAAGGCTGGCGGTTTCAGAAGATGGGAGAAGACACAGACTGCGTGACAGGTGAAGGACGAGGCTGCGTGAGGGATGAGTGAAGACGAGGCAGATGGTGAGAGAAAGGAGATAAGACAGGGGATGATGGCTAAATGGTTGAAGGAGAGAAGAGTGCGGCTGGGTTCGGTAGAGACCAAGACAAAAAGAAACAGAGAGAGACGTGAGGGCTTTAGGGTGAGGGTGATGGAGAGGTTGAGAAGAGAGCAGCTGCGTGCGGTTGTAGATTGGCGTGAGAGGATGATGAATTGGAGGAGAAGATGGTTGCTATAGAAGATGACAGAGGCTGCGTGTTGAGAGAAAAGTTGCGGCTGAAAGTCCAAAAAAATATGGAGAGAGGTATTTTTTGTGTAGAGAGAAGACATAGGCAGAGAAGAGAGATGGGTTGCTGTAGATTATAGAAAGAGAAAGAAATTGTGTTGGGCTGGGTTTATGGGTTTTTTGTCCATTTTGGGCTTTTTCAGGTCAATTAAATTAGGGATTTTTGAGTTGAAATTATCGAAAATGTACTTGCAATTAAATAAATGAAATTATTAGCAAATAAAATCAATTTAGAGTTAAAGAAATAAAATTGAATCTTTTATAAGTTTCACTCTAAATGATAAAATTTATATCCCAAAATTATATATTTTCATTTATTTATTTCTTTAAAATACGTAAAATTGGACAATAATCACACTCCCCAACTAGCTTTTTGCTAGTCTCTAGCAATTCAAGCTAATTAAAAACATGTCTACCTCCATGAAAAACTTCAATTGAGAATGAATTTAGATAGTCGAGCATAGCAACTTCGCAAAATCAAGAGATCAAGCATTATATCCAAATTAATCCATAAAAACTTTCCCAAAATTTTGTGTGTGTGTGTTTTAAGCCGATCCATCAAACCACTAACCCCAACACATACAGTGTCAAGTATTCACTCAAGCCAAGTATAAACTCCATATACTCACGGGTATGTGTATTTTGTTTCTGGATTGGTTAGGGGGTCACTCATGGAGTTTGAAAATTGATCACTCAAGCGTTCAATAAATGCCATATATATATGGATGACAGTAATGCAAATATTGACCTCATGAAAAACTCACAACCATTGGGACTCGACCGTTCTTACCACAAGCAACTTAAGATCAAAATGTCAATATCAATGTAAAGGTTATGATGGTGTTATCAAGGGAACTGATAAGGAGTGGTGAAAGAAAAGGTTTACATGTTCCAATGATAATAGTAGAACAATAAATTCCAATGGAAGTATAAGATGCAATGGTAACAATTTTTTTTTTTTTTTTGAATAGGATAAGGGAATAAAAGAAGTGGGTAGAAATCGAGAACTTTCAAAATATAAGCAAGGATAATAATTTTCACTTTTAATCACACTTCAAGCTTACTTTCTTCTTCACATCATTTACTTTCTCTTCAATACGTCTCCCTTTTCTTTCTTTCTTTCTTTTTTTGTGTTTTTTTCTTCTCTCTCTTTTTTTTTTTTTTGAAACTGAAATCTTCTCAAATAATTCTTCAACATTCTCCTCTAGTCTCAATGGCTGTCAAGTACTTTCTAACTCCACTTTTCTTTCTTTTTCATGCACTGATTATTTGTTTCTCAAATATGGAGCAAAAATAATCATCCTCACTTATACTTGAAGTAGAAACAAGGTTATGTATTTATGGAAGCAATGTTTGGATGTAATGTCATTTTTAATGTGAAATAGATGAAAGGGCTTTGTGGCTATGAAGGAATTTTGTGGATATGAAGGGATTTGTGATGGGAAGAGAATATGATAATATTAGCTTCAAAGGATCAAATTTTTATTTGACATTGACCTTCATCGTTTCTCAAGTGTAAACCACCAACAATCCACAATCCGTGTAATGATGCCTAATGGAAGTAGCAATATCAAACAAGGGCAATATAAGAAAACCACCAATCACTCAACTCTCATGATGAACAAATAAAATTACTTAAACTTGAGAGAGCTCTAGTTGTATGTGTTGACTATCCATCTTACCACAAGGCTTAAATTCGTGCATAAAATTTTTTTAGGAGGGAGGTCTTTACAGAATAACAAAGATATAACTCAAGACTCAAGATGTACTCAATTTTAATGCTCAACTATCACAAAAGAATTTATGCAAAACAAGTACATCTGAGTCACTCTCCCCCCAACTAAAATCATACATTGTCCTCAATGACTCAAAGAGAAGAAAAATGAACGGTGAATAATAAACACGAGTCAAAATTAAATCAAGCTAAAGGAGAAGAGTGTACCTGAGAGGAGGCTTATGCACATGAGCAATTATTCAAGAATGAAAAACTAAAAAATGAAGAAAGAATAAAACTGCAAAAAGAAAATAAAATATATACATAATAATAAAGGTTAGTTCCAAGAAAATCAGCCGCTGGAAGCAGGGTCCAGCAGAGGTAGTTCAGTAATATCAGCAGAAAAATTATCCAAAAATGGTTTCAGACGTTGTCCATTAACTTTAAAAACAGTACCAGTTTTTGGATCCAAGATTTCAACTGATCCATAAGGGTAAACAGTTTGCACAATGTAAGGACCAATCCATTTAGTTCTCAACTTACCAGGAAACAGATGAAGTTTAGAGTCATATAGCAATACTTTTTGAGAAGGAAAAAACGATTTTCTAAAAATTTTCTTATCGTGAAAAACTTTCATTTTCTCTTTTGAAATTTTTGCATTCTCATATGCTTCCAAAATCAATTCATCTAACTCATTCAATTTCAGTTTCCTAAATTCACCAGCTTGATCTAAGTCAAAGTTGAGTGTTTTGATTGCCTAATAAGCTTTATGTTCGATCTCAACCGGCAAATGACAAGGTTTTCCAAATACAATTCTATAAGGAGACATTCCAAGAACAGTTTTAAAAGCAGTCCTATAGGCCCATAAAGCATCATCCAATTTTATAGCCCAATCTTTTCTATTTGGATTAACTGTTTTCGTCAAAATGCCTTTAATTTCTCGGTTGGCTAGCTCAGTTTGACCATTAGTTTGAGGGTGATAGGGAGTGGAAATCTTATGCCTAATGCCATATTTCTTTAACAAGGTTTCAAAAGGTTTATTAAAAAAATGTGTTCCTCCATCGTTAATTATGGCCTTAGGCATACCAAACCTAGAAAAAATATGTTCTTTCAAAAATTTGAGCACAACTTTATGGTCATTTGTTCTACATGGAATAGCCTCTACCCATTTTGACACATAATCAACAGCAACCAATATATATAGATATCCAAAAGAAGGGGGAAAAGGACCCATAAAATCTAATCCCCAACAATCAAAAATTTCAAGAACAAGGATTGGAGCTAACGGCATCATATTCCTATGGCTGATACTACCAAGTTTCTGACATGCTTCACAATTTTTACAAAAGGTATGAGCATCCTTAAATAAACTAGGCCAATAAAAACCACATTGAAGTACCTTAGCAGTTGTTTTCTGCGAAGAGAAATGGCCTCCGAAAGCATGAGAATGACAGAAAGTAAGAACTTGTTGTACCTCATCATCAGGAACACATCTACGGATAATTTGATCAGCACAATATTTGAATAAGTATGGATCATCGTAGAAGAAGTTCATTGCAATAGCTTTCATCCTCATTTTGTCTTGGACGCTCCAATTTGAGGGCATATGACCTGTAACAAGATAATTAACTAAGTCAGCGAACCATGGAACAATGTTCAAGCTAAATAACTGTTCATCGGGAAATGAATCATTTAAAGGGTGAGAAACTTTAGAATTTTCAGAATTTAATCTGGATAAATGATCAGCGACAACATTTTCCACCCCTTTTTTTATCCTTAATTGTGATGTCAAATTCCTGCAATAACAAAATCCATCGAATGAGTCTAGGTTTAGCATCTTTCTTTGTGAACAAATATTTAAGAGCAGAATGATCAGTAAAGATGGTAACAAGGGTCCCAATAAGATAAGTTTGAAATTTTTCCAGTGCAAAAACTATTGCTAGCAGCTCTTTTTCAGTAGTTGTGTAATTTAATTGAGCTTGATTTAAAGTTCTGCTAGCATAGTAGATTACATAAGGTTCCTTACCTTTCCTCTGGCCAAGCACTGCCCCTACGGCTATATCACTTGCATCGCACATTAATTCAAAAGGTAGAGACCAATCAGGTGATCTAACTATGGGTGCAGTGGTGAGTGCCTTTTTTAAATGTTCAAAAGCTACAGTGCATTCATTAGTCCAAACAAATTTTGTATCATGCATCAAAAGTGTAGTCAAAGGCTTAGCTATGATACTAAAATATTTTATGAACCTCCGGTAAAAACCTGCATGGCCTAAAAATGATCGAACGTCTTTTACACTTGAAGGAATAGGCAACCTAGAAATTGAATCTACTTTTGCCTTATCTACTTCCATGCCTTTAGAAGAAATTATATGACCTAAAACAATTCCTCTTGTTACCATGAAATGACATTTCTCCCAATTAAGGAGAAGTTGCTTATCTTCACACCTGCATAAAACAGCTTTCAAATTTGTTAGGCAATCATCAAATAAGTTACCATACACAGAGAAATCATCCATAAAAACTTCCAAAAAGTTTTCTATCATGTCACTGAATATGCTAAGCATGCATCTTTGAAAGGTTGCTAGGGCATTACAAAGACCAAAAGGCATTCTTTTAAAAGCAAATGTCCCAAAAGGGCAAGTAAAAGTAGTTTTTTCTTGATCTTCTAATGCTATTTCAATTTGATGATAGCCTGAAAAACCATCCAAAAAACAATAGAATGAATGTCCAGCAACTCTTTCTAGCACTTGATCTAAAAATGGTAAAGGAAAATGGTCTTTTCTGGTCATGGAATTCAATTTCCTATAATCTATGCACATTCTCCAACTAGTGGGTACTCTTTTAGTTATCATTTCTCCCTGTTCATTTTCAACAACGGTAACCCCAGTTTTCTTAGGAACTACTTGAGTAGGGCTTACCCACTTGCTGTCTGCAATAGGATAAATAATACCTGCATCAAGTAATTTTAAAACTTCATTTTTAACAACCTCTTTCATGTTAGGGTTTAGCCTTCTTTGAGATTCCCTTGAAGGATTAGCATTTTCTTCTAGAAAAATTCTATGAGTGCACAGTAAAGGACTAATTCCCTTAATATCTGCTATAGTCCAACCTATTGCAGATCTATGATCATTCAACACTTTCAACAACATATTTTCCTGATCACAAGTAAGAGTAGAAGAGATTACCACAGGGTATGATTCATTAGGTCCCAAGAATGCATACTTTAGTTCCGATGGAAGAGGTTTAAGCTCCAGAGTTGGCATCTTCTCTGCTGATGTTTGCATGGGTGTCTGGCTAACATTTAGAGGTTCAATGTTTGGCTGCCAATATAGCGACCCAGAATTTTTACGCAATTTTATAATTATTTTAATATTTAGAAAATTGTGTCGCTACTATTTCACCCATTATTTTGAAGTTAACGCCGCGACGGATTCGTCTAGCCAAGTCAAGAAATATCGAATTTGTTCGATTTTAAATTAAAATCCGAATTTCTAAAATTATATTATTTTAATTATTTATTCAAAGTATTATTTTCAAAATCTTTTTAAAATCCAAATTTTGCCCACATGTCTTCTTCTTTACACCAAGATAACAATTCTTTACACAAAAAAAAAAAAAAAAAAACATCATCATTTTGTACAAATAATTTTACACAATTTTCCATTTCATATTACACCTAATTCTACACTATGATATTCTATAGTACCAAATCAATACATATATTCTTCCCCATCACAATTCACATCCCTCACATTTTTTTTCTTCCTTCTTTATTCTTCTTTCCACCTCAATCATCCCATATTTTACACCACAAATACATTTCATTTTCCTTTTCATCACTCTCCTCACCATCCACATTCTTAATTCATAAATCATTACAACACCCATGTTTTGCTCATCCTTTTCTTTTCTTTACACCAAACCCACTCAATGAATTATTCCCCCTCCCCAAATTATTATGTCTCCACTAGTCCATTACTTTCCTCTTTCTTTTCCCTTTCATTTCATCAATTTAAGATCATCCTCCCAGCTTCACTCACGGCATAATTAACAAACTTCAGGTTGGATTCCATCCTTTACAAATCAAACCAATCACCTATGCTGCAACCACCAATGTAGCCACCACAGATTACCTTCCATCCTCACTACCCAATGCAGCCTGCACCCCAGATCAGTTGCAGAACCCAAATCAATCCACCACAGCCATGGCCAATTCACCATTTTCAGATTTCCTCAAACCAACAGACTGCCTCAATCGAATACACCACATTTAAATCAATCTGCCAATCAGATCACCACCGGAAATTCATCACTGCCCAATTTCCTCAACTCCGTTCTAATCCAGTCATACCTCCAAAACCGTTGCCATATCAAATCACCACAGCTACTGCGTTTAAACACTCCAACTACCATCAAACCAACTAGCAATCTGCCATCATCACCACCATATTCGTATCTTGCATCTAAACCATCTAGCTACCACTATCAAGCAGCCATTTGAATCAAACCTCCACTGTCTACAATTCAAATTCACATCATCATCTTCATCATCACCACCATATTCGTATCTTGCATCTAAACCATCTAGCTACCACTATCAAGCAGCCATTTGAATCAAACCTCCACTGTCTACAATTCAAATTCACATCATCATCTTCATCACCACCACCACCACAGGAATTCCATCACTGCAACCATTTTCTACACAATTACCATCAACATAGAAGCTGCCAAGCCACCACCGTTCACCGCCACCACCGCCTCTAATTCACCTTCATCTCATCATCACCACCACCCAAACCCACAACCTAGTCACCAAACCGCACCAAATCAAACCCAAGATATTACCAAGAACTCTAACCCAGTTACCTACCTCTACCGTCGACCATTTATGGTCGGATTCTCCACCGGAAGTCCCGACCTGCAGCCCCGGTTTCACCTCGAATCAGCACCCAATCGTACCCTTTCTGCTACCAGCGACTCCTCTTTGACACCGCCATGAAACGGCGGTGATAGCGCCGTAGTATCGCCGGCGTCAGATCACCCTCCTCTCCCTGATCCGCCGCTGCGTCGTCTCTCTCTCTCTGATTTGAACGAAAATAGAGAGAGTAAAGTAAATCTGAATATATATTTTAAATTCCAGAATTTGCAGTTTAGTCCCTATAGTTTTAAAAGATTTCAAATCAGTCCTTATAGTTTTAAAAACTATCATTTCAGTCCCTTAAGTTCTAAATGATTTTAATCAGCCCTTTCAATTTCAAAATATATTACTTCAGCCCTCAACTTTCAAAATATCTATTTTAGTCCCTGAACTTTCAAAAGTATTCATTTTAGTCCCTCAACTTTCAAAACATCAATTTTAGTCCTCAAATTATAATTTATCATTTTGAACTATATATTCGATAGACTAAAGTGACTTATTGGCTAAGACGAAGCGTACGGAGAATTTAAAGAAATTGAAGTCATTCCCGCTCAACTTTGCACTCGTCGGATTTGAGGTAGACTCTCACTTATTAATTGATTTAAATTATGATTTCATATAAATGTCATGTGACTTGTGAAGAGTTATTTTTATGAAAGGAAATGAAAATGTATTTTCATGGAAAGAACAATGTGTAGACTCGCACTTATTAATTGATTTAAATTATGATTTCATATGAATGTCATGTGACTTGTGAAAGTCAATTTTTAAGAAAAGCAAGTATGTTTTTATGAAAGGTAAATATACCTTATGTTGTTATGAAAAGTAAGTATGTTTTTATGAAAAGAAAATATACTTTATGTTTTTACGAAAAGTAAGTATACCCTATGCTTCACGAAAATATTTTTTTTTGGATCATTGCTATGAAATCAATCTACCAAGATTGTTTTGGGTCCCATATGATAAGTTATGATATGTTAAGGGGACCGGAGTTTTAGTAGCGCTACACATAAGAATTCTTGCCACGAAGTTCGGTAACATTCTTGTGTCTCCTATGTTTATGAGGATTTGCCACGAAGTTCGGTAAAATTCCTGTGTTTCCATATGTTTATGAGGATTTACCACCTAAGTTCGGTAAAATTCCTGTCGCATATGTTTATGAGGATTTCGATCCTATCTTATGTTATGATGCAATTGATCCCTATGAATTTCAAAAATTATGCTTGGTATACTTACTGTGATTTTACTGTTATTATGATTTTACTGCATAAGAATTCTTGCCACCTAAGTTCGGTAAAGTTCTTGTATGTTTATGAGGATTTAAATCCTATCTTATGTTATGCTTTCAAAATAAATTATGCTTGGCATAATTAAAATGTTTTTATAAGTATATGGTTTTCAAAGAGATGTTTTCAAAGAGATGTTTTCAAAGAGCTGTTTTCAAAGAGCTGTTTTCAAAGAGATGTTTTCAAAGAGCTGTTTTCAAAGAGCTATTTTCAAAAGAGCTGTTTTCAAAGAGCTGTTTTCAAAGAACTATTTTCAAAGAGATGTTTTCAAAGAGCTGTTTTCAAAGAGCTATTTTCAAAGAGCATATAATTTGCAAAATATGTCCCGTGCTGTAATGCACAATATGAGTTTTATCAAGAGTAGTTTTATAAAGAAGCTCTATCAATGCCCGTTTTATAAAGAGCCGGGATTTGTGTGTTTAATCATCTTATAAATTAAATTAATTTGCGATGAGTCTACTGAGTATTTCCCCCATGAAATACTCACCCTACTTTTTAACAGTTTTGCAGATTTCGGAGATGGTGGCGAGCGATGAATGATGGTGGCAATAATCGTTAAACGGTTGAAATTTTGACGTTAATGATTTCCGTATTTTTCCAAACAGTCGAATAATTTAGAGAAGTTCATTTATTTGAGAAATTATGACATTGTCAATTTCTTTACAAAATTAATGGTTTGATTTACTATTTCAAATGGTTTCATAAATGTTTCAATTTTATCGGCCATTACAGTTTATTTAATGTTGCCAAAAATGAATTTCAATTATTTCTTCCGCAAAAATATTATTCGAAAAAATTTAGACAGAAAATGACGTAGTGAATCGGGTATACGGAACTCGGGGCGCT
Organism: Ligustrum vulgare; assembly: GCA_963555705.1. Lineage (NCBI taxonomy): Eukaryota > Viridiplantae > Streptophyta > Magnoliopsida > Lamiales > Oleaceae > Ligustrum > Ligustrum vulgare. The sequence goes on from OY743187.1 coordinate 33,533,508, forward strand.
ACAAGTTGGTATCAGAGCTAGTCTGCGTTTCTGTAGACTGGAAAAATTTTCAAAAAGAATTTTCAAGAAATATTTTCCATTATAAAATTTTATTGATGAAGATTGCCACTGCCATCATTCGTTCCACCAACTCCGAGGTAAAGAAGTTTATGATGTTTAAAGTTATTTCAATATTTCGAATACTCATTTTATTGATTTATGAGAAAGAATGAAGAGTATTTCGGATACTTATGATTTATGAGAAATAAGAATGTATCTTTCAAAAATAATGATATTGTTATGCTTTGTCATAACTTATATGCTTTAATGTATGATTATGAGAAATTTTTTTTTAAGAAAGAAAACGAGTGTTGAGCATAATGGGAATAATATGATTTTATTGAGAATTAAGTAATGGATATTATGTTGAGTAAGTGAATTATTTCCTCTATTTTGAAGAGAAATTTATTATGAAGTTTGGCCTTGTGAATATTTTGGGAATATGATTTATGGCATATATTTATAAGTATGAGTTATCTTTTGAGCCATTAAGGTATCGAAGGAAGTGATATTGTGATATTGAAAAAAAATTATAATTTGAAATTGTTATGTTGAGGAATTATGAATTGAATTATGGGATATTTTGATGATATTGAAGTGTTGGAATCATTTTCAATATTTTTAGATCGTTGTGATCAAATGTGGAGTTATTTATTATTGTGAGTTATGAAGTATGCTTATGGTTTGGGATAAGTCCAAATTACAAGGGAGACTCTGTCCAGAATTTTATCGTTTGGAAATAAGAGCATAATATGGTATGCAATCACTAAGAGAATTGAGTTTAGAATTGCAAGTTCATAAGCAAGATTGAGTAAATGATAAGTTATATTTTGAAAGACGAGGGAAGACAAGTATAATGGCATTATTGGGAAGAATCTTAATTATTCTTGGGAATGGATTTATCACTTGTAAGGAATGATCACTTGTATTGGAGAGTATTATAAGGATATGAATTTTGAGGAAAATAGGGATAAGATTTTACAGTGATGACTTATTTTGGAATGGAGTTCAGAAGAGGGATCACGGTAGAATCCAAAATTTTTTTAGTCTGAGGAATTGATATATAATATTAGTGATCAGATTGACGTATAAGGTACGTGATAGATATGACGACTAGACGGTTAAGGAATGTGATGGTTATCCAGGGAAGAATCGTGTGAATATTGAGTTCGATGATCTTATTTTGATGATTTATTGCATTGTGGTGAAATATTATCTACGATTGAGAATTTTCATTTTTAGTCATAATATATGGGTTTATTTAAAGATTTAGTGATACAGTTTCGATTAATTATTATTGGTTGTACTTTTGAAGTGAGTAAATATTTTGGCTACAATAATGGAAAATCTGAGATGATCAGTTGTGTGATTTTAAATTATGGGATTGTATCTTTGGGTTAAGCAAATATGATGAGGAATCCTATATGATTTACAGAAGTCTTATTTAATGGTGATAAGATTAATCAGAGTATTGTTCATAAAGTGTGATATGAATTGAAGTTTGGGAGAATAGAAAATTTTAATTTTGAATTTCAGATTTGGGAAATTAGTGAAGTTTCTTAAGTTTGAGAATAACATATCTGATCCTTGTGATGCTGTTTTAAGTTAGTATCTTAGCTCTCAGCTAGAATGAGTATTTGATACCGAGTACTTGATGTATGATTTAAAGTATAGAAAAATGAAAAGTGGGAACAAGAGTTATGCGCTGTTATTTTTCTCGACAAAAGAAAATTTGATGATAAGATTGGAGATATGGAATATTTTATTGGATTTTGGTACTGATATTTTTGGTATAATAATCAAGGTATAGTGAGATGATACGGGAATACGTGAAAGAGAAATAAGGACCGTATTGAATCAGAATTCATAAGTATGTATAAGTGAAAGAAATACTTTGCAGGAAATGTGGTGACATTTAAGTAAAGAATCTTAGTTATTTGGAAGATATTTGTTTACTGAATTTTGGGTTACAAATATTGGAAAGATAAGTTGATGATATTATGTTGATATGTTTGGGTATAATTAGTAAAGAGACATGATGTTGTTTGGGATTATGTGAGATAATGATGATGAACGTAAGGTTAGCTGAATATAAAGGTACAATAGAAATTGTAAGGAATGATATGATGATGATAATTGAAGGTGATAATGTATTGAGATTATGAAATAAGTTGATCATCTATGAATAAGTTATGTTGTTTTTGGTTCATAATAATGGAATTCAAAGAATAGTGAACTTTCAGTCACTTACGATTCAGAAGAATTTTGAGTAAACACATATGTCTATAGAAAAGTCCATGTTCTTGAGAAAACAAAGTGATGCATTTAGTCAAAGTCCAGTGGGTTAAATATGGTTGGGTTAAATATGGTAGCGATGATGCTACATAAGAAGAAGAAGAGATTCTGATTAAGTATTCAGAAATCATAAGATCAAGTAAGTTTAATTTCGAGGACGAAATTATTTTAAGGGGGTAAGATTATAGCGACCCAGAATTTTTACGCAATTTTATAATTATTTTAATATTTAGAAAATTGTGTCGCTACTATTTCACCCATTATTTTGAAGTTAACGCCGCGACGGATTCGTCTAGCCAAGTCAAGAAATATCGAATTTGTTCGATTTTAAATTAAAATCCGAATTTCTAAAATTATATTATTTTAATTATTTATTCAAAGTATTATTTTCAAAATCTTTTTAAAATCCAAATTTTGCCCACATGTCTTCTTCTTTACACCAAGATAACAATTCTTTACACAAAAAAAAAAAAAAACATCATCATTTTGTACAAATAATTTTACACAATTTTCCATTTCATATTACACCTAATTCTACACTATGATATTCTATAGTACCAAATCAATACATATATTCTTCCCCATCACAATTCACATCCCTCACATTTTTTTTCTTCCTTCTTTATTCTTCTTTCCACCTCAATCATCCCATATTTTACACCACAAATACATTTCATTTTCCTTTTCATCACTCTCCTCACCATCCACATTCTTAATTCATAAATCATTACAACACCCATGTTTTGCTCATCCTTTTCTTTTCTTTACACCAAACCCACTCAATGAATTATTCCCCCTCCCCAAATTATTATGTCTCCACTAGTCCATTACTTTCCTCTTTCTTTTCCCTTTCATTTCATCAATTTAAGATCATCCTCCCAGCTTCACTCACGGCATAATTAACAAACTTCAGGTTGGATTCCATCCTTTACAAATCAAACCAATCACCTATGCTGCAACCACCAATGTAGCCACCACAGATTACCTTCCATCCTCACTACCCAATGCAGCCTGCACCCCAGATCAGTTGCAGAACCCAAATCAATCCACCACAGCCATGGCCAATTCACCATTTTCAGATTTCCTCAAACCAACAGACTGCCTCAATCGAATACACCACATTTAAATCAATCTGCCAATCAGATCACCACCGGAAATTCATCACTGCCCAATTTCCTCAACTCCGTTCTAATCCAGTCATACCTCCAAAACCGTTGCCATATCAAATCACCACAGCTACTGCGTTTAAACACTCCAACTACCATCAAACCAACCAGCAATCTGCCATCATCACCACCATATTCGTATCTTGCATCTAAACCATCTAGCTACCACTATCAAGCAGCCATTTGAATCAAACCTCCACTGTCTACAATTCAAATTCACATCATCATCTTCATCATCACCACCATATTCGTATCTTGCATCTAAACCATCTAGCTACCACTATCAAGCAGCCATTTGAATCAAACCTCCACTGTCTACAATTCAAATTCACATCATCATCTTCATCACCACCACCACCACAGGAATTCCATCACTGCAACCATTTTCTACACAATTACCATCAACATAGAAGCTGCCAAGCCACCACCGTTCACCGCCACCACCGCCTCTAATTCACCTTCATCTCATCATCACCACCACCCAAACCCACAACCTAGTCACCAAACCGCACCAAATCAAACCCAAGATATTACCAAGAACTCTAACCCAGTTACCTACCTCTACCGTCGACCATTTATGGTCGGATTCTCCACCGGAAGTCCCGACCTGCAGCCCCGGTTTCACCTCGAATCAGCACCCAATCGTACCCTTTCTGCTACCAGCGACTCCTCTTTGACACCGCCATGAAACGGCGGTGATAGCGCCGTAGTATCGCCGGCGTCAGATCACCCTCCTCTCCCTGATCCGCCGCTGCGTCGTCTCTCTCTCTCTGATTTGAACGAAAATAGAGAGAGTAAAGTAAATCTGAATATATATTTTAAATTCCAGAATTTGCAGTTTAGTCCCTATAGTTTTAAAAGATTTCAAATCAGTCCTTATAGTTTTAAAAACTATCATTTCAGTCCCTTAAGTTCTAAATGATTTTAATCAGCCCTTTCAATTTCAAAATATATTACTTCAGCCCTCAACTTTCAAAATATCTATTTTAGTCCCTGAACTTTCAAAAGTATTCATTTTAGTCCCTCAACTTTCAAAACATCAATTTTAGTCCTCAAATTATAATTTATCATTTTGAACTATATATTCGATAGACTAAAGTGACTTATTGGCTAAGACGAAGCGTACGGAGAATTTAAAGAAATTGAAGTCATTCCCGCTCAACTTTGCACTCGTCGGATTTGAGGTAGACTCTCACTTATTAATTGATTTAAATTATGATTTCATATAAATGTCATGTGACTTGTGAAGAGTTATTTTTATGAAAGGAAATGAAAATGTATTTTCATGGAAAGAACAATGTGTAGACTCGCACTTATTAATTGATTTAAATTATGATTTCATATGAATGTCATGTGACTTGTGAAAGTCAATTTTTAAGAAAAGCAAGTATGTTTTTATGAAAGGTAAATATACCTTATGTTGTTATGAAAAGTAAGTATGTTTTTATGAAAAGAAAATATACTTTATGTTTTTACGAAAAGTAAGTATACCCTATGCTTCACGAAAATGTTTTTTTTTGGATCATTGCTATGAAATCAATCTACCAAGATTGTTTTGGGTCCCATATGATAAGTTATGATATGTTAAGGGGACCGGAGTTTTAGTAGCGCTACACATAAGAATTCTTGCCACGAAGTTCGGTAACATTCTTGTGTCTCCTATGTTTATGAGGATTTGCCACGAAGTTCGGTAAAATTCCTGTGTTTCCATATGTTTATGAGGATTTACCACCTAAGTTCGGTAAAATTCCTGTCGCATATGTTTATGAGGATTTCGATCCTATCTTATGTTATGATGCAATTGATCCCTATGAATTTCAAAAATTATGCTTGGTATACTTACTGTGATTTTACTGTTATTATGATTTTACTGCATAAGAATTCTTGCCACCTAAGTTCGGTAAAGTTCTTGTATGTTTATGAGGATTTAAATCCTATCTTATGTTATGCTTTCAAAAGAAATTATGCTTGGCATAATTAAAATGTTTTTATAAGTATATGGTTTTCAAAGAGATGTTTTCAAAGAGATGTTTTCAAAGAGCTGTTTTCAAAGAGCTGTTTTCAAAGAGATGTTTTCAAAGAGCTGTTTTCAAAGAGCTATTTTCAAAAGAGCTGTTTTCAAAGAGCTGTTTTCAAAGAACTATTTTCAAAGAGATGTTTTCAAAGAGCTGTTTTCAAAGAGCTATTTTCAAAGAGCATATAATTTGCAAAATATGTCCCGTGCTGTAATGCTCAATATGAGTTTTATCAAGAGTAGTTTTATAAAGAAGCTCTATCAATGCCCGTTTTATAAAGAGCCGGGATTTGTGTGTTTAATCATCTTATAAATTAAATTAACTTGCGATGAGTCTACTGAGTATTTCCCCCATGAAATACTCACCCTACTTTTTAACAGTTTTGCAGATTTCGGAGATGGTGGCGAGCGATGAATGATGGTGGCAATAATCGTTAAACGGTTGAAAGTTTGACGTTAATGATTTCCGTATTTTTCCAAACAGTCGAATAATTTAGAGAAGTTCATTTATTTGAGAAATTATGACATTGTCAATTTCTTTACAAAATTAATGGTTTGATTTACTATTTCAAATGGTTTCATAAATGTTTCAATTTTATCGGCCATTACAGTTTATTTAATGTTGCCAAAAATGAATTTCAATTATTTCTTCCGCAAAAATATTATTCGAAAAAATTTAGACAGAAAATGACGTAGTGAATCGGGTATACGGAACTCGGGGCGCTACAGCCAAGCTCTTACGACTGCTGTTGTTACACTTTTTGAAGAGTCTTGAATGCTGTCCAATTCGAGATTTTGCTCAAGTTGCTCATCAGGATGTTCTAACTCAACTAGCAGCTCTTCCAGCATATTAACTTCCTGCACTTCATCAAAATCTTTTGGTTGCCTACAAGCATTGAAAATGTTAAGTTCCAAAGACATATTGCCAAAAGTCAACTTTAAAATACCACTCCTACAATTTATCAAAGCATTTGAAGTTGCAAGGAATGGTCTACCAAGAATAACAGGGATTTGAGGAGAAGTTTTAGGTGTACTCTGAACATCAATAACAACAAAATCAACTGGGTAATAGAATTTATCGACTTGAACCAAAACATCCTCAATTATCCCTCTAGGCATCTTAACAGATCTATCTGCTAATTGTAAAATCATGGGGGTAGACTTAAGTTCACCTAGACCAAGCTGTGTATACACACTAAAGGGCAAAAGATTCACACTTGAACCTAAATCTAGCAAGGCATGACCAATACGAGTGGTTCCTATTATACAAGCAATGGTTGGAGAACCAGGATCTTTAAATTTTTGAGGAGTTTGACATTTTATGATAGAACTCACTTGTTCAGTTAAAAATGCTTTGTTCTTAACAGCTAGCTTCCTTTTCACTGTACACAAATCCTTAAGAAATTTAGAATAGGCAGGGACTTGTTGAATTGCATCTAACAGAGGAATATTTACCCTAACTTGCTTAAAAATCTCATGAATTTCTGTTTGATTTTTGGTCTTATTACCAGGTTGTAATCTTTGAGGAAAAGGGGCAGGGATGAACCTACTATTGGCCTAGGTGGTTCCTGAACATCAGATAGAGATTTTAATACAGTATCATCAACAGAAGGTTTAGCTTGCTTACCCACCAAGTCCTCTTTAGGTTCAGGAACTTGGATTTGCTTACCGTTTCTTAAGGTAGTTACTGCTTTCACATGTCTCAGATTGGATTCATCGACCCCATTGTATTGAGTTTTAGGATTAGGCATTGGTTGAGCTGGAAACTTACCTTTTCTGATGCACTTGCCTGAGTAGTCAGCTTTGTAAGCTGAGATCGGATGTCATTGATGGCCTGAGAGTTTTGATTGTTGATGGCAGCTTGGCTTTGCATGAATTGTTGGATTTGGTCTTCCAGACTTCTCTTCTGCGGTGGCATATAAGGCGTTGGTTGTGAAGGTCCAGCATTGTTGCCAACATTATTGTTTCCTCCTTGATCATTCCTCCAACTGAAATTTGGATGATTTCTCCAACCTGGATTATAAGTACTCGAATATGGATTAGAATAGGGTTTGGAAATCATATTAACAGCAACAGATTGATCAAAATACATTTCTTTTAGTTGGGGAAGTGCAGGACAATCAGAGGTTAAATGTTGTACATCATCACAAATTGAACAATTTTCTAAAATAGTGGAAGAGGAATTGACTTCATTCACTTTTTGAGTTTCCAAATTTTCAAGTTTTCGAGTGATGACAGCCAATCGGGCATTTATGTCATCTTCTGTTCTAAGTGAATGAATTCCATTTCCAGATGCAATCTTTGGAAATTCAGTTTTTATTGTAGCACCCCTATCAAACTCATCAATGTTATCCCAAGATTGGGCATTTTCAGCTAAATCATCAAAAAATGTAAAAACTTCATTTGGGTCTTTTGCAAAGAAATCACCATTACTCATGGTTTGCACAAATTTTCTCATTTCTGGTCTGAGCCCTTCATAAAAAAATTTCGTTAACATCCATTTCTCATAACCATGATGAGGACAAGATAACAACAGATCTTTGAATCTTTCCCAACTAGTGTAAAAATTTTCATTATTCTTTTGGGAAAAATTCATGATTTGTCTTTGAATTGCGGTGGTTCTTTGTGGTGGAAAAAACTTTTTAATGAAATCTTTTCGCATATTTTCCCAATTTGTAATTGAACTAGGCCTCAAAGAGTTAAGCCACGACTTAGCTTTATCCTTTAGTGAAAAAGGGAAAAGCTTGAGTCGAATGACTTCCTCAGTGCAATTTCTTTCAAGAAAAGTAAAACAAACCCCTTCGAATTCCTGGATGTGGTGATATGGACTCTCTGATGGCATGCCATGGAAGCGTGGTAGATGATCAATCATTCCCGGTTTAAAGTTGAAAACCGCTGCATTTGCAGGCATCACTATGCATGACGGAGTGCTTGCCATCGTTGGAAAAATATAATCTCTAAGACTTCGAACGACTGGCGCCTCATTTGGATCTGCATTATTTGCCATTACTACCTGGTGATTTTCAAGAATTAAAAATTGGTTAGTAGATTCCGATCTTACTAATCACTTAGTATTATCTCGGAACCAAACGTACATAAACAATAAACAATATCAAAAATAGTAGTAGAGACGAGAATAAATAATAATAAAAATAAAAATAAAAATAACAGAATTCAGCAAAAATCAATTAACACCAAAATAATCCCCGGAAACGGCGCCAAAAACTTGACTCGATGTAAAATCTACCCTCCAAGTATAAAGGGGTCAAGTTATAGCCTAGCAATAATCCATGGTCATTCTTCCTAGGGATTTTATTGATATCGTAATATTTGCTAAATTCGAAACCTAAACTATGATTTCAATTGTGCTAAAATGAAATTGGAGAGAATATAATTAAATTGCAATGAAAGGGAAATTTGAGTGCAGTTATTCTTTCGCTATCAATTGGGCTTTTCAAATAAGATTAGTGTGAATTTCTTGAAATCGATAAGATTTAAACATATTCGTACGAAAATTAGTCAATTTATTTTACGGCATTTAGTCGAGCATGTTGTATGCATAATCAATACATACCATATCAACGACATCAATCGAAGTAAAATAATTTGAAAAATTAAAACACTCGTTAATTATCATCAATCACAAGAATTCATCTATAGAAAATTAACACTCACCCATTGAGGCTAGGAATAACTCCCCTCAATTATAACTTAGCCAAACATAATTAAACTAAACGAAATAAAATTCAAACAAACCATAACCATTAATCAAACAAAATTCAAATTTGGAAATGAGATTTCAATACTAAAACAAATCTAAAATCAAACTAACATCAACAGATAAAATTATGTAAACTAATTATAACAACTGAAAATCTAAATAAAGGCAATAAGAAAATGGACAAAAAGTGCTCAAAACTGAAACTGCAGCCGAGAGAAGAGACAGAGGTTGCAGCTGCTGTGCGTGAGGGGGAAAACCAGGCTGCTGGTGCTGCTACTTGAAGATGATGAAAGAGAGCTGCTGGAAGTTTTGTGTGGCTGACTGGCGGCTGAAGTGAGTTGAGAGACGACTGGTTGTAGCTGGAAACGGATGAAAGGAGGTTGGTAATGGTGCAGGTGAGTGGCTGGTGAAGGGTAGGATGCTGCTGCTTGCTTTAGTGAAAAAAGAGAGAAGACAGAGGTTGAAGTGGGGCTGTTGGAAGGAGCAGACGACTGGGAGAAGATGGTTGCTAAAGACAGTGGCTGAGGTACAGGCTGGCGGTTTCAGAAGATGGGAGAAGACACAGACTGCGTGACAGGTGAAGGACGAGGCTGCGTGAGGGATGAGTGAAGACGAGGCAGATGGTGAGAGAAAGGAGAGAAGACAGGGGATGATGGCTGAATGGTTGAAGGAGAGAAGAGTGCGGCTGGGTTCGGTAGAGACCAAGACAAAAAAAAACAGAGAGAGACGTGAGGGCTTTAGGGTGAGGGTGATGGAGAGGTTGAGAAGAGAGCAGCTGCGTGCGGCTGTAGATTGGCGTGAGAGGATGATGAATTGGAGGAGAAGATGGTTGCTGTAGAAGATGACAGAGGCTGCGTGTTGAGAGAAAAGTTGCGGCTGAAAGTCCAAAAAAATATGGAGAGAGGTCTTTTTTGTGTAGAGAGAAGACATAGGCAGAGAAGAGAGATGGGTTGCTGTAGGTTATAGAAAGAGAAAGAAATTGTGTTGGGCTGGGTTTATGGATTTTTTGTCCATTTTGGGCTTTTTCAGATCAATTAAATTAGGGATTTTTGAGTTGAAATTATCGAAAATGTACCTGCAATTAAATAAATGAAATTATTAGCAAATAAAATCAATTTAGAGTTAAAGAAATAAAATTGAATCTTTTATAAGTCTCACTCTAAATGATAAAATTTATATCCCAAAATTATATATTTTCATTTATTTATTTCTTTAAAATACGTAAAATTGGACAATAATCAAGAACAAAATTAGATTTAGATTGTAAAATAGATATTAAAAAAGCCTTATTAACTTGTACAGACTCAGTGATATTATTCTTTTTATATAATAAAGATGATACATGGGAAAGTACTGAAAGAATAATAGACTTCCTAGTTGCATCATTTGAAGGAAATGCTAGAAATTGATGGGAAGGAATAAGTAATGATACAAAAAAATTAAAAAGACAAAATGTTCAAACAGAAATAATAAAATCAGATAGAGAAGGTATACAAAGATTAGTAGAAAACATTGCAAATAAATTTATAGGAGAAAATTTGATAAGTAACGTTGAAGGTGAATCGATAAGAGAAAAAGATAATGCCATAGTCAAATTAATAAATTTAATAATTTGTGATATGTGTAAATTAAAGAATACGCTTGTGAATTTAAAGATTACTATTATGTTCAGTTCTATAGTAATGAAAATCAAGAAGTATACAAAGATAAGTATTATAATAAATTACTAGGGTCATGGGAATATATTTTAAAATAGAATTTAGAAATTTTTTTAGAGACAACCCTGGAATATCTAGAACATTAGGATCAATGATGAAATTCCTATTTGAAAGATTAACACACACACACACACACACACACACATATATATATATATATGTGTGTGTGTGTGTGTGTGTGTGTGTCAACAAAAACAATTATTGAAAAAATAAGGACAATTGACTAGAATATTGTGACAACCCCAAAATTTTTTCTGATTTTTTTCCCCCAAATCTGCTGATGACTACTAGTAGCATAGATGAACTAAAAATATGGCTACAGGAGGCTACCAGTAACACTTTCAGAAACAGGGCAGCTTTAATACATTTATTAAAAATTATTTCGAAACTTGTTCAGAACTATTTTAATTGTTCTAAACAATAAATTTACCATGTTAAACGTTTTAGGATCATCATCCTTACTTTGAATTTAACATTTTTATTATACTGTGATCTTAAGGAGATTGATATGATTAAATGTTGAGGTCATTTGGTATGGTGATAAGTGACATATTACACGATTACCACAAGTTATGGTGAATAGATAGTTAATGAATGTTATGATTGTCCTATGGAAGAATAGTGTTATTATATTTTTGAACTAATCAATGGTTTATTTATGATAAGATAGATGAGATTATTTAAAAACTTTGGTGATTGAGTTGTGATTACTCATTGTTGGTTGTGCATTAGATGTGAATAAAGTATATTGTCCATATTGAGATCTCCATGGAATATACATAAATTTGGATTGTTTAAAATCTTGGATGATCATTAGTGTAACTTTACTTATTGTGGAGTTGTATCTTTGGGTTAAGTAAATTTGATGAGGAATCCTATATGAATCACAAAAGTCTTATTCATTGGTGATAGGTCAATGATTTATTTATAAAATACTTGGTTAGAGTATTTTATGATGATTTTGAAAGCATGGATTCTTAAATTAGTACCTTGGCTTTTGTTTTAAGATGAGTGTAAATGCTGAATACTTGATTACAATATATAAGTATGGGTTACAGGATTTAAGTTTGATCCTCCGATTTTAATAGAAATGTCAGCATGTTTAGAAAGGATTTCGTTTGTAAATCTTTCCAGAAAGATTCTATCAAAGTTTTTGTATTTCTAATATAGAATTTGGTATGGACGTCAAGTTTTACTAATTCTGGACTATAAAGTCTTATTTTGATCAATTTTCTTGATTTTAGTTTTAAGAATGTTATCAATCAATATATATATTAAGGTTTAGACATTAGAATAGATCCTATGGAGGGCTGGGAATAGAAAGTTAGTGAATGGATTCGTAAGTGAGATAATGTTGGTTGATGGTCTCCTACAACAATAACTATCAAACTTCGATCCGTATTGAGTACTATACGATAGGAAGTGTAGATCGTCAGTTTACTGAGATGAGGTAGGAGAAATGAAGTTATTGGGTCCAAAAATAGTACAACAAACAGCAGAAGTTGTTGAAGAGATCCGTCGATGGATGAAAACTGCTAAGAGTAGACAGAAGACCTATGCCGACAAAAGAAGGAAACCATTGGAATTCGCCGCATGTGATATGATCTTCTTGAAAGTAACTCCTATGAAAGGGTCATGAGATTCGAGAAGAAAGGAAAGTTATGCCTGCATTTTGTTGACCCCTTTAAGATACTTGAAAAGGGTAGGCGGACCTAGATTATCGGGTTGCATTGCAACCGGCACTATCAGGAGTACATAATGTTTTCGTGTCTCAATGTTGAGGAAGTATATTTTAGATTCCTCTCATATTCTCAGCTATGAATCACTGGATTTGCGTGAGGATCTAACTTATGAGGAACCAACTGTGAAAATCCTAATGAAAGAAGACGAGGAACTTAGGAGGCATAAGATAAAACTAGTTAAGGTTCTTTGGAGGAATCATGTAGTAGAAGAGGGTACTTGGGAACGCGAGGATGAAATGCGTGCCAAGTATCCACACCTTTTCGGTAAGTTTTAATTTCGAGGACGAAATTTCTTTTAGGGGGTAAGGAATTGTAAGACCGCTTTTCATTTTTCGTGCAATTTTAAATTTCACGTAATATTGTTGTGAATATTATTATAAATTATAAATTCATGATCTTTAATGTCTATAATTGGAATTATTTTCTTTGCAGTGGAAGGACTTGGACGCCGTCTCGATCAATGTACCAATTTGAAAGTTTATAAATTGGTTATTTTAATCATTTACGTGCAATTCTATGTGATTAATTGTTTTGTTGTCTAAGCATGTTATTTTCTTTTTTATTATGCCAATTTGAAACTTGGGGGGGAAGTTTAGTGTCAATCGAGGGTAAATACAATTTATAGACTTACTTAAACAAAAGAGGAGCTTTGAGGGACTGATTTGCAAATTCTAAAAGATTAAAAACCTTGACCCTAACCTAATTAACCCTCACTCCCACTCTCTATTCGGTCTCTCTCTCACCTCGCTCTCTCGTCTCACCTCGCTCTCCCTCTCTCGGTCTCTCCTTCATCGTGCGCACACACACACACACACACACACACACACACACGCCGCACGCACGCACGCACACACACACACACACACACACGAAACTGCACACACACACGGGTTCACACACTTCCACGCACACACACACACACATATTTCGATATACACATGTATATATATAGATTCTATGTAAATAACGTATGTATGTACCTTATATATACAAATTCAGATTTTTATATGTAAATTTCAGATTTCCAATTCATGTAGATTTCGAATTTTAAATATTAATTTTGAGATTTGAGTAATGTTTATATATATATATATATATATATATATTGTATGTATAGGTATACGTAAATATGTAAATTTTTGGATTTTATGTGGACATATATATAAAGTCAGATTTTTGGGAGTTATTTCTCAGATTTTTTCTTATGCTAATTTCAATGGGTAATGTGTATATATGTATGTATATACTGACTTTGGTGTGTGTAAAGAATCATGAAGTTCATAATTAGGCTAATTGAAATTTTGGTTAATCTTCAAGTAATTCTGCAAATATCAAATTTTGGGAAAAGTGATATAAACGAGTTTTACTTTCAGTTTGGATAAGATTGATAAATGTCGTGAATAATTGACAAAAATGGGTAAATGAATTGATTGTATATGTGTGTATACAAGTAATTTTCAAAGTCCCAGAAATTGGGTACTAGTTTGATTAATTAATATTTAAGATTTAAATTTGGATTATAATGGTCAATTTTCATAAGTGCGATTTTTAAGAGTTTAAGTTACTTTGATTGAATTTTTAGTGTAGAGTTCGAATTCAAAATTTGTTAATTTCAGATTTAATTCTTGAAAAATTTCTGAATTTAGTGTTTAAATATATACATACATATATGTGAAATTGGTATAGACATGGACTTACATGAGTAATTGGGTTTAATTAGACTTTTGAATATTTAATTGTTCTTTTGAAATTGGAGATATGTAATAGTATGAGTGTATATTATAAAATTTCGAATTTGGTGGTTTTGGGATTTAGACAGTTGGTATTATGTAAATTTGAGTTGAGCCGGAGTTTGAAATAAATTATAAGAATGATAAAAAGGATAAGTGATTTTCTAATGTATACATTGAAATTGATCGTTTGTCTCGAATGTGGTGTTAAATGAAATTGCTATACTGTGAGGTCACATTTTGAATTAGCGATTGCACTTTATTGATTAATGTGAATACTTAGGATATTTGGTACATTGACGTCACGTGCAACCAAGACACCTCCACCTGCTATTTAAGAAAGGCGGTAAATACTAAGGAAGTCAAGTAAGTAAACTTCCCCTATTTTCATTGAATTTAAATGTTTAAGGTGTAATTAATGGGCTTAATTTATATTCTTGAAATTTATTTGCTTGTGATGCTTTCTATGAACTTTATACATTTATGTGTTATTAAGAGAAGGTTTAAGCATACATGTTATGATGTCGTTGCATCGTCAAGCATGCATTTTCATTGAGTTGGGGAAGTCAAATGATTTTTAAATGAAGAATGTGGTAAGTTTAAGTTTTCTCAAAATGCATGTACCCCAAGTTTTAAGAAAGAATGGGTGTATTTCTGTGAGTGGGAAATGGGGCGCGGGAGACCGGCGTACCCGAATTAAACCACTGTTGCGATGATGAATATTAAACCGCTTTGCGGTGAAGATTGGTAAACCGCTTGGCGGTGCCAAATATTAAACCGCTTTGCGGTGACGATTGCAAAACCGCTTGGCAGTGGCAAATATTACACCGCTTTGCGGTGACGATTGCTAAACAGCTTGGCGGTGGCAAATATTAAACCGCTTTGTGGTAACGATTGCTAAACCACTTGATGGTGGCAAATATTAAACCGCTTTGTAATGGCGATTGCTAAACCGCTTGACGGTGGTAAATATTAAACCGCTTTGCGGTGACGATTGCTAAACCGCTTGGCGGTGGCAAAATTTAAAACGCTATTCGGTGGAAAAGTGATAACCTGGTTTTAAATAAGGGAAATTGCCCACTGCATTGTGATTGGCTAGAAGATACACTAATTGCCCTCACGATGGAAATGAAGTTAAAGTTTCGAAAATGTTAAAGTGAAAGTTGGAAAGTATGAAATCTTGAAAGGTAAAGTAAATGGGGATAATTACTTTAAATGGTCTAAGAAATTTCATGTAATGAGCATGCATCACGCGCATAAAGTTTACTTACTGAGCTTTAGCTCACCCAAATCCCTCCCCAACATTTCAGGTGATGAAAGTTAGGTGATCCGAGGAGAGTACTTGGCGACTGACTCAGACAGTACCACGATTTATCATTTTAAATAGGGTTTGAAGTGGAACTTCATAAATGTTTTAGTTATTTTTATTAGTTCATTCTTTTAATTGTTTATTGGATTTAGTTTTTGATAAGTCATTTATCTCTTTAGTAGTTTATCAATCCTCCATTTAGTTAAATGGAGCTCATGGTTTAAATTATTTATGTTGAGGAGTTTGGGAATTGATGTTGAAGTTAAATTTTGGAATTGTGGTTGGATGTTGAATGTTGGATGTTGAATGTTGGATGTTGAATGAGTTGAGAATTGCATTTGTATTGTAGGTATGATGTCCCTCTACAGGTTGGCTATGTCCAAGTTATAGAGGAGACTATGCTGAAATTTTTGTAAAATTTTATAATAGAAAATGAAAAGTTTAAATGTTTAAACGATTATTTCCTCATTTAATGTGAATGGAAGTTAACACGCCTAGGTTTTAGATTTTAAACTTGGGGTGTTACATTTTTGGTATCAGAGTTAAGAGTTTTAAAAGCGATTCTGTAGACTTTTAAAATTTATTTGAAAATGGTTCGGGTACTGAGTCACGCTTCAAGTGCTTCTCCCTCGATCGTCTGGTAAGTTAATTTTGTTTAAATTATGAAATGTTAATTGATATGACAATTATTGCAGATTCTTGCATGTTAATGTGTAATGTCGTAAAGTGAAAGGTTAAGAATGTTATTAGTGGATATGACATGTATACCTTGATTATAATGAGAAAATGAGATGGTAATGATTTTTATAAAATTTGGGTAATGTTCATAAGTCCCTATGTGAGAGATAAGAAGTGAATGTGAATAGTACTTTGAGTCCCGAAGACTATATCGGCAAGAATGTATATTATATCCAAGTCGGAAGTTGAGAAGTCATCTAACTTAGTATTAAGCACTTATCATGTTTGATCTCGAGACTAACCACTCATTTGATAGTCCCATAATCATAGGAAAATTGATTTACCCATCTCGGTAACTGGAGCTCGAGTTTTGCTTTCCAACACAATTTAGAGAACTTTTGAACTCAAGATATGCGTTAAACGACTTTCCGATCGTGGTAAATGGGAAGGAGTAGATGATAGATCTCATAACACCGGATATCCACGATCTTGATGTCAAACTAGGAATGGAATTGTTATTACGATATAATGCTTCAATCGTCAGTCACAATAAGGTGGTGTTTGAACCTTCAAACAAAACCCCTTTCATTTGTTGGGGTTGAGGTGAAGCTTTCTATTTCGATAGTGTAGGTGATCAATGCTCGTCAGTTGGTGAATACAAGTTGTAAGGCCTAGTTAGCTACAGTAATTGAGCTGATTAAGATAGGCCCTTCTCTTTTGAACAAACTTCAATTGTTCGAGAATGTCTAAATATGTTACCAAACGATCTTTATGATCTTCCACCTGATAGAGAGATTGAATTCACCATCGAATTGGTGTTTGGGGATGCTCTAGTATCCAAGACATCATATCGGATGGTTCTTGCAGAACTTAAAGAGCTCAAAGAGCAGGTATAGGATCTTATGGACAAAGGTTTTGTTCGAACTAGCTTTTCATCACAGATTGCTCTTGTGCTATATTCGTAAAGAAGAGAGATGGTTCTACGAGACTTTGCATAGAAAACGGAGAATTGAACAAGGTGACAATAAAGAATAAATATGCATTGCTAAGAATTGATGATCTGTTTGATCAGCTTCAAGGTTTGGGATATTTTCTTAGATCGATTTGCAATCTAATTTCCATCATTTGAGGATCAAGGAAGAGAACCTTCCAAAGACAGCTTTCCATACTAGATATGGACATTATGAGTTATTAGTGATGCTGGTTAGGTTAACGAATGCTCTTGCGGCATTTATGAACTTGATGCATCGGATCTTTAAAGAAGACTTGAATCAAATTGTCATAGTCTTTATTGATAACATATTCATCTGTTCGAGGTTTGAAGAAGAACGTGAAAGACATTTGAGGATCGTGCTTCAGAAGCTTAGAGAAGAGAAATTATTTACTAAGTTTAAGAAGTGTGAATTTTGGCTGGATAGATTGCCATTCTTTGGCCATATTGTATCAAGGGAATGTATTGAGGTTGACTAGAGTAAAAGTGAGGTAATTCAAAACTGGTTTACGCCCTCTAATGTTAAGGAAGTCCGAAGTTTCGTTGGATTAGCGGGTTACTGTTGAAGATTTGTAAAAAGGTTTTCCAAGATTGCCTCACCGTTGACTAAGTTAACCAGAAATGATAAAAATTCAGTGAGCTTAGATTGTGAATAGAGCATTGAAGATTTAAAGACGTGGTTGACAACGCGCCCATTTTAACTATTCCACAAGGGAATGAATGGTTGGTCATATACAGTGATACTTCATAAAAAGAGCTTGGTTGTGTTCTTATGCAATATGACAAGGTGATGGCCTACACTTCTAGGCAACTGAAGGAGTAAAGAATTGTAAAATTTAAGATTTATTGAGATTGAGAGATTGCTATATATAAGATTTTAGTTATTTATTGATGTAGAAATGTTCATGTGATATATATGATGGTTATTATACTGTGATCTTAAGGAGATTGATATGATTAAATGTTGAGGTCATTTGGTATGGTGATAAGTGACATGTCACACGATTATCACAAGTTATGGTGAATAGATAGTTAATGAATGTTATGATTGTCCTATGGAAGAATAGTGTGATGATATTTTTGAACTAATCAATGGTTTATTTATGATAAGATAGATGAGATTATTTAAAAACTTTGGTGATTGAGTTGTGATTAGTATGGAATGAATGTAATGCATGGTGTAATATGCATAAATGATATGAAAATCATTTTTTCAATCTTTTCTTTCTTTCTCTTTTTTATTTTATTTTTTATTTCTTTCTTTGAAAAATGACATTAATGAGAAATACACTATTTTTCTTTTCAAAAGATCTCTTCTCTTTTCTCTTTTGGGGCCCTTCCCATATTAGGGTCGTACACCACGCGCAAAAGTACTTTCTATAGCACAAGGTCACAAGAGTGTTCTTTTACACTCACGAGTTTGCTAACTCGATTCTTCTTCTTTCTTTTCTAAAGCACTTGGCTCACAAGCATGCTAGCTCGAATAGGACTTACTCCCAAACAGACACCCATACTTTCGACTTAGCGTCCATGTCAAAAAAGATCCTATACACCCTAAGTGTAACCAAGACCGAAAGTCATGTTGCCTACTTTAAATGAATATTTCTTTCTTCTAAGGGCATCTAATAGCCCGTGACCTCAAATAGGGACTTTCTCCCTAGGCGTGCAACCTAAATAGGGATTCTTTAAAGTTTCAAAATCATTTCTTGAAAACATCATTTGAAAGATTTTATACATAATAATTTCTTCACATTTTTAAAACACATAATATGCTCTTTTATGTGAAATGATCGTGCATGCTTGTGATGATGAGATGAAATGCTATTCATCAATTATCATATGAAAGACTTTACATAATAATATTCAATCACATATTGAAACATAATATCTTATTCTTAGCTTAACACATAAAGGATCAAGATCAAGTCTTTCACTATAGAATAAAGTTTTCTATGTTTAATGCATAGAATCTCAACCTTTGTGTTAAATCTCACAAGCCGAATTTAATCCTTAGCTTCATCAAAATCTTGATTCTAATTTGCAGGTGATCACAACTTAAGAAAGTAACCCAAGTAAAGTTTTACATCACTAACGTCACATCTTATTACTTTCCATCATGTGCAATAACATAAAATACAATCCAAACCTATAGCCCAAGAGTTGCCATAAGTTTGTTATCATAAAGTCTCCAAAAATCCAATTCTAAATATCTTTGTGGTCATAATTAAACCAATTCAATCCCAGTAGATTTTACATCATGTATATCACATTTTATCATCTTAACATCATGTATAATAACATGAAATACCAACTAGACCCATAGTAAAGTTATACCATAAGTTTGATACCTTAAAGTCTCCAAAAATCCCATTATAAACATCCTTATGGTCACAATTAACACCCAATCAATCCCAGCAGATTTTTCATCCATAAGTATACATATTTGAAAACCATAAATCATAAGTATTGATTCTAACATAGGGCATATCAATTCATAAGCTTAAGATATAACATCTAGCTATCATTCCTTTAAAAAAAAACTTCAATAAGTCTCATCTTAACATACTTTCTAGTTTCATATTCTTATCTCCATAACTATTATTTTTAAATCTGAAATTCTTATACATACAATCTCAAAAATATGTTTAGACCATAAAGTATTACCATCATATGTCTAGAATCTCAAAAATCAGATTCATACTTAAACATAATAATCTCCAAATCTGAATTTATATATATACAACCTCAAAAGCATATTTATGACATCTTAACACACTCTTAACCTTGTGTTTTGAGCATAAGACAATACTTAAGCTAATGAAAAGTCTCAGCATAAAATCCGATATCAACTAGCATTAAAACTCTTAAGGTTCAACATATTTCAAGTGGTATTTCAAGTGTATAACTCCAGCATATTTTAATACTACTTTGATGCCTAAGAATAACCCTCTAATCATGTGTATTGAACTTGGAAGATAAGTTAGATATAAATTCCAACAACATTTAATGCTAAAATCTAGCTTTAAACACTTGCAAAGTGACCATTTTAAATACATAGTTTCAGCGGATTTTTAAAATATGTTGAAAACATTTTAACACACCTTTAAACATGCTTTTTGAATATAGAATATAACTTAAAATAATAACAATCTTTAGTCATAAGATCAACTACTCTTTAGCCTCAAAACCCCTTTCAAAAACTTCATTTACTCCTTCAAAAGTTTTAGATTCATTTAGCTACTTTGAAACTGAATTTGTAAAACTTGCAATGTCATAAGAAAGATAAGTCATTAGAAGGATCACAAATAATGTGCAAGACTCATTTAACTTTCTAATCTATATCTCCACTTTAAAAAATCATATTTCAAACATGAAAAAATCCATCTATAAATGATGATTTGAAGCTATTAATTATCAAAGACAGCACTTTAAACTTCAAGACAGCACTTCCAATTTCAGTAGGTTTCGGTTTTGTATCATGGTTTTACGTTCGGTCAAACTTGCATCTTATGAACATCTTTAAAATATGTCCTAACATATAATCAACTATAAAAAAGTGTAAAACTTCAATATGAATACAAAAATTCAGCAAGTGAAGGTGAATACAAAGCTCATCAACACTTTTACTTCACTCACACATTTTATCAAATACTTAGGAAGCATATGTGTTCTTAACTTTCAATCTTGAACATACTTTATCAAATAAACCATAATCAATAAGAAACCTATTGAATTCTAAAATTCAAGAATAATACTTCAACACCATATGACAAACTTAACACAATATTACACAAGTCAAGTTTCACTCACCTCCAACTTAGATAAGATGATTTTGAGTCTTTACCCCTACAATTAATTAACCAATTGTTAGGGTAACTTCAATATACTAAAAATCTTACTTCTTAATCTAAGAATCACCAAGAAATCATCCCAAAATTGAGAATTTCGTGATTTTGAAGAGCCTGTCTAGAACCGAAAATGCTACTAGTAACCTTTGTTTTGACACTGCCGATGATACTAGCATCCTCAGTACAACAGAATTTCTCTCTTCCATTTTCACCTTTGATTTCTCTCATTTTCCTATCAATTTTCGATATCTCACTATCTTCTATGGTTCCACGGACTTGGAAGAAGAAATGGGGACTGAAAATCGTGCTTCATAGATACATATATCATATTTTTGCAAAATAGCCCCAACTTTCAATTTTGTACAAGTTGGTCCTTATAGAATTGAAACCAAGTCCTCAAAGCTTTCTTTTCCATCATCTAAGCCCTATAACTTTTGGTAAATAATTACTTCTCACATAAAATAAGTTCATGTACCAAACACACCATCAAAATAATGCTTGAGGAATGCCAACTATCAAATATTTCATTATTTTAATACAAAAAATTTCTAGGTTTTTTCATCTCAAGTTGCAACCTTTGGGTTAATACTTGAGGGTCAAGATGAGCTCCGTTTTGGCCAATCTTCATATCATTGTAAAGTTCACACTTCAAGCTTCACAACGGTTATACATGCAAAGAAAATGGATCATTATACCGTTCGTCCAAAAATTGCTACTCGACCGGATTTCCATACTTGGCCAAATTTCTTTATATTCTAAGCATTTTTATCATTTCAAGTATGCAACTTCAACTCGATATTTGAAGAACTTTCCAACATCAATTGTGCTAAATTTTGATACCAATACGTACATCTCATTGTGTTCTATAAGGAAGTATAACATGCAAAGACATCGGATTACCATGTTGCTCATACCATCCTCTCAAACATGGCTACTCAATCACAACTTTACACTTAGAATTATTTCGAAGATTTTCAGCATTCAAACTATTCTTCTAATGCAACTTTAGCTTCATTTTTGAAACACTTCTCAAACTTAATCGTGATCAAACTTGATACCAATACTTAGATCTCATCATGAACTATAAAATGGTATAACTTGCAATGGTCAAAGATCACTACATAATCCAAAAAATGATCCCAAAGTCGTGCTCATCACAATGGCAAAACTATAATTAATAGGACTTTCTAAAATTTCTAGCTTAGTCCTCAACTATGAAATTCCATCCTATTGAGTTTAAACATCATATGAAACTTTTTTTATGCCAATTTAGTCTCCAAAGTTACCAATAAGGTCAATTTCTCCCATTTTCTTATGAATTATATATTATCTCGTCATACAACACGTGAAATTGTCTCTTCTCTAAGAAAAAGCTTGATTCTAACTTTCTAAATAAATTATCTAGGGTACGAAATTTTCGTGTTGTTACAAATATGTTGCGAAGATATGGAAAAATCCATACAATGAGATGTGATCGTGAAATGGGAAATACTAAGAGAAAATATAAAAATAGAATGTTCAAAAAATTTAAAAATTTTAGGAAAAAATGTATAAAACTTAGGGGAATGCATTATAAAAGAAAATATAATTCAAATAAAAAACAGAAAAATAAACCCTATAAAAAAAATTAAAAGCCAATGTAAGTGTTGTAATTGTGGAGAAAATTGGACATATAAGCCCTGATTGTAATAAGAAAAAAGTCAAAATTTTACAAAAAGAATATCTAGAAATAGAAAGTGAATTAAGTGAAATATTTGATATCGAAGAATATTATGATCAAGAAGTATATATAAGTGAAACAAATGCAGAAAGTAATGAATCAGAATTTGAATAAAGAAATAGAAAACAATAATATAGATATACAAGAGTGTGAAGGAATAGATGGTTATAGATTATAAGTAACCTTTGATAATAATAAATTTAAAAAGATACAAAAGTAATCCTTAGATTTGAAAATAGGAAAATGAGAAAATTTAGATAGAATATGAAGAAGAGAAAGTATAGCAATAAATGAATATCATAAAATTAAAAAGGCTATAGATGTTAGAACAACTTAAGGAACACATAAATTAAATCTTTTAACAAAAATATAGTCACTGAATTATTAACAAAAATTAATAAAAAAACAAAGTGAAAAGATTCAATATGTTTATTTAGTAGGAATACAAATAATGTTTAAATCTTTATTTAGAGAAGGGATAGATGCATCCTTAACTGTAAGTTTACACGATGAAAGAATAATAAATCTGAAATATAGTCATTTAAGAACAATAGAAGGAAATCTTGCATATCAAAAATTAATATTTTCATGTTACTCAAAATATTGTGTTTCATTGAAAGATGTAAATTTTAATGAAGTTTTAGGTCTACATTTAAAGTTACATGGAAATGATATAATGCAACCAGGAGATCAAATCTTAATTATAGAGTATCATACACATTTACCAATTCTAATTATGGAAATATTTACTCTAAAAAATCATATATTGAAGTTAACAAAGAATGCAAAGATATTAGTAAAATCATAGAACCAACTAAACAGATAAATTTAGTCCCAGAAGATTATGAACATAATATAACAAAAAATAAATCCGAAATAATAGAATTAAGAGAGGAATAATACCCTAATAATAGAATAATATTCGAAGATAGAAGATTAATTAGAAGATCAACAAGTCTTAATTTACCTAACAGAAAATAATTGGAAGAAACTAGTAATACAAGAGAAATAAAATTTCATAGAAATGCTGGAAATAAGAAGATAGAAGGTGAATATTTCAATGGAAAAGAACATGAAAAAATTATCAAATATATTAATAGATACAGGAGCTAGTGAATGTCATATAACTTCAAAGAAGAATAAATGATTAATAACCCATAGAACTAAACCGTATAGATGTATAAGTTTTGATGGACATTACATACTATTGAACTAGAAGTCAAAGTATCAATAAAAATAGGGGGAATTAATTTTTTCGTGCCATGTTATATAGATAACAGTATGGATATAGGATCTCATATATTATTAGGAATGAATTTCTTAAATGGATTAGAATATTATAGTATAAAAAGAGAAGGACTATATATATATATATATATAACTCATAATGGACAAACGATATTATATAGAAAAGCTGAATGAATAACTAAATAAGTTTTCCGGTTGCTGTTTATATACAAGTTACTATTGTAGAAACAAGTATAACAACTTGCGCATGAATAGACACACGAAGTGATATAACAATATTCAAAAGTTTCTTAATAAAATCATGGATTATGAATAGAAAGATAAAAATTACAAGAGTAACAGGAGAAAGCCCAAATAATCAATAGTGCCGGTCAAATTAATAGAATACATGTAAGTAAACAAATAGTAATAAATAAAATATATAATTATGACAAATTAGAATGTGATATATTACTAGGAAATGACTTTATCCAACAATTTCAATATTATAAATAAAATAATTACATGATAATGTAACAAACACTTTGTGGACATTTATTAAAAATCCTAAGAGAATTTAGACCTTATAGATTTCAGCCAGCCCATCGTGGTTGTTACGACCGTGCATAAATAGAACTAGACATGTCACATTGACCCAAGTCCGGATGGCGGAATCGTGTAAGTCCGAACTGGTGATATCCGAAGTACTTAGTCCGAACCAATAGCAAGACTTGACAGGTGTCATAGATATTTGACTGCTTCACAAGTGGAGGGGTGATGGGACAACGCCTTTAGGGTGGATGTGATGGCCGCCACTCCCATATAGTAGGCCATGATGATTATAGCCAAACAATTGGTTCACTTGTCCAACGGTTAGGGAGATGAAAAGTGTAAAGGCATAACACGTGTCACCATTCCTGCCAATAACTCTCACTATAAATACAACATAATCACCTCCAAGAAAAAGGTTAGAAACTGAATACTATAACTTCAAATATAAAATCTCTCCATTTTCTCTCTTCTACACACTTATATCTCCCGCACTCAAATTATATTCACTTAAAATGGGTACTGACTTAAGCATTGGAGTGCAAACGGGAGCCACCTCAGCCCCCTTTGCCTACTAATTATTTGTCCTAGTGTGCAGGAGGTCCACGTGTTCAAGAGGGAGTAGCTGAGACATATTGATCCAAGGTCCTACCAGATTTTGTGTTCAACATTTTGACACCATCTGTGAGAAATCACACCTTTAACCACAAAAAACCTCTTGGTAAAAGAGCCATCAAAACCTTGAAAAAGTCGAGAAACTATGGAAGATAAGTCTAGAAAGACCTTGAAAAGAGGCTTAAGCTTTGAAAAATAAGTTTACTTACCTTGAAAAAGGCCTATAACTTTGAAACATAAGTTCACTTACCTTGAAAAAGGTCTATAACTTTGAAACATAAATTTACTTACCTTGAAAAAGGTATATAACTTTGAAACATAAGTCTGCCATCATTGATAAAGGATAACCATTGACTTGCTGCAACAATGAGTGAGAGCGATAATGATACTAACCCTCAAAGGAGTAGAGAAGGACAATATGGTGGCGGGGATGCACCTTAAGTAGGCCCGTATGAGAATGCCAATGAGGAGGTCCCCTAGCCTAATCATCCTCGTCGGCACTGAAACTGGCGCATGTTGCGAGATATGATGCACATGGCTGCTCAAATCTTGGAGATGCAAAAGAAACAAATTGAGCAAATTGCTTCCATGAATGCCTACATAGCAAGGGGATATGTGGTGAATGAACTAATGGTACCACCACACTACTTGCAACCACATTATTCACCTTCTGATGCGGGCACTGCATCATATTATTATAATGCACCACCAATGTATGTCGAGGTGGATTCTGTGCCCCACGGTGAAGAGGGCCTGGTGTATGCAGTACCGGAAGAACACAGCCAACCACTTGAATATCATGAAGAAGTCTCCCCCTCAAGATCCGGCAGTGTCTTTAGTCGAATAGGGGGAATGTTCAGAGGCAAGGAGAGAAGCAGGGCTAAACAAGCTGATGTGATCTGAGGTAGACCATCAAAGGAGAAATCAAGTTATGGGAAATGTAACAATAAACTACATAGGAAAATGAACAAATTTTTTGTTGAGCACGAGTCAAGAATTAAACCGGATTAGGTTGTTTCAAAGGGAAGAAAATGATGCCGCTGGAACCGCCACGCGATCGCGCAGGCCATGGGAGGAGCGATCGCACGATGACATCAAAAAATAAGGCAGAAGCTACAATGATAAACGATGCGATCGCGCGGGTTCCAACCACGCTATTGCGCGGTTCACCTGAAACCAGATTTTCGCGTTTTTTAATTTTATTTCTGTTTTCTTTATTATTTTTCGTATTTTTGAGTTCTTTAGCAACTAGGTCTAGGGTTGGTGCGTTTTGACATTACATTAACAAGTTTCTATCATTGTAAACACAACTTGGAGATTGAATTGAATTATTGAGAGATTTTCATGTGAATGGTGATTTTTTCCTTTTCTGGTTCTTCATGAACAATTGAACTTATTAAAGATTCTTGAGTCTTTGTAGTATTCCAACCAAAACTTATCAAGGAGTTGATCTCCCTTGTGGCGTTCACCAATCTTGGTTCTTTATTCCGTATCGTTTCCTGCGACGTGGATATTGGGTCAAGGTTTTATCGTCAATCTATCTTTTTTTATTATTTGTTCTTGATTTCTTGTTTCTTGTATTTGGGTTGAATTTATATCTTTCCTATGTTATTGTTTTTGTTATTCCACGTTTTCGTCAAGATTCCTAATTGGGATCACGTCAGCTGGTATCAGAGCTTGGATTTAAATTCAGTTCTTGATTTTTCTTATTTCTTCTTGTTCTTCGTGCCAGTCAAGTTTTCCTTAGTTTTGATCTATAAAAATTATTCCCAAAATTTCAAAAGTGTTTTTCGAGTGTGTTTCTCATCCAAATCCAATTCCCTTTTTTCTGCCATACTCATAGTCAAATTGTCTAGTAGTTCATAAAAAATGTATTACAAAGAGGGATCAACATCATCATCTTCTGTGGGTGAAAAAAAACAATTCAGAGGTGTGAATAGGAAAATTGAGCAGGGTAATGATGAGGTTGCAGTGATGCGGGAAAAATTTGAGAGGTTGATTGCTTAGATGGAGAAACAGGGTGCAAAACGTGATCAACTATCAATCTCATAATGGTTCTCGGGTTAGGAGAGGTAATAGGCTTGAGGCTGGTACGGATGATGAGGGCATGGAAAGTGAGAGTGGTAGTATATCTTTGGTGGCAAGTATGCGAAGGAGGGATAGAGGAGGTTGGTATGAAAGAAGGTATGATAGGGAGCATGTGATGCTAGGAGGCATCGTGGAGGTAGAGATGTTGTGGATGGAGACCTTGGGAACATTAAAATAAAAATACCTTCGTTCCAAGATAGGAGTGATCCCGAGGTGTACCTGGATTGGGAAACAAAGGTTGAACGGATTTCTGATTGTCATAATTATTCTGAAAAGAAGAATGTGAAATTAGCAGTGATTGAGTTCACGGATTATCCAAATATTTGGTGGGATCAATTGGTGATGGGTAGGAGGAGGAACCTTGAGAGGCCGGTTGAGACTTGGGGTGAATTAAAGGCCATAATGAGGAAGCGGTTTGTGCTAACTCATTATTATAGGGATATTTATCAGAGGCTGCAAGGTTTGACTTAAGGGTCGAGGAGTGTAGACAATTATCATAAGTATATGGAGGTGGCGATTGATAAGTGTATTTTATACACTTATTTGTATGTCTAAATTAGGTGTAATTATTGTCGTTTAGGAATATTTGCTTTTTAATTTGTATTTATCGTTTACTTTTCAGAAAATATCCCAAAAGATGAAGAATGATGAAATCAATGGGAAAAACGCATAATTTGATTGCTAATTGGAGCTAAATTGGACAAGTGAGGAGTTTGTAACGTCAACCGGGAAGGTTCATGGTGCTCAAGTGAACAAATCAGAGGTTGAAGGACCCAAGTGAAGGAATTGAGAGCTTAAATGGGAAAATCGAGAAGAAGATAAAGTTTGGGGACTAAATTGCAACAATTGGAAGTTGAGGATTGAAGGTGCAATTAAAAGTCAGGGGCCAACTTACACAGCCGGAAAAAGATGGAAAATTGCATTTCAACGTCCTTCCTCGTGATCACGGGATTTCTACCACGTGATCGCGAGGTGCCTCGAATTTTTCAACAGAAAGTTTTACCCATGCATAGTGATCGCGAGGTTTTATACCACGCGATCGCTTGGCTTTCCGGCTGGGCCAAAATGTGGATTTTTTCTCGCGATTTTCAAAGAATTCTCTCTTTTTGACCTAGGTTTTCCCTAAAACCTATATATACAAAACATGAGGCACGAAATAAAGACCTTTGCCTCTCCATAGAACGAGCCACAACAGAGATTTTAATTCAAATTCTTGGAGATTCAAGCATTGTAGAGGGGCGTGAATTGAAGATACTTGAAGAATTGATAATTGGTGCAATCTTTCCATTCTTCGTTGTTATTTTCAATGAACGTCATTATAATTTTTTTTTGCTATTTAAATATGATGTGTAGCTAAATTTGATGTTGGGATGAACGATGTAGCCTAGTTAATTATTTTAATTCCATATTCCTTGTTTTAACGCTTTAATGCATGTGTTGATTTATTATAGCGTTTAATGCGTGAATGAACTGGCCACTTATTCATGATTTTATGTGTTATTTCCATAATCTGAGAGGTGAGTTAATAACATAGATCTAGATAATAAATCTGGCAATTGAACGAGAGATAGAGATATACTCTTGTAATTATTGTGGTCGTGTGTGAATTTTTGAATATAATGCATCTAGATAAGGAATATTCGGACCCACTGTAGAGATATAGGGTTGACTTATTTAGGTAGGATTGATTTAAACTTGAGAGAGGAATCTCAATTTGAATTAGTGAATTCGATCGAGCATATATTTAGAAAATAAACTCTGGAATTGGAATTGATTTAATTAGCTAGGTGAATTCGTGAATCCCAACTATTTTACAATCGTATTTGAAAACAAAACAATTCTCCAATTTTAAATTCTTCAGTTTAATTCTTTAGTTTTAGTTTAAAACCTCAAATTATTTCGTCCGTTCAAATAAAGTGTAGACCTAAAATATTTCAGTAATTAATAGCAGTCCTCGTGGGACGATAATCCGGACTCCTAGGTCCACTTTGTTACTTCTCACGACCTGTGCACTTGCGGGGGTATTTCACTTCGCGAGATATCAGTGAACAAGTTTTTGGCGCCGTTGACGGGGACTGTTAATTAATATCGATACCCATTAGTTCTTAGTTTACTTTGAAGTTTATTTTGCTTATTTTTATTTTTATCTTTATTTTTATTTTTAGTTTTTGTTTTTAATTTTTGTTTTTTAAAATTTATGTTAAGAAGGACTAAGTCATTTGATTTGCTTCCTTTTGATACAGAAATTGAACGCACCTTTCGACAGAGGCGTAAACAACAGTTGGAAGCAAATCAACAAGCAGACTTAGCCATGGCAGATGACATAATTCAGGATAATCAGGGAAATCAACAAAATCTGCCAGCAGCTGTGAATGGACAGGAAAAAAATCATGGACGGCGTGTTTTGCGAGACTACATGATTCCTCCTATGGGGAACATTAGAACTTGCATTGTACCTCCTGCCATCCAAGCTAATAATTTTGAGATCAAGACTTCCTTGATATCCTTGATCCAAAATTCATGCATTTTTTATGGATTGCCATCTGAAGATCCTCATGCGCATCTTCGGACATTTTTGGAACTATGTGATATGCAACGCATGAATGGAGTTTCAGATGACGCCGTGAAATTAAAGCTATTCTCATTCTCTTTGGCGGACAAAGCAAAAGCCTGGTTTTACTCTTTGCCCCTACACACAATCACCACTTTTGAAGTTATGAGCCAAAAATTTGTAGATAAATTTTTCCCACCTGGTCGCATGTCAAAGCTAAGGCGTGAGATTTTATCATTCAGTCAACAGCCTGGGGAATCAATTTTTGAAGCTTGGGAAAGGTTCAATGAGCTTATTAGATAGTGTCCTACCCATGGAATCGCTGATTGGATCTTAGTCCAGACATTCTACAATGGGCTGACAAATGAAAACAAGAAGTTCGCCGACTCAGCAGCTGGAGGATCAGTAATGGATATGACATAAGACGAAGCATCTGAGATCTTTGAGAAGATGGCTGGGAACAGTTGCCAGTGGTATTCCGATAGATCTACACCAAAATTTGGAGGAATTGCTGCAGTTAGTGAAATTACAGCATTAACTGCTAAGCTGGATGTGTTGACAAAGAAGATAGACCGTATGGGTGTGTAGCCAGTGAATTCGGTTCAAACAGCTTTGTGTGATTTTTGTTTTGAAAATCATGCTATAAATTTCTGACCACTTCAACAAAATCAATCAAGTTCAAAACAGGTCAATTTCATTGGGAACAGATAGCATGGTGGTCCTTATTCACAAACCTACAACCCAGAATGGAAGAACCATCCCAATGTCTCCTGGTCTAATAATCAGAATATTCAGCGTCCGCCTGGTTTTCAACAACAGCAGCAACAAAAATCTCATAAAACCATGGCAGAAAACATGGAGATGTTAATCCAGCTGGTCAAGAGTCAGAATGGTGATATTATGAATCAAGCAGCTGAGATTAAGAATTTGAAGAGACAAATGGGAGAGCTAGCAGCTAGCAATTCAATAAGACAGCCAGGACAGTTACCCAGTAATACTGAAATAAACCCTCAGGAGCAGTGTAATGCAATAACAACGAGGAGCGGGGTTCAGCTATCTGAAGTGACTGTAGAGGAATATGGGAAGCAGAAGAACCAAAAGAAAGATGTGGTGGAAGAACAGGAAAGTGAGAAAGAACAGAGGTCGACTCCTGAAGTGCAAGAAAAAGCTGAAGAAGAAGTTCGAGTTAGACCGCACGTCAAAGCTTATGCGCCTCCAATTCCATATCCACAAAGACTGAGAAAACATCAGTTGGAGCAGCAGTTTGGAAAATTTTTGGAAATATTCAAGAAACTGCACATAAATATCCCATTTGCAGAAGCGTTAGCTCAAATGCCCTTATATTTGAAGTTTATGAAGGAAATGCTGTCAAACAAAAGAAAGTTGGTTGATTTTGAGATTGTAGCACTGAGTGAGGAATGCAGCGCCATACTTCAAAAGAAATTACCACAAAAATTGACTGATCCAGGGAGTTTCTCGATCCCTTGTACTATTGGTGAATTTACTTTTGATAATGTGTTGTGTGACTTAGAGGCTAGTGTTAATTTAATGCCTCTTTCTGTGTACAGGAAATTAGATTTGGGGGAGCCTAAGCCAACGAATATCACTTTAAAGCTGGCGAATAGATCAATCCAATATCCATATGGGATAGTGGAGAACGTGATAGTAAAAGTAGACAAATTCTTCTTTCCAATTGACTTTGTGATCTTAGACATGGAGGAGGACACTCAGATGCCCCTCATTTTTGAAAGACCGTTCCTAGCTACTGGAAGAGCTTTAATCGACATTGAAAAGGGAGAAATCATCTTTAGAGTCGAGAAGGAACAAGTCACGTTCAGCATTAAGCCAAGACAAGATCCAAATATTCAAAATGAAAGTTGCTTCAAGGTGGATGAAGAGGTCAAGAAACCAAATGGCTGCATGAAGGATGAGATTAATATTGAGGAGGAGCTAATCACAAAACATGAGTTCGTAAAGGCAAAAGATGGATGGAGGGACAAGAAGGAAGAAAAGCCTAACATCCCTCAACAAGTGGCTAAAAACGAGGCTTTGCAACTAAATAAAGTGAGAAAACGGGTGGAGAACTGCAAGGCTGGAAATTGCAATATATGCAAAGCTCTGAAATCATCTTTCAAGCCTCCATGATATTTATGTGCTAAAGTCGGGCTTAAGACTTAAAACGGAGCGCTTGTTGGGAGGCAACCCAACCTTTCTTCCCTTTTACTTATTACGCTTTTATTATTTATTTTAGTATTAAAATTTTAGATATATGCATGGTAGGAAATGTGTTTGAATGTTTTGCATGTTTCATATTTAGAACACTTGTGCATAAGAGTCTATTATTGCATACTTAGGTATGTTTTTAATTTTGCATGTTTATATTAGGCTAGGTTTTTATCGTCATTCCAAACTCACACACACACTAGTTTAAATCATGACGATAAGGTTTGGAAAATCATTGCATCAATCATGAAGTGATTAGGGGGATAAAAATGATTTTGGAAATCAAGAAATAGGAAAAAATTTCATTATAGCCGGGAACTACTCGATCGCGTGCCAATAGGCTGTGGCGATCGCGAGTTTGCATTCAAAAATCAATAGATTCTTAAACCTTGAACTACGCGATCGCTGGCACTCCAGCCAGGCGATCGCGTGGCTATACTGGGACCAAAATCGGCAGTTTAAGTGTTGTGCCTCATGTTTTCAATTTCAAACATTATAAACTCGTTTCCTCTCCCCTAATCACCTCATATTTGATCTTACATTTTGTGTGCATGTCATCAACACTTTGTTGCACCAATATCATTGCTTACATGACTTAAAAATCTAATTGAAGGTATGATCTCTTCACTTCAATCAATTTTTAGTCAAAATTGTGAAATTCTCTTTAAGTTTTTCTACCTAGAAATTGTGAATTGTGAAGAATGGGCTTAGGGTGGTGGTTGAAGTTTTTGATTTGTGGTTTAGTAGACAAAAATTTTTTGGGTTCATTCATGCCTCCAACCCTATGCATATCCATTGATTTTTGCAATACCCATTAAGGGTTTGATGAAATGCCACAAAGACATTCTTGTTCTAATTTTAGATATTCATTTGAGCAATTATTTTCATGACATGTTCATCATTGATTGTGTGTAGTTAATTCATGATTTAGTTCACTACATGGCATTAAAACCATTAAAATCATGTTTGCATCAAGGCAGCCTCATTGCAAGGCCACTGCAGGCCATTGCACCCAGAAACTGTCTCACGCAACCTACTTCTCCACAATTGTTCGTCACCCTATTGATCTTCAAATGAGCTGAATTTTTAATATATTTTCGATCATGCTATGAACTTTAACCTATCAAAAGATGGCTCGGAAAAATTTATGTTTTTCTAGGCGATATCAAGGCTTGAATGTGTGTGGTCGACCAATTTTGAAAATTCAAAATTTTGCTTTAACTTTAGTTTGGGGATGTGGTACTGAACTTCCATTATTTCTTATTGCTGTTTATGATTTCTAATGTTACTTATCTCTTAATTGCAAGGTAAAAACCAATCAAGACACATCCAATCAAGTTGGGCGGAGCAAGAATAAGGTCATATTCATCCAACATCATTTAAAATGGAAGCATCAAGGCAACAAAGCATCCATATTTCACCTGGGAAGTTCTCGTTCTCTCTTCGTTGTCTTGTATTACATTTTTAGATCTTTTTGACAAACATTTAGGACAATGTTTCTTTCTAGTTTGGGGGTGGAAAATCTCACAAAAAAAAAAAAAAAAAAAATCTCACACATTAAAAATTTGCTTCCGTATTCATGATATTCATTCTATGCTTCCATTCGATTTTATTGGGTCCAATAAAAAAAAATTGAAAATGTGTTAACATATTTATTTCCTAGGATATAGTATGAATCAATTTGTGCTTAGGTTTGAAAATTGGACAACATGAAAGCATGAACTTATTTTTAAACTAGTTATGTTTTGCTATATTCATATTTATTGCGCACATAGCCAGTGTTGGATAATTGCTTGTGTGAGGGATTTTGTTTAATACATGTGGGGCAAAATTTATGCAATTTGAACTTAGGAATGACTTGAAAATCCCTGAACTTAGATCATAGGATATCCCACCCCTAAATTAGAACCAATCATGCTAAAAGGCAAGTTTGGGGTAAAATGGTTGGAATATGTGTGTATTGACGAGTTGGAGGTCTGTGGTTCTTGGTTTTGCACTTTAGTCATTGCAGTTTGGTCAACTGGTATAAACCATTTCCAGCATAAAAATAGAATAATGCTGAAGGTCTTATTCCGCTCTTCAAATGCCTTTTTGACTCGAGTAAGTAAGTCCGAGGAGTCTTTCAAACCTGGTGCCCTAAAGCCAATTGGCTTGGGAGTCATCGACCTAAAGCTCGTTACAGGGGTCAATTCGAAAGCAAGTACGGAGAGTGGATTTACACATAAGACATTATAACATCTTTAACTTTTCTGTTTAAGCCTTTATGACTCGGGAAAGTACGTCTGAGGGGTTCTTTGAACCTGGTACCCTAAAGCCAACTGGTTTGGGAGTTGCCGATCTGAAAGCTCGTTACAGGGGTCATATAGAAAGCCCGTATGAAAAGTTCCGCAAAAAGATGGTAAAAGACAGGGACAATTAAAAGAAAAAGTTGTCCATGAACAAAAATAAAATAAAATAAAATAAAAATATTATTGCATGGTATAAGCTTTGTTGACTGAGCTGTGGTGGTTGAGGTTGTAAAATTGGGGCCTGCTTTCTTTTGATTTGTTATGCACGCATATTTCTGATCCTGACTACCTTGTGTGGAAAAAGCAAAGAATATTTTTAGAACCCACATAGATAGAAACCCGGGATATGTGAGAGAAAAACAGAAAGTGGTGATCATCCATGAGCGCTGAAAGGAATTTCATTAGAATTCATAGATTGACCACATGGGATTTGGGCTGGATTATGCATAATGGGCCACACAGTGTTGAGTATATCTTTTGCATAAGTATGCTTTTGACACTGGCTATTCACACACACACTTGAGACTCTGGCAGGATATAACTAGAAATTATTTTGCACTGTTGTTCATGATGCTTGCTTAAAGCTTAAATTGGTTTGGACTATGGAGGCATATGGTAAACATGTTGACACAACAAAAATAATTTATCTTTTATTTCTTTGATTTTTGTAGTTTATTTTCCATTGTTCGAGGACGAACAATAATTCTAGTTTGGGGGTATTTGATAAGTGTATTTTATACACTTATTTGTATGTCTAAATTAGGTGTAATTATTGTCGTTTAGAAATATGATGTGATCCGAAAAAAGCGTCAAAATTGAGAAATCAAGATACGGGCAATTCAGCAATATTCTACATAGGAAAATGAATAAGTTTCATGTTGGGCTCGAGTCAAGATTCAATTCACGTCAAAGGATCAGAAATCAAGGCAGAAGGGGCTTTACGACCGTAACCTCCATAATTACGTCCGTAACATTATCAGCGAACAATTTGGGCAGAACAGCGTTTACGGCCGTAACTTGGGTTCTCATGGCCGTAACTAATCCATGGAATTTCACGGCCGTAACATCAATCTTCATGGCCGTAACTAAAATTGAGACATTTTGATCAGAGAAGGACTTACGGCCGTAAGTCCGACTTTTACGGCCGTAAGCGGCGCGAATCAGATTTTCGGGATTTTTAGTATTTCAGTTGATTTGTATTTCCTTTATTGGTTTTTAATTCTTATTCCAATTTTGGTAATTTTGGTTATTTTGGTTATTTTAGGTATTTTAGCCTAATTAGAATTCTATTCAGAGTCAGTTAGCGATTAGGGTTTATTTTTCCTATTTATATGCTTTTCTATTCAATGTAAAAACAGAATACTTTTGATGAATAAAATTATTGAGTGTTTTTACTCTCTCTAAAGGTGAGAATTTTCCCTTTAAATATCGAACTTATCAAGATTCAAGTCTTGTGGCATTCTAAACAATTGAACTTATCAAGGATCTGGACATTCCTTGTGGCGTTCCCCCTTTGTGATTCTTATCTCCTCATCGTAACGGGTCTCGGGTTTAATATACCCCTGGTTCTTGCGTCGTGAGGTCGGGGTTGCATTGTTATCGTCCGTTCCAACCTGGATTCGGAACTTTCCAAGCGTTATTCCGCGAGTTACGACGAGGACCCCCTCCCGGGTTCTCATCATATGGTATCAGAGCTGAACTCTGAATTCAGGTTCTTGTGTTTTACTATCCAGCTTGATTTTTATGTTTATCATCGAGTCTCATAAAAATCATCCATATCCTATTTTTGTTATTTGAGTCTTTGTTTTCAATTTTTCTTGTTCTTCTTTCCAGTAAATTTTTTTCCAGTTTGATCCATAAGAGTCGTCCTAAAAAAATCAAAAGTGTTTTTCGTATTCGATTGTTTTCCAAATCCTGTCCCGTTTGTTTTGTTGCGTTCGTGTCAAATTTTCGGATTTTATTACCAAAAAAAAAATTTATTTTTTATTTTTATTTTTTATTAATTCCGAAAATTTATCATAATTCAAAAAAAAAAAAAAAGTCACTCTGAAATTCAAGAACCACTTTCTTGAATTTCCTTAAATTTTTGATAATTCCTTGCCTTCTCAGTCAAATTAAAATTCTTGATATTCTTTCCTTTCTAGTCAAAATTCAAGAACCACTTTCTTGAATTTCTACAATATTCTTGATTTTCTTTCCTCTCGAGTCAAATTTAAGAACAACTTTCTTGAGTTTCTTTAAAATTCTTGATATTGTTTTCCTTTTCGAGTCACCATAAAATTCCTTCTTGATATTTGTCAATATCTGGACCCTCTTATTTTGAGTCTCTCAAATTTTTGAAAGCTACATAAAGGGATGAATTATGAGTTCGATCCTACCTTCCAGACTAGGTGTCATGTGGGCAGTAAAGTGTGCAATATTATTATTGATAAGGAGTATTATTGCGATCTGGAAAGTACCACCATGGTTGAGGAGTTGGGCTTACCTTTACTACCACATCTCAATCCTTATAGGCTGACGTGGTTAAAGGAGTGTGGGCAGGTAAATGTAACCCACAGGGTTATGGTGAAATTGTCGCTTGGAAGATATATCGATGAATTGTGGTGTGATGTGGTGCCTCTAGAATCTTGTGACATCTTGTTGAGTAGATCGTGGAAGTGTGAGAGGAAAGCAGTCCATGATAAGCGCAGGAATATATATAAATTTGTTAAGGATGGGAAAAGTATTAAGCTTATGTCGTTAACCCCGGAACAAATACTTGAAGAGAAAGTATTGCGAGAAAAGAGGGATGAGCAAAGAAAATTAGGAGATGATGAATGGAGTATGAAGGCTGAATTCATGGAGATGGCCAAGAAATTAATACAGCTAAATAAAGAGATGAAGGCACAAGAGGCTAGAAAAAAGTTAGCCGAGTTGCAAGAGAGAGAAAGGGGAATAGAGGAGGTAGTTAAATTACAAGAAAAGCCTTTGGATATGATTGTTAAGAAGGAGGGAGACTTGAGGAACGAGTTAGAAGATAAAAACTTGTGTAGTGTTGAGGTGGTGCATGAGAAATTAGGAGAGGTGGTAGAGTCCAAAAATTTAGAAGTGGAGGTTGAGTGTGCGAAAAAATAAATTGAAGTAGTTGATCAAACTTCGAGTCTTGAAGTACAGAACAAAATTGTGGAAGAGGAGATTGAAAATAACATTGTTGACAATGATAGGAATGAATTCGAAGTTGGTGTAGAAGTTCAACATTTGAATGTTGAAAGTGTCAATAAAAATATTGAAGAGGTGGTTGAATGTGAAAAATTAGAAGAAGTGGTTGAGAAAAAAGAAGAGAATGAGCAAGAAATTATATTGACTTTTGGAGCCGACGAGAAGGGCCTCGTGGTGGGAAAAAAAGCTATGGAGGTTTTGTATCATGAGTACAAGGATCCATACCTTGTGCATGGAGACGCTAACATTTCCCTCCCCATTTTTTTTTAAAATTCTTCTTGCAGGTTTATTGTGCATGGAAGTTTGATTTCCATCAACCTTGGTCAATTTCCCTCGTGTTTCAATACCTTCTTGTCTACAAATTGGAGGAGCATCATTTATTGAATGCATGTCAGGGAATCGACAATTTTCCGTTTGATCCAGGAGGTACAGTTTGATTTTTCAAGAACAACACCATGATTCGGGACAAATCATCCTAGAGAAGGAGGGAATGGTACGAATCAGGGTGGGCTTGACGGGAAAATCTATAATTCAATCCAAAACAAGAAGTCAAGCAGGTTCGGAGAACGTCAAAGATCAAACATTGCTTGTACGAAGAAGGTTCGAGGCTAAACCAAGTGAGCAAGCCAAGAACAGCTTTATGATTCGGGACGAATCATTTCAAAGGAAGAGGGGATGATGTGATCCGGAAAAGAAGCTAAGAACAATGTTATGATTCGGGACGAATCATCTTAAAGGAAGAGGGGATGATGTGATCCGAAAAAGGCGTCAAAATTGAGAAATCAAGATACGGGCAATTCAACAATATTCTACATAGGAAAATGAACAAGTTTCATGTTGGGCTCGAGTCAAGATTCAATTCACGTCAAAGGATCAGAAATCAAGGCAAAAGGGGCTTTACGGCCGTAACTTCCATAATTACGGCCGTAACATTATCAGCGAACAATTTGGGCAGAACAGCGTTTACGGCCGTAACTTGGGTTTTCATGGACGTAACTAATCCATGGAATTTCACGGCCGTAAAATCAATCTTCACGGCCGTAACTAAAATTGAGACATTTTGATCAGAGAAGGACTTACGGCCGTAAGTCCGACTTTTACGGCCGTAAGCGGCGCGAATCAGATTTTCGGGATTTTTAGTATTTCAGTTGATTTGTATTTCCTTCATTGGTTTTTAATTATTATTCCAATTTTGGTAATTTTGGTAATTTTGGTTATTTTAGGTATTTTAGCCTAATTAGAATTCTATTCAGAGTCAGTTAGCGATTAGGGTTTATTTTGCCTATTTATATACTTTTCTATTCAATGTAAAAACAGAATACTTTTGATGAATAAAATTATTGAGTGTTTTTACTCTCTCTAAAGGTGAGAATTTTCCCTTTAAAAATCGAACTTATCAAGATTCAAATCTTGTGGCGTTCTAAACAATTGAACTTATCAAGGATCTGGACATTCCTTGTGGCGTTCCCCCTTTGTGGTTCTTATCTCCGCATCGTAACGGGTCTCGGGTTTAATATACCCCTGGTTCTTGCGTCGTGAGGTCGGGGTTGCATTGTTATCGTCCGTTCCAACCAGGATTCGGAACTTTCCAAGCGTTATTCCGCGAGTTACGACGAGGACCCCCTCCCGGGTTCTCATCAGAATATTTGCTTTTTAATTTGTGTTTATTTTTTACTTTTCAGAAAATATCCCAAAAGATGAAGAATGATGAAATCAATGGGAAAAACGTATAACTGGATTGCTAATTGGAGCTAAATTGTACAAGTGAGGATTTTGTAACATCAATCGGGAAGGTTCATGGTGCTCAAGTGAACAAATCAGAGGTTGAAGGACCCAAGAGAAGGAATTGAGAGCTTAAATGGGCAAATCGAGAAGAAGATAAAGTTTGGGGACTAAATTGCAACAATTGGAAGTTGAGGATTGAATGTGCAATTAAAAGTCAGGGGCCAACTTACACAGCCGGAAAAAGATGGAAAATTGCATTGCAACGTCCTTCCTCGTGATCGCGGGATTTCTACCACGTGATCGCGAGGTGCCTCGAATTTTTCAATAGAAAGTTTTACCAATGCCTACGT
This sequence comes from Ligustrum vulgare, assembly GCA_963555705.1. NCBI lineage: Eukaryota > Viridiplantae > Streptophyta > Magnoliopsida > Lamiales > Oleaceae > Ligustrum > Ligustrum vulgare. The sequence goes on from OY743187.1 coordinate 33,573,293, forward strand.
GATCGCGAGGTTTTATACCACGCGATCGCTTGACTTTCCGGCTGGGCCAAAATGTGGGCTTTTTCTCGCGATTTTCAAAGAATTCTCTCTTTTTGACCTAGGTTTTCCCTAAAACCTATATATACAAAACATGAGGCACGAAATAAAGACATTTGCCTCTCCATAGAACGAGCAAAACAGAGATTTTAATTCAAATTCTTGGAGATTCAAGCATCGCAAAGGGGCGTGAATTGAAGATACTTGAAGAATTGATAATTTGTGCAATCTTTCCATTCTTCGTTGTTATTTTCAATGAACGTCATTATATTTTTTTTTTCCTATTTAAATATGATGTGTAGCTAAATTTGATGTTGGGATGAACGATGTAGCCTAGTTAATTATTTTAATTCCATATTCCTTGTTTTAACGCTTTAATGCATGTGTTGATTTATTATAGCGTTTAATGCGTGAATGAACTGGCCACTTATTCATGATTTTATGTGTTATTTCCATAATCCGAGAGGTGAGTTAATAACATAGATCTAGGTAATAAATCCGGTAATTGAACGAGAGATAAAGATATACTCTTGTAATTATTGCAGTCGTGTGTGAATTCTTGAATATAATGCATCTAGATAAGGAATATTCGGACCCACTGTAGAGATACAATGTTGACTTATTTAGGTAGGATTGATTTAAACTCGAGAGAGGAATCTCAATTTGAATTAGTAAATTCGATCGAGCACATATTTAGAAAATAAAATCTGGAATTGGAATTGATTTAATTAGCTAGGTGAATTCGTGAATCCCAACTATTTTACAATCGTATTTGAAAACAAAACAATTCTCCAATTTTAAATTCATCAGTTTAATTCTTTAGTTTCAGTTTAAAATCTCAAGTTATTTCGTCCGTTCAAATAAAGTGTAGAACTAAAATATTTCGGTAATTAATAGCAGTCCTCGTGGGACGATAATCTGGACTCCTAGGTCCACTTTATTACTTCTCACGACCTGTGCACTTGCGGGGGTATTTCGCTTCGCAAGATATCAGTGAACAGCGATGATTAAGGCCAATGTGGTGGAGGATCGGGAAGCTACAATTGCTAGGTTTTTGAGTGGGTTGAACAGAGATATTGCCAATATCATTGAGCTGCAACATTATGTGGAACTAGAGGACATGGTGCATATGGCAATGAAGGTGGAAAAGCAACTAAGGAGAATGGGGGCAGTAAGACACTCACTGGGGTCTTATCCTACAACATATCCGAAGCGGGAACACAATGATGACCATGTTCCGAAAGGAAAGGAGGAACCTACAACAACAGGTAGAAATTTTTCTGATCCTCAACCTAATAGGGATAGGAATATTAAAAGTTTTAAGTGTTTGGGTTCGGGTCATATTGCATCTTAATGTCCAAATAAACGGGTGATGATTTTGAGTGATAATGGTGAAATTAGTTCGGAGGATAAATTTAAAGTTGGGGCTAGAAGTAGTGATGACGAAGGATTGACTTATGTTGTTAAAGGTTCGCTTGTTAATCGGTGTGTCCTTAGTTTCGAGTTAGGGTGGATGAAATTGATGAGCAAAGGGACAATCTATTTCACATTAGATGCTTAGTGGGTGAAAATGTTTGTGGATTGGTAATTGATGAGGGAGTTGTACTAATGTGGTTAGTACACTGTTGGTTGAAAAATTGGGATTGCAATTGCAATGGTTGACCGAGTCGGGAGAAATTAAGGTGAATAAGCATATTAGGGTCAATTTTACCATTGGGTGTTATAAGGATAAGGTGGTTTGTGATGTGGTTCCTATGCATGTTGGGTATATTTTATTGGGAAGGCCTTCGTAACATGATAGAAGAGTGGTGCATGATGGGTTTAAAAAACAATATTATTTTTTAAAAGGTCGAAAAAGGATTACTCTTGCTCCTCTATCACCTAAAGATGTCCAAGAGGATCCAATGAAAATAAAAGGTGAGTTTGACGGGAAAAACACAAGAGCTGAGGCCACGACTTCAGAAAAAGGAGAGGAAGTTAAAATTGAAAATAAGAGGGTTGAGGCCACGACCTCAGAAAAAGGAGAACTTGAGTGCAAAAAGAAAAGGAAAAGAGAGTCCACCCCCAAAATGAATTTTTTTTGCACAAAGGCTGATGTATAAGAATTCTTGCCTTGCATTTAACCAATCTAACAAACCCCTCCCCAATTTGGCTAATTCCGTTTTGCAGGTACCCATGTCAAATTCCAAAATTAAAGTTGGGATTGAATGTAATATAAATAGGAAGCAGTTCAAGAGGTCCAAAGGATGCACAAAGTCTCAACATAAGTATCAAAGCAAGTATAAGCATGGTCCAAAAGCCAACAAACCAAGGAGTTGCAAGAGGATTGGACAAGTTCTAGATCCGAGTTCGAATCCTTTTCAAGAGAGGGGCAATGATGTGATCCAAGGTAGAAGATCAAAGGAGAAATCAAGTTATGGGCAATGCAACAATAAACTACATGGGAAAACGAACAAATTTCGTGCTGAGCACAAGTCAAGAATTGAACCGGATCAAGTTGTTTCAAAGGGGAGAAAATTGATGCTGCCGGAACTGCCACATGATCGCTCAAGCCATGGGAGGCGCGATCGCATGATGACATCAAAAATAAGGTAGAAGCTATAGTGATAAACTACACAATCACGCGGTTCACCTGAAACCAGTTTTTTGCGTTTTTTAATTTTATTTCTGTTTTCTTTATTATTTTTCGTATTTTTGAGTTCTTTAGCGACTAGGGCTAGGGTTAGGCACGTTTTGACATTATATTACAGAAGTTTCTATCATTGTAAACACAACTTGAAGATTGAATTGAATTATTGAGAAATTTTCTCATGAAGGGTGATTTTTCCCTTTTCTTGTTCTTCATGAACAATTGAACTTATCAAAGATTCTTAAGTCTTTGTGGCATTCCAACCAGAACTTATCAAGGAGTTGACATCCCTTGTGGCCTTCACCAATCTTGGTTCTTTATTCCGTATCGTTTCCTGCTACATGAATATTGGGTCAAGGATTTATCGTCAATCTATCTTCTTCTTTTTTTAATTATTTGTTCTTGATTTCTTGTTTCTTGTGTTTGGGTTGAATTTAGATCTTTTCTAGGTTATTGTTTTTGTTATTCCGCGTTTTTCTTCGAGATTCCTGATTGGGATGCGTCACAAGCCCAGCATTAGGTACAAATGCCTAGGAATAGGCGTGAGTGGAGGGCTGAAGAAGTCCTCTCTCATGGGGTCATGGGCCTAATAATAGGTACGAGGCGGGGACAGCAAAATGGCACCCACCAACTCATAAGCCTAGAAATAGGCAGGAGAGAAGAGCCGCAGAGGCTCACTCCCAAACCCAAGGGGATCGGCCTAATTATCAAAGACCTAATTACGGCTGGGCTCTATTACCTCGAGGGTGAAACTAGGCACAGCAACCCTGTGACCAACACCATGGTGCAGTAAAATCCAACCATGATGAAAACAACGAATTTCCATCATATGGATTAGACGATGATGAGGAAATAAGCCCTTTCACTGAAGGCATTTAGAGATGTCTAGTACCTACCGACTTTGAAATGCCGGAGATAATGAAGTACTCCGGGAGAGGTGACCCTGATGATCACCTACTGAACCACCTCGCCAGTATGGAAATAGCAGGAGCTACTCCTGCACTAAAATGCAAAGCCTTCTCCTTAACACTTGAGGGGAGTGCTATACGGTGGTACAAAAAACTTCCTCCTGGCAACGTCCATAGTTGGAGAGATTTAAAAATGGCCTTTAAGAATGGCTTCGTTTCCTCCAGGACAGGTCAACTCCCACTCCAACGCCTTCAAGATCTAAGGCAGGGAAGGGATGAGTCTCTGAAAGGCTATTTAGCCCCATTTACGGAAGAAATGCATAGCTGTAAAAATATCACAGAATCTGAAATGTTCTGCACCCTGAAAGGGGGATTAGACATGACCAACATGTTTTGGAGAGATGTGCGGAGTAGAAAATCGAGGGATTACAATGCTCTCGTAAATCTAATGAAGGAGGAAATCATCTCGAAAGAGATGGCAAGGGCTAGAGATAGCCACCCCCAAGAGAGATACAACACTGGGTATCAACCCGGGGTAGCTCAAGGAACAGGGTGTAATAAAGGTTGGTCTGACAATTGTAGCGGAGGTGGCCTACGCCAATTTCCAGGAATCGGATCTAGTTACACAGCTGAAATCATGGAAGCTATTCACAACTTACATTCTGCACTGCCCTTTGTCAATCCTATCACTGCTCCGGAAGGAACAGGTGGAAGCCGAAGCGGAAAGCAATCCATGACTGGGGCATATTGCGCGTACCATCGATTTTATGGACATGCTACAGAGGACTGTAAAGATATACAAATGCTGGTGTTCACCGATATCTCACTATGAGAGATACACCCCCAAGTGTACGGGATCGTGAAAAGTAATAAGTGGATTTGAGAGTCCGGATTATCGTTCTCACAAGGACTGCTATTAAGTATCGAATTGTTTTAGTTCTAAACCTTATTTGAACGGACGAAAGAATTTGAGGTTTTTAAATTAAAACTACAAATTAAACTAAAGAAATAAAAAAATGAAGAATTTTTTTATTTTTTATTTTTTAAATGATTGTAATGTAGTTGGGAATCCCGATTTCACCTAACCAATTATATTAATTCCAATTCCAGTTTTATTTCCTAAATATGCATTTGGTCGAATTCACTAATGTATATTGAAATTTCTCTCTCGAGTTTAAATCAATTCTACCTAAATAAGTCAACCATGTATCTCTACAGAGGGTCCGAATATTCCTTATCTAGATGCATAACACACAAGAATTTATACACGACCGCAGTAATAACAAAAGTATATCTCTATCTCTTGTTCAATTACCAGATTTATTACCTAGATCTATATTATTAATTCACCTCTCGGATTATGAAAAAAACACATTGAATCATGAATTAATGGCCAGTTAACTCACGCATTAAACACAATAATAAATCAACACATGTAACGAATCATTAAAACAAAGGAATATGAAATTAAAATAATCAACTAGACTATATTGTTCATCCCAACATTAAAGTTAGTTACACATCATGATTAAAGAACAAAAACAACAAATAAAAACGTTCATTGAAAATAACAATAAAGAATGGAAAGCTTGCACCAAGTATTGATTCTCCACGTGATCTTCAACTCGTGCCCCTTTGCTATGCTTCGATTCTCTCAAGATTTGAATGATAAAATTTGATTTTATCCTTATTCTTAGGTGAGGCAAAGGTTCTGATTTCGTGTCAAGAGGTTGTATTTATAGTTGGTGAAGAGACCTAGTTGAAGAAGGAAAGAAATTCGTTAAACCCGTGCGCAAGCCTTTTCTTGTATCTTTCCAGCATTCAGCATTTCGATCATATCTTTCTATTCTCTTATCCGATTGAGGTGATTAAAAGTGCATTAGAAAGATAACTCAAAGGTTTATAATTCTTTCTGAAATAGAAGTTTCCTACTTCGAACGTTTACTACCCCAAAATTAGGTCTCAAAGTCCGACTAGAATTCTCTCCAGAATCTTTGGAATCAATTTTATGGTAATATTCTTATCATATTCCATTCCTTTTTGAATTCTACTTACATCCAATTGACTCCTAAAAATCTTCAAAGTATCTTCTTGTCATCCAAATCAATCATTGGATATTTGCAAGTTGGTCCCCTCACGTTTAATTTGCTCTTCAGTCCTTCAACTTTTAATTTATTCACTTTGGCACATTACATCTTTCCATGTTGACGTCATTAGCCTCTCGATTGTCCAATTTAGCTCTAATTAGTATCCAATTATGGATTTTTCTCATCAATTGCCTCATTCTTCATCTTTTGGGATATTTTCTTCAAAGCAAACAATTAAACACAAATTAAATATCATATATTCTAAAACGACAATAATATATTCCAATTTAGACATATAAATAAGTGTATAAAATACACTTATCAGCTGGTAAACAAAAGGCTAACGAGCGAAAGGGAGGAAATAGTACCCCCCGAACAAGGGGATGCCAAACAGGCAGAATGACCAAAGGTTCGATTGAATTGAGCAGAGAGACAACAAACGATACCCTCCCAAGGGAGGAATCAACAATCGCTGTAGAGAGCAAGACCACGATAGAAACAAAGCTCCAGTGCTTGATAAAAAAAAGTCAAAGAATTGCCCCATGCTACAAATGATCCACTGGTCCGAGAGATCGACACAATATTTGGAGGGCCCCATCCGGGAGGGAGCACAAACAACTCCCAAAAGCGATACATTAGGGAAGCCAAAAAGCCCGCCAACGTGAATTATCATATGAATTCGTACCCTGCTGGGACTTCAAGGACGGAGCCCATCACATTTACTTTGGATGACGCGATTGGGGTGCATTTCTCGCACAATGATATGCTGGTAATTCGGATGGTGGTAGCCAGAAATGGATTGTCCCGCATGCTGGTAGATGGTGATACCTCGGTAAATGTGATTTATGAGATAACCTATGATAAGATGGGAATTAGTACCCCACTTATTCCAGTCTCAAACCCCATATATAGCTTCACCGGGGATAGAATTGTTCCCAGGGGATCCATAATCCTCATGGCCGAGGTGGGGCAGACGCAAACCATTTCCAGGATTCCGATGGACTTTTTGATCGTAGATAAAACTTCTTCATACCATGGGTCAATCGGAAGGCCAAGACTTAGTGACCTAGGGGCCGTTACCCATACGAAGTACATATGCATGAAGTTCCCGACTGAGAACGGAATGGCAACTGTTAGAGGGAGTCAAACTGATTCACGGTCATGCTATCCGAATGCTATTTGAAAATTCTAAGATTGGAGTGTCAATATGATCAGTAATGTAGTAAAGGTCGAGCTGGTTCCAGATCCTGAAAAATGGGATACAGAATTTACTGTAAATACAGACGTCACAATAGCGAAAGAGGAAGATGTGGCAGATTTAGACCCCAGAATGACAGGTGCAAAATGTTGCACTACCCCAATTGAAAAGCTGAAATGTTTCTCTATCGATCCCTTAGACCAAATGAAGGAGTTGCAGATCAGAAAACACTCGGCGATTGAGTTCAAAGAACAATTAAAAAGCTTTCTCTTACGAAATCTTGACATGTTCGCATGGAAACATGATGACATGGTGGGATAGACCCTAGGGTGGCCTGCCACAGGCTTCAACTTGATCCAAGTCACCCTAGACATAGGCAGAAGAGGAGACCTATGAGTCCGGAGAAGTATGAGGCCTTGAAAGAGGATGTGTCGAAGCTATTGAAAAATGGCTTCATCAAGGAATACTGCTATCCGAAGTCGGTGTCCAACCAAGTACTGGTCCCTAAACAAAATGGGAAGTTATGGGTATGCATTCATTTCTCTGACCCGAATCTGGCATGCCCGAAGGATAGCTTTCCCTTGTCCCGGATTGACCAATTAGTTGACTTTATGGCATGGCATGAAATGTTGAGCTTTATGGACGCATTTTCCGGATACAACCAGATCCCCATGCACAAGTCCAACAAAGAGCACATCTCCTTTATCATAGACAGGGGACTCTACTATTATAGGGCCATGCCCTTTGGGTTAAAAAACGTAGGAATCAAAGGTTAGTAAATCAGATGTTTTCAAAGCAGTTTGGAAACACCATGGAAGTATACGCGGATGACATGCTGGTGAAAAGCATGGTCATCTCCAAACATGTCCACCATTTATCGGAGACCTTTGATATACTAATAAAGTACCGAATGAAGCTCAACCCTATAAAATGTGCCTTTGGAGTAGCTTCGGGAAAGTTTCTTGATTTTATGGTGAATAGCAGGGGAATTGAAGCCAATCCAGATAAAATAAAGGCCTTGCTAGATATGCACTCACCCTAGAGCCCTAAAGAAGTACATAGCTTATTTGGAAGAGTCGCTGCATTAAGCAGATTCGTGTCCAAGTCTACTAATAAATGCTTTCCTTTCTTTAAGGTCCTGAAAGGAGGAAGAATATTTCAATGGAAGCATGAATACGAACAACCCTTTACAGAGTTGAAGGAGTTCCTAGGACAGGCCCCTCACCATCCAAGCCCAAGGTCGGAGAGCCACTATTCCTGTATTTAGCCATCTCCAACGAACTGTTATCTCTATCTTAATCAAAGAGGAAGATGGGAATCAAATTCCAGTGTACTATGTGAGCAAAGTCTTGCTAGATGCTTAGACACGCTACCCTGACATGGAGAAACTCGCTTTAGCTCTACTCACAGCAGCTCGTAAGGTTCGCCCCTATTTTCAATCACATTTCGTCCGAGTACTTACGAATTTCCCCATGAGACAAGTATTATAGAAACAAGACGTTTCTGGAAGGTTAATGAAGTGGGCCATAGAGATTAGCCAATACGACCTGATATATGTGCTCCAGACAGCAGTGAAGGGGCAAATGTTGGCAGATTTCATGGCTAAGTTTACCCACCCACCGAAGGTGGAGATGCTTGAAAATACAGGAGACTCTCAAGAATTGGGACTATTCATTGATGGATCTTCTACCGAAGGAAGGTTGTTTCCGGTATAATACTAGTGAGCCCAGAAGGGTACAAGCTACATAGCACAGTCTGCTTCGATTTTAAAGCTTCAAACAATGTAGCTAAATACGAAGCACTTTTTCCAGGAGTAAAGCTAGCAATAGATTTGAAGATCAAATCATTAACAGCAGATAGTGATTCCCAACTCGTTGTGAGCCAAGTAGATGGGCAGTTCGCTGCCAAGGAAACCGCGATCATCGCATACTTGAAGAAAGTAAAAGATCTGGTAGCTCATTTTGAGAATTCTAGTTGATTCATATTCCTAGATCTGAAAAATTCGAATGTAGATGCTTTATCCAAATTGTCAAGTAGCAAGGACACCGAACTCCTCAACATGGTGCCCATTGAACATCTATCGATCTCCTCTATTAAGCCAGGGGCAAAAATATGTGCAATAGAGGAGGAGAGTTCTTGGATGACACTCATTCTTGCTTACTTAAAATATCAGACTCTACCAGATGATTTGGAGGAAGCTCAAAAATTACAAAGGCATGCAGCTAGCTTCGTCCTCATCGATGGGTTGCTCTATAAACAAAGTTACACCGAGCCTTTAATACAATGCCTTAGTCCACCAAAAGGCAGGTATATAATCATGGAGATTCACAAGGGAATCTGCGGAAACCATGCTGGGGGATTATCCTTGGCTCGAAAAGCCCTGAAACATGGGTACTTCTGGCCCACTATGCGGAAGGACGCACGTGACTTCGTCCGAAGTGTGATTAATGTCAACGGCATGTTGCCATACCAAACCGACCACACCACAAATTAAAGGTGGTAACCATCCCTTGGCCTTTTGCAAAGTGGGGAATGGATATCATTGACCCCATGCCCCGAGGTAGTGGAAACAACTGCTTTGCGATTGTTGCGATAGATTACTTCACCAAATGGATCGAAGCAGAACCCTTGATCAAGATCATCAAGGAAAGCACTTCCAAATTCCTTTGGAAGAACATCATCTACGATTTCGGTGTTCCACACTCATTTGTAACTAATAACACGAAGCAATTCAAGAACGGAACGGTAGACAAGCTGTGCGATGACTTGGAAATCTATAAGCTATTCTCATAACCACATCATCCCCAAGCAAATGGTCAAGTCGAAGCGATTAACAAAACCATTAAAAACACTTTGAAGAGGAAACTAGAATCGAAGAAGGGTGCGTGGGTAGATGAACTCCCCCAAGCCTTATAGGCACTTCAGACTACCTCTCACACCGCAATTGGGGAGACCCCCTTCTCGATGGCTTACGAATCCGAGGCAATATGCCCAATAGAGATTAGAGTGCCTTCCCCTTGCATAATTCACTTCTACAAGGCAATAAATGAAGAGGTTCAAAAGGCAGATCTAGACTTCCTTGTAGAAAAAAGGAATGAATCGCAAGTTATGTTAGCGTGCTAACAAGAAAAGATGGTCCGCTACTACAACAAAAAGGTAAAGAAGAGGTTTTTCAGAATTGGAGATCTAGTCTTGAAAAAAGTACTTCTTTCAACCCAAGAGCCTGTAGTAGGAACTATGGGTCCTAACTGGGAAGGGCCTTATAAGATTACTGCCGAGGTGGTACTAGGGACTTACAGAATAGAGGACTTGTCTGAGATACGCATGCATAATCCTTGGAATGTGGATCATCTCTGCTGCTATTACCAGTAATATTGACCTCTTTTCTTAAGACGTGTACCTTTTATTTTGTAAAAAGTTATTCGAATGAAGCATTTCCCTATAAAGTGCATGTTATCTTGACGCATGGAAAAATGGTCCTAACAAAGGACTCCGTCTCCAGATAGGCACTTCGCCCAAATCGGCGTTCATGGAGCTCGCTTATCAAAATGAAGCCTACAAACTTAATCAAACAAAGCTTGCACATTGACCATCGTTCAATTAAACCTAACCGATAGACAAAAATGTCTTTAATGCTTAAGTTTGAGGGACTATCATATAAGTAATAATTTTCAACTCCTATCATTTTTAGGCCTTATAGTCAGATCTTATAGTTCGATTGAGTGTGCTTATAGTCAGATTTTATAGTTTAACTGAATCATGTTCACCTCAAATCAAGTTTTGCTCATCTTATGATTACAAAATAGATTGAATAATATGTAAAAAGAGATGAATAAGCAAGGAGAAGCATAAAAAAAATTATATGCAGAATCAAGTATCGAAACAATAAGAAGAAAATACAAAAGACTGCTAGCAACAAAAAATACATGTATCATTAGAAAATATTAACATCCTATGTAGAAATGTTGGGAGGATTAGAAGGGTCGGCATTTTTGGTAGAAGGGTCGCCAGCAGTTTCTTCTGATGGATCTTCCTCACCAACATCTTGAGGCTTCGGGTAGAAGGTCTCTATCCTGGAAAGGTCCAAGCCTGAGAAGTCATCCTTCACGTCATTTAAGGCCATCCACACCCCAACATTTCCAAAGAACTGCTGCATGGCCTCGTACTCCGGGGTGTTTTCAAAAGTATCCTTGAAATTTTGAACACCGCTAGCCACTTTGGCCTCAACATCCCGCTCCATGGAGGAAAGCTTCTCCTCTACCCCTTTTAATGCCTCCTCTCCAGCAAATCTGGCCTTTTTCTCCCTCTCCAACTCATGGGTAAGCCCTGCCACCTTATCTATAAGGCTCCTCTTCTCCGCATTTGTTTTGTCAAGAGACTCAGAAGTTATCGATTGGGCTCGGACAACCTCGTTGAACTTTTTTGAAAATCTAGCAACATCGGCATCTATAGCCTCTAAGTTCTATTTGAACTTCTCATTGTCTTCTTTTAGGCATTTCGAAATTAACTTCTCTTCGTGAAGAGATTTTTCGATCGCCTTTACAGAATCTCGAAGCTCATTAGTCTACTTCACCATGTTGTCAGCATTCTAAAGGGTGGTCTCAACACTTCTCTTCTTTAGCTCTAAGTATCTAACGGAGGATTCGGCACCATCTATTTGAGCCAAATCCTAGCATTCATGGCCTGGGCTGCGGTCAATTTTTGGACGGGTGACATATTGGAGGAACAAATTTCCCAACCCTCGGTCCAAAAGTGTTCCATCGCTAGAACAGCTTTAGTAGAGGGGAAGCTGGAGAATCCTGGAGAGAAAAGTCCAAAGTGGACTCCTTGGCTCGCAAGGTGGCCTTTGTGTGACCAAGTTCGGTAGCAACTTCTGGGGTTACGTCCTGGTCTATCCCAAGAACAGTAGCCATAGTCTCCTCTTGGTCAGAGGAACCAAGGGCCTAGAAAAAAGGGTATGGTCCTCAAGCACCTCCTTTTCCTCTAAGGAGACCCTTCTGGAAGGGTAAATCAGCTTCCTTTGTCTCGGAAGTTTCCGTCACTCCCTTGCCTCTCCTCAGCCACTTCAACGGAGGCACATATGACTCCTCCACCTCTACAACATCCTCATTGGAAGAATCGGCAGGCAAAATCCTTTTGGATTTTTTCTCTTCCTTCTTCTTGGGCTCTTTCTCTATCTCCGAAGCAGAGGCCTGCTTGGCACCGAGCTACTTTTTAACCTCCAATAAATGTTGACCTTTAGGTAGCAGGACTGGTGGGGGAGGTAGCACTGAGATAGGCTTTACAAGCTTCATAGTAGAGGCATCAGCTTCACTTTTTGCAGCCTCCACTTGGAAACTGTCAAGCAAAGACTTTTGCTTACGCTCCTCGTCATTCCCCGGCCTCAGCGAGATGGGAACCTTTTTTTCCAGCAAGCCTTTGAGAGAGACCTTAGGAAATTCTTTAGACCTATTCAGAAAGTGAACATTAGTTAAAAGCACCTACATCAATAATACATATAGTGATGGGGAGGTAAAAGTTTACCCATATCTCGCATAAGTTCGTGCTTAACAAAAAGCTTTTTTTTTACTATCACTTCTGAGAAGGTAGCATGGTATGCAAAGAGCTTCTTCACCACGGCCAAATCCTCCTCAGAAAGAAGATGTGCGTACTATTGCCCTACAGAATCACATAGGAAGCAACAGTTAGACGTTAAAATAACTCACCTCGGATTACATTACACTCACATTCACACTAAAAATACAAAGACTCACGAAGGTAAGAGAGAGTCCGGGGAACAGTAATTTCAGGAGCTGGGTCTGAAGGAGAACACTACCAATCGCTGGCTACCTAAAACCACTGAGTCCTCCAATGCTTCATAGGATGTCGAAGGATGTTGTCCCCTAGGAATAATATAGTACCAATCCGGATCATCGGCCTTATTCCTCCTAGCCATCTTTTTCAAAGTATAAAGAGTGTGGATGACGTAAAGTGAGATCGGGTAATCTGGATTGACTTCCTGCCATACTAACCAGGTCCTTACAACCTGTGTCCAGAAGTTTGGAGCCACTTGATATGGGCACAAGTTATAACTCTGGAGCGGGGCCCTAGAGAAGGGATGAAGAGGCAAGTACATCCCATATTAGAATGCGTCAAGGAGTACTACTGATAAGTGTATTTTATACACTTATTTATATGTCTAAATTAGAATATATTGTTGTCGTTTTAGAATATTTACTATTTAATTTGTGTCTATTTGTTTACTTTTTAGAAAATATCCCAAAAAGATGAAGAATGAAGCAATTGATGAGAAAAATGCACAATTGAATGTTACTTGGAGCCTAATTGAGCAATTGAGGAGTTTATGACAACAATCGAGAATCATCCATGCTAAGAAAGTGAATAGATTAGAAGTTGAAGGACTAAAGAGCAAATTAAACATGAGGGACCAACTTGCAAATATCCAATGATCGATTAGGATCACAAGACGATATTTTGAGGATTTTTAGGAGTTAATTGGATTCAATTAGAAGTAAAAAGGGAATGAAATATGATAAGAATATTATCATAAATTAATTCCAATCGCACAAGATTCTGTACAAATTTCTAGTGGGACTTTGAGACCTGATTTTGGGGTAGTAAACGTTAGAATTGGAAAAATTCTATTTCAGAAATAATTGTATCCCTTTAAGTTATACTTATAAATCACTTTGAATCACCTCAATTGGATAAGGAAATAGAAAGATATGGTCGAAATACTGAATGCTGTGCAGATACCAAAAAAGACTCGCGCGCGGGTTTGACAAGTTACTTTCCTTTCTCGACCAGGTCTCTTTCTCCAACTATAAATACAACCTCTTGGCACAAAAAAGAGGACCTTTTCCTCTCCTAAGAAAGAGCCACAATTGTGAATTAAACATCAAATTCTTTCGGAATCAAGCATCGCAAAGGGGCGTGAATTGAAGATAATTGAATAATCAAAACTTAGCGCAAGCATTTCTTTCTTTATATTTTCAATGAACGTTTATTATTATTGTTTTTTCTCTTTAATTATGATGTATAACTAATCTCCATGTTGGGATGAACGATGTAGCCTAGTCATATTATTTTAATTCCAAATTCCATTGTTTAATGTTTTGTTGCATGTAATGATTTATTATTGTTCTTAATGCTTGAATTGCTTAATCACCAATTCATGATATATTGAGTTATTTTCATAATCCGAGATGTGAGTTAATAACTTAGAATGTGGTAATAAATCCGATAATTAAACAAGAGATAGAAATATATTTTGTTGTTATTGCCGTCGTGTGTAAATTCTTGTATTTATTACATCTTGATAAGGAATATTCAGACCCGCTGTAGAGATACATGGTTGACTTATTTAGGTAGACTTGATTTAAACTCAAGAGAGGAATCTAAATATATATGGTCACAATAAATGCAAGTCAATAAATACAACAATAAATGCACAAGATAATAAATAGCCTAAATTCTTAATACAAGCATTAAAATCAACTAAGATAGGTCAAGCTTCATCAATCATCCCAACACTAAATAACTTAGCCCATAGTGAAATGACAATTAAATTCAACAATTAAATACATCATTTCAACTATGAAGTAAAATAAATAGAGAAATATGAAGATTAAGCAAAAACACTTCCCTTCACCAATGATTCTTGCTTCAAAATATCACTATTCTTCCACAATAATGTTGGTATTTCTCCCCAAATCAATATTCATCAACAAAACTATACAACTTACAAGAGAAATTACAAGATGAAATGAGATAAAAATGAAAGGGAAAGAGAGAACTAGGGTTTCTTGACTTGAAAGAGGAAGAAGAATGAGGAAAAACCTAACCAAAATTCCCATAAAATGCTCAAAAACGAGTAAATCCGCGTTCAACAGCTTTTGGGCTGAACTGGGTCGGCCCAGAATATTTTTCAAAATTATGACCACGCGATCGCGCGCCTGAAGGACTGGCAATCGCGTGGTTGACCTTGTGAGTCTCGGGTTGGATTTTTGGCCTAATTCGCGAACGCGTTGTTCACCTAGGCGCGATTTTGCAGCTCCGTCCTTCAATGATTTGTAATTGGGGTCGTCCAACTTTCAATGTAGATCAACTTGGTCCCCAAAGTTTTCAATTTCTTTAAATTGAGCCCTTTCAAAAGTGCATATGAGTCTGTCAACTTTGGAAACTTGCAATTTAGTCCTTCGATCAATTGCACATGCGATCCACAACCTTCCGGAAGAGACAATTTGGTCCCCAAACTTTGACTCTTTGAAGGATTTGACTCTTTTCTCCTCAATTTCTTCAATTATTCATCCATTTATCTCCTTTCTTGTGTTTTCTCCATGTAGTTGAATGTTGAACCTATTTAATCGCGAAATGTGCACAATTAAATAGATATTTGTCTAAATTGCTCAAAAAGTATCACCAAAAATATATGAAATATGCATGTAAAATGCACTCAACAAATACCCCCAAACTTAAACTCTTGCTCGTCCCGAGCAAGAATATTTACATGCATCTACAAAAATAATGACATAATGATCAACAATGCTAGATAACTTGCAATCTTCTATTAGTGTGAAATTGCATAATTAATTCGAAATTATGTTCCCAAATAATGCTACGAAAATGAGTTTGGCTTATCCGATGTTCGATCGGTGTGTGTGCATAGTCCCTTTCAATCGTCAATAAGATTCAAGAATGTTGATGAGTAGAGAGGTTTCAAGTAAAAAATAACCCACCATTAGTGTCAATTCTTTCATTTCCCACTCGTGACATTCATTCCCCAATAAATCTTTTTCTTTCCTCTCCCGGGATGCAATTCTAGAGGGTACTCTCAAATCGCTCTTTTCTTTTACCACTCTAGTTTGGGCGTGTTTTACCGAAAATCTCGAAAACCTAGAAATGCAGTGACTCTCCACTAATGAGTGCTTTGACATTCAAGTTTATACTAAGCAATTTAAACCCACTATTCATCTAAGCCCTTATGCAAGTACAAATGCATGATTTCTAACAACTAACATGATATTTGCTCGTGACTTCCCCACTCCCTTAAGCTTTCTAATTGACCCATGTAGCGAGCTTTATGTCGGTAGCTCCCCGATTTTTTAGATCAAAGGGTACCAGGTTTCAAAATACCCCTACGGACTTATTAACTCGAGTCAAAAAGGCTACGAAGTGGGGTAGACTTATTAAGCCAATGCAATGATAATGTACTTTTTTTTTCAAGTGTGTGTGTGAATACCCTACTCATTAAGCTTTCTAATTGACCCATGTAGCGAGCTTTCGGCAGGTGACTCCCAAGTTTCAAACTTAAGGTACCAAGTTTCAAGATACTCCTACGGGCTTAATAACTCAAGTCAAAAAAGCTTTGAGATCGGACAATGCAATGCAAAAATTAAAATGGGCTTAGAACTCTAGCATATGGTTATTACTTAGCTTATACTTGGAGAAAGACACTCCACACAAAAATTTACTTCCACATGCATGGAATCACCACACGTCTAGACCGTCTCCTTCACCGGGTCAACCACCCCCAAACTTATCTTACATTAGGATCAAGAGATTTAGAGTATTGGAAAACATTTGATAGGTTGATAAAAATAAAAATACAAGCTCACAACCTTGTTCATCTACTCCTTTAACCTCTTCTCCCTTCAACAATTCCCAAACTCATCGATAATTAAACATGACTATTGTGTTCAATGTACATAGGATCTTTTACATGGATAAGCATTTTATAGAAAGTAGCACAAGCAGCACATTTGGTCATAACTCATGAATTAACAACAATTTCAAACATCAAAATCTTATAAGCCGGCAAGGCTATCTAGCATGTCAATATTCTAAACAAAATAAACAATTTCAAACATCAAAACACCAAGGGCCGGCAAGGCAATCTAAAATGTTCACATAGCAACATGATCCCAACACCCCCAAACTTAAATCAAACATTGTCCTCAATGTTGACAATAGCATAATAAAAAGAAAACGAATGGGTGATGGAACTTTCTCAGATTGATGCGTGAATGACGTTCCAAATTGACCTAAGTTTTGATTCTCTTGATACGCAATCTCCCCCAAACTTGTTGAGGACAAGGTTGCTTAGGATTTCAAAAATTTTGAACCTACAAAAGTTGGTGATTAACCAAGTTAGACATAATAAAAATGCAACAAGTAAATATCAACAAGTAATTAAAAGAGTAGAAATTTGGGTTGCCTCTCAAAAAGTGCTTGGTTAGAGTCGTTAGCTCGACTTTAGGATAGGATCACTCTGTATCTGCAAGAGAGATGGATGACTTCTCCTTTTCATAATCACCACCCAAGTATGGCTTCAAGCGTTGCCCATTGACTTTGAAGTTCCCTTTGCTTCCATGATAAAGTTCGACCGCTCCATGTGGGAAGGTTTGAGCAATTGTGAAAGGTCCCGACCATCTAGAGCGGAGTTTACCTGAAACAATCTAAGTCTTGAGTTGTAAAGAAGTACTTTTTGCCCGACTTGGAAGTCCCGCTTCATGATGTTCTTGTCATGCCACTTCTTTGTCTTTTCTTTGTAGATCCGAGCATTCTCATATGACTCAAGGCGCAACTCATCCAGTTCATTGAGTTGGAGTAGTCTTTTCTCACCGGCCGACTTCATATCAAAATTCAAGACTTTTGTTGCCCAATGGGCTCGGTGCTCAAGCTCAACCGGGAGATGACATGCTTTTCCAAATAGAAGGCGAGATGGAGACATACCAATGGGGGTTTTGAAAGCGGTGCGGTATGCCCATAATGCATCATCCAATTTCTTGGACCAAACTTTCCTCAAGGCATTCACCGTCACTTCAAGGATCTTTTTCAACTCTCTATTTGAAATTTCAACCTGCCCACTTGTTTGTGGATGATAAGGAGTGGATATTCGATGTTTGACTCCATACTTGGTTAAAAGTGAGTCGAAGAGGCGGTTACAAAAGTGTTTTCCTCCATCACTAATGATAGCTCGAGGGCTGCCATAACGAGTAAAAATATTTTTCTTTAAAAAGTTCACCACCACTCTAGCATCATTGGTGGAGAATGCTACCGCTTCTACCCACTTTGACACATAATCCACCGCAACTAAAATGTATTGATTTGAAAAAGACGGTGGGAAAGGTCCCATGAAATCAATACCCCAAACATCGAATATTTCCACTTCTAAAATAGAATTCAAAGGCGTTTCATTTCAATTAGAGATATTACCTCGGCGTTGGCATCGATCACATTTGGACACAAGTGTGTGAGCATCCTTGAACAAAGTGGGCCAATAAAATCCCAACTGAAGAACCTTTGATGCGGTTTTCACTGCACCAAAATGACCTCCATAAGGAGAAGAATGACATTGTTCAAGAATCTTCTCCATCTCCTCCTCGGGTACACACCTTCTCATGATTTGATCCGGACCCCTTTTGAACAACAACGGGTCATCCCAAAAATAGTACTTGATATCCCTAACGAACTTCTTCTTTTGTTGATAAGAGCGGTCCGGGGGAGTGATGCCACTTGCAAGAAAATTCACATGGTCCGCATACCATGGCACACTAGAAGCTTGTAGAAGATCCATGATTTGGAAAAGTTGCTCATCCGGGAATACCTCACTTATCTCTTCATCAATAACTTCCTCAGTTTGCTCAAGTCTAGATAAGTGATCGGCTACAAGGTTTCGGTCCCTTTTTTGTCACGAATCTCCAAATCAAACTCTTGGAGAAGAAGAACCCATTTAATTAATCACGACTTGGCATCTTTCTTTGCCAATAAATACTTGAGGGCCGAGTGGTCGGTATATACAATCACCTTGGAACCAATAAGATATAATCGAAACTTATCAAAGGCAAAGACCACTGCTAGCATTTCCTTCTCGGTAGTAGCATAATTCAATTGAGCATCGGTCAATGTTCTACTAGAAAAATAGATGACATGTAAGATTTTGTCCTTCCTTTGTCCCAACACCGCCCCCACGGCATAATCACTTGCATCACACATGAGCTCAAAGGGAAAACTCCAATCCGGAGCCACAATAATAGGTGTCGTAATGAGTTTCTCTTTAAGAGTGTTAAAAGCTTAGAGACACTCTTTAGAGAAATCAAATGTGGCACTCTTCTCAAGCAAAAAACAAAGTGACTTTGTAATTTTTGAGAAGTCCTTGATGAATCTATCTATATATAAAAACAAAGTAGCCATCACCAAAAATACACACACACTTTCCCTCCAAAGATTATTTGCTAAATTTGGAAAGTTTTTGCCAAAAAACAAAAGAATTAAAAATAATAAAAATTAAAGTGCAATGGGAATTGAAACCATTTCAAAATTTAATGGTTGAACAATCCAAACTACAAATTGTAATTATTGCAAATTTTAATTACACTTTTAAGCATTACATGTATTTGTCCCCCCCCCACCCCCCACCCCCCCACCCCCCAAAAAAAAAAAGTTTTGAGTATTGTTAAATTATATATAAAATAATGGTCATTAAATTTCTTTTTTTTTAAAAAAAAGAATTTGATGTTTTCGAGATAAAAATTAGTAGTTGAAATGTGGAGAGAAAGATAAGTGTGATAAAAAAAAGTTTAAAAATGTGTTTTTAAAAAACATTTTTGTTAAACAGAAATACTTCGTTCCAATTTCAAAAAATAACAATTTGAATTTATTTATTGTGTTTTTACAATAGGATGATTGATTTTATTATAATTATTAATCTTATAATAATGTATCATATTTTTTTATTTTTTTTTTTTGTGAAAAACTAACATCGAAAGCATCATAAGTCTAATTTAAAAAATAAATAGATAATTTTCAATTGTTATAAAAAAGTATTCAAAATCGGTTATTTAGAAATTTTGTTAGATTTTTGAAAAAAAAAAAGATTATTCAAAAATAATCTGTTTAATCATAGAGTGATTACTTTGGTAGAGTAATATTAAATTTTTTCTAGAGATATAAAATTATATTACAAAATGTGTTAAAAAATATTTAAATAATCCGAAAATGTTTAGTTTAAAGAACGAAAAATGTTTTAGTTTAAAGAACTTAAGAACATTCCTTAATCCTTATATTGTGTATTTTTTTTTTTATAAGTTTTCCAATTAAATTATATAAAAAAAGATTAAATGACTAATCCAGAAATTTTCTTTCAAATAGAATAATTTCATACTTGATTAAATACTTTATATTTTTTTCAAATACAACGTTCATTTATATTATTCTTGATTTTTTTTACAATGATTATGTTTTAATTTGAGAGTAAACAGAAAATATAACCTCTATAAAATTGTCTCAAAAATCAAACGTATAAAATAATTTAACATACATTGTCTATAACAACAATATTATTTAATTTCAAAATTACCAATTCATAACAAATATAGATTTATGGTTGTTAATTTTAGGGCTATCCACATAATTACACTACTTTTAGGGATCAAATTGAATTTTACTTGAATTTTATAAAAATTAAAAATTACTTATAATAAAATTTTAAAAACTGAAAAATACTTCATAATCACGTGAAGTAACACAATCTGATACTTTTGATATTTCTCAAATATGTTAGTATCACGGTATGATACCTATGATACTTTTCAATTTTTTTTAATAACAATGAAGTATTTTTCAAAAATTTTTGTTTGGGTAGTAAAAATCAGTTTTATTATCTAAAGTAAGTAATCTGTACAATTTTCCCTTAATGTTATTTATTAGAAGAAAAAAGTCCAACAAACAAATAAACAATAAATAAAAATAAATAAATTCAAAAAGAAATTTTTTTTAAAAAAAAAATCCTATAAAGATTAGGATTTCCTAATTTTGATTAGTTTTGTACATGTTACATTTCAAATTTTGATCGGTTTTGTCTTTTTTAAAATTTTGAATTCGATAATAGTTTTTATTAAAATGTTATTGTATTATTTTTTTATTTTTCATGATTGTATAATTAACATATTTTCATAAATTTTGATCGAAATTAATATCACAAACATATTCCCGTGCATCGCACAGGTGAAAATACTAGTCTCCTATAAAATCTCGCATACTCCAGGAAGCTTCTTATGCCCTTTATCGAGGTTGGAAGAGGTAATTTTTCAATAACTTGGATTTTTGCCTTACCAACCTCAATTCCCTTACTTGAAATTCGGTGTCCAAGAATTATCCCCTCTCGAACCATGAAATGGCATTTTTCCCAATTCAAAACCAAGTTGGTATCATCGCATCTTTTAAGCTCAATACTCAAATTATTTAAGCAATCATCAAATGAAGTGCCAAAAACCGAGAAGTCATCCATAAATACCTCAATAAATTTCTCCACCATGTCGGAGAAGATACTCATCATGCACGGTTGGAAAGTGGCAGGGGCATTGCAAAGACCGAAGGGCATCCTCCTATATGCAAAAGTTCCATATGGGCATGTGAATGTTGACTTCTCTTGATCCTCCGGGGCTATAGGAATTTGATTATAGCCCGAATACCCATCTAGGAAGCAATAATGAGAGTGACCCGCCAATCTCTCAAGCATTTAATCGATGAATGGAAGGGGAAAATGATCCTTCCTAGTAGCATTGTTGAGCTTTCGATAGTCAATACAAACTCTCCACCCCGTCACTGGACTTATTGGAAGAAGCTCATTATTTTCATTCTCCACCACGGTAACACCTCCTTTCTTTGGCACTACTTGCACCGGGCTCACCCATGCACTATCCGAGATTGGATAGATCAAGCTACTTCACCACTTCGGCTCTTACCACTTCCTTCATGTTAGGATTTAACTGACGTTGATGCTCCACCGAAGGTTTGAAATCATCCTCCATAAGAATTTTATGCATGCATAATGAAGGGCAAATACCTCGAATATACGAGATGGTCCATCCAATAGCCTCCTTGTGCTCCCTCAATACCCGAAGCAATTTATCTTCCTCCACTTCATTCAATAAATTAGAGATAATGACCAAAAGGGTAGAAGATTCCCCAAGTTAGCATACCTCAAATGAGAAGGAAGAGGCTTTTGCTCGAGGGTAGGTGCCTTCTCGAGAGATGGTAGTGGTGGTGAAGAACTCTTTTTCAACTCCTTAAAGTATGGGGCCCTCTTATGTTGATATTGTGGTGATGCCTCCAAGTAGTGAGCCTTTTGTTCAACTTCATGATCATCATCCTCAATAGTCAAAGAGTGGACAATGTAAGACTCCAATGGATCCTTTGAAAGCCCACGGTTGAAGGAGTTCACCACTAGATGATCAATTACATCCACCCGAAAGCATGAATTTGACTCCGAGGGATATTTAATGGCCTTCAACACATTGAAGGTGACTTGCTCATCTTGCACCCTCAAAATCAATTGCCATTCTTGCACATCAATAAGCGCTCTCCCGGTTGCTAGAAATGGCCTTCCCAAAATGATTGGAATGTCATGATCTTCCTCCACGTTAAGAATAATGAAATCCACCGGGAAGATAAATTTATCCACCTTCACAAGAACATCCTCAATGATACCCAGATGATATTTGATGGACCTATCCACCAATTGTAGAGACACGGTGGTTGTTTTAGCTCCCCCTAATTCTAATTTCCTGAAAATGGACAAATGCATCAAATTAATGCTAGCACCAAGATCACATAAAGCTTTATTAAAATTAACATCACCAATAGTGCATGAAATAGTAAAACTCTCTGGATCTTTAATTTTTGGAGGAAGCTTGTTTTGAATGATTGCACTACATTCCTCAGTTAGCATACCGTCTCATGTTCTTCAAGCCTTCTTTTGTTGGATAGAATATCCTTCATGGACTTGGCATATCTTGTCATTTGAGCTAATGCATCGGTAAAAGGAATGTTGATGTGTAGCTTCTTGAACACTTCCAAAAATTTTCCAGATTGACTGTCAAGCTTTTGCTTTTGCAACCTTTGAGGAAAGGGGATAGGAGGCACATAAGCTTTGATCTGTGTTGGAGCTTTTGATATTGATGATTCATACTCAACCTCTTTGGGCATTTCAACAACCTTTTCGGGTGCTTCAATAGGCTCATTATCTTCAATAGGATCCTTGTTTGATTGAGTTGTTGGTTGTGGGGTCGAGATCTCGGGCAATTGTACCCCACTCCTTGTTGTAATAGCTTGAACATTCTCCCTAGGATTTGTCTCGGTGTTGCTAGGCAAAGCTCCTTGTTGCCTTTCCGGGAGAAGTCTATTTGGCCCACTTGCTTCTCCAAATTTTTCAAAGAGGCATCATTGCGTTCTTGATATTGCAATTGATGATTTGCTAGCTTGGTGATAGCCTCTTCCCATCCCTCTTTCTTTTCTTGTGGCTTTGGATTCAAAATATTTTGATTGTTTCCATATGATAGATTAGGATGATTTCTCCAACCGGGATTGTATGTAGGAGCATATGGATTGAACCCTTGGTGTTGGAAATTTTGAGCATAAGCAACTTGCTCAGTAGATGAAGAACCACTTGCCACCAATTGACACATAGAGCTTTGATGATTAGCCCCACATATATCACATACCAGAGGGACTTGAACCATGTTGACGGGCCGAGAGGTTGAAGTAGATAACCCTTCCACTTTCTTGGCTAAGGAATCAATCTTTGACAAGACAAGTGCATAATCATCACCCCCATGTGCACCACTAGAACTTCTTGGTGCACTTCTATCCGGCCACATTGCACTTTGTTCACTCATAATCTCAAACAAGTCATAAGCCTCCCGAATGCTCTTTGTTTTGATAGACCCATTAGAAGATGAATCAACATTAGATCGGCAAGGAGGACTTAACCTGGCATAGAAGTGGTTGACTTGTTGCCCCAATGTAATCCCATGATTCGGGCACTTCCTAAGCATATCCTTAAATCTCTCCCAAGCTTCATGAAAGCTCTCCATCTCGAATTGTTGAAATATAGTAATATCATGCTTGAGTTTAGCAACTCTAGATGGTGGGAAAAATTTTGTAGTGAATCTTTGGACAAACTCCCGCTAGTGCTTTGCCCTACCACTGAACATTGCGTTGCTACGGTCAATAAACTGCCTTAAAGTGTGGAAGTAACCGATATTTCGACCTACTATCTGCCTGAACTGACCGAAGAACATTTAGATCTTCGAACCAGTATAGTGACTCTCGAACAGTATGGATGATAGCGCAGCAATAAGCCGGATATGTAAAGTAGTCCTCAGTTTAGGCCAGTCTTGCCTCCCAAGTAGTGATGCTCCCCGGAGGCAAAGTATCAAGCCATTCTCTTGCTTTTTTTTCAAGGTGTGCACAAATAACCTCATCCGGATTGCCTCCACATTCACACCCTCATAGTTGAAGTTGCTACAAATCTCAAGAAAACGTACCACATGGGCATGTGCATTCTTATCGGTCCTCCTATAGAATGATATAGTATTGGAGAGTAAATTGATGACATCTGGCTGAATTTGAAAATTTGGATGATTGTAGGAGGGATAGACGATGCTTGATTGATTCTCAACAATAGGAGGATTCATGAAGTCTCCAAAAAGCATGTCTTCATTAACAAAGGGCTCTTGAACTCTAGCCGCTTGAGGATCAAAATCGGGTGGGATTCCACCCCTTGGAGGAATTGCAGCTGGAGCATTAAGCTCGATGTTAACTCTTTCTCCTTCCATCCCAGTAAGAATTTGTCTCCTAGCTTCCCGTTGTTCCCTTAATTTACGTTGAAAAGTTCCCTCGATATCCGAATCTATTTCAACTAGATCAAGACTTCTACTTCGACGCATGCACAATTAACAACCTAGAACAACACAAGAAATTAAAAGATTTCTTACACAAAACAAAAGAAAAGAAAATTTGTACAAGAAATAAAAGTAACTAATAGTCAAACTAATATCAACTAAAATATAATTTAAATAGAAACAATCCTCAGCAACGGCGCCAAAAACTTGTTCGCTAGAAACACACCGAAAGTGCACGTATCGCATACAAGTAATAGTTGACTAATTGAGTCCGGTTTATCGATCCCACAAGGATTGTCTATTTCGATTACACTCTAGTCTAATCAATTTAAACAAGGCATACACACAATAAAGTTTTGGTTTGGAAACGTTTTAATATTTAAATCAAGATCGCAATAGTAAATAGATAAGTAGAAAATGATGATAAATAGATGATTAAGGAGTGTTGGGATTCTTAATTTCACTTGACCATTACCTAATTGAATTCTCAACAAGTAAAAAGAAATGCAACTTACTAAGCATGTTAGACCCGATTTTCCAAGTTTAGCCAATTACCTCTCTCAAGTGAAATCAACCCTAATTAATGGAATTAACCTACTATATCTCTATGTCGATTAAAAACACATCAATTGTATTAAATCTTTGTGAAAATAGCTCAATGGGTCATCTAGGGTTTTAGGTATATCTCTATCATAAACAAGAACCTAGAGCAAATATTGTAGTGATCTATAATATACAACAATTTCTCAATAATTGCACATCCCATGAAATCCAAGCATGAATGTGGCCACTCTAAATGCAAGTCAATAAATACAACAATAAATGCACAAGATAATAAATAGCCTAAATTCTTAATACAAGCATTAAAATCAACTAAACTAGGTCAAGCTTCATCAATCATCCCAACACTAAATAACTTAGCCCATGGTGAAATAACAATAAAATTCAAGAATTAAATACATCATTTCAACTATGAAGTAAAATAAATAGAGAAATATGAAGATTAAGCAAAAACACTTCCCTTCACCAATGATTCTTACTTCAAAATATCACTATTCTTCCACAATAATGTTGGTATTTCTCCCCAAATCAATATTCATCAACAAAACTACACAACTTACAAGAGAGATTACAAGATGAAATGAGATAAAAATGAAAGAGAAAGAGAGAACTAGGGTTTCTTGACTTGAAAGAGGAAGAAGAATGAGGAAAAACCAACCCAAATTGCCCCTAAAATGCTCAAAAACGCGTAGATCCACGTTCAACAGCTTTTGGGCCAAACCGGGTCATACCGGGTCGGTCCAAAATATTTTTCAAAATTATGACCACTCGATCGCGCGCCTGAAGGACCGGCAATCGCGTGGTTGACCTTGTGAGTCTCGGGTTGGATTTTTGGCCTGATTCGTGAACGCGACCTCCTAGAGCCACAGGATCGCGTGGCTCACCTGGGCGCGATTTTGCAGCTTCGTCCTTCAATGATTTGCAATTGGGGTCCTCCAACTTTCAATGTAGATCAACTTGGTCCCCAACGTTTTCGATTTCTTTCAATTGAGCCCTTCCAAAAGTGCATATGAGTCCGTCAACTTTGAAAACTTGCAATTTAGTCCTTTGATCAATTGCACATGCGATCCACAACCTTCCAGAAGTGACAATCTGGTCCCCAAACTTTGACTCTTTGAAGGATTTGACTCTTTTCTCCTCAATTTCTTCAATTATTCATCCATTTATCTCTTTTCTTGTGTTTTCTCCATGTAGTTGAATGTTAAACCTATTTAATCACAAAATGTGCAAAACTAAATAGATATTTGTCCAAATTGCTCAAAAAGTATGACAAAAAATATATGAAATATGCATGTAAAATGTACTCAACAATTAGTTTTAGTGTAAAACAACAAATTCTTTCATCAGTTCAAATAGAGTTCAGAACTTAAATATTTAGATACTCAATAGCAGTCTTTATGGGAACGATAATGCGGACTCCTAGGTCTATTGTATTACTTCTCACGTCTCGTACACTTGCGGGTGTATCTCGCATCGCGAGATATCAGTGAACAACTACTGCTTGACCTTCAGGGGGCGAAGGTCGGATGTATTACCCTAATCTCCCTCGACATCCGATAAGTGGAAAAAATCCCATCTAAACCACTGGCTTTAACATCGGTTTCCACCTCATTAGACGCTCAGGACTCAGGATTAGGCTTCGGATCAACATGATATCCAGAAGCTTTGTTCACACTATCCACCCATTCTTCCACTTAGGAGATTTCTTCTTCAATCATTCCCAACTCCTCTCTGTGTGCTCTATACGGAACCCTAACGCCCTAACCGGATTCCCCCACTCTAGAAGAGGAGTCCATATCCTCCATCTCCCTGATTTCCCTGCTTTTTTGCTCCCTGTGCTCCTACAATATAGCTTCTTCCTTCCCAGATAATTCGGCCATATAGGAATTCAGCAAGTCTTTTTCACTGTCAGAATCATCCAAACAAATTACATTTGACAACTTCATAACCCGCCTTTTTCTGAGGTCCCTGATGTAATGGGATGTAAAGGGCCAGGTTGGTTCTCAGGCAAACCGCCCTAATAAGATACGCTATGGCCATCAACTCCCGCGGATCCAGTTCCCAAACTCCTTCCATTTTTGCTTCTTCGAGACCAGACTTACCCCCATAAAGACGCAATAAAAGAGACTCAACAGAAAACTCAAAAGACAGAGTAAAAAAAGCTATTTACGCGCAAAGTAAGGGAAAATTACCTGAAAATCGAAAAAAATGAAGGCTCCCTAGTTAGGAGATAACGGGAATATTCCTGGAAGCAAGATGGATGCACACGATGAAGATTTACAGCAAGAAACTACCAAGAACTTTGGGTGGAGTATTGAAGAAGAAATGATAAAGGAGCAAGCCCGAAAGGTATGATAAAATTGCAAAAAGATAGAAGGAGAATGGGAAGGGTCTTATAAAGGGTTTGCCATGCATCCCATTTATTGATTATCGAAATATAGACCAATCCCAGCCTCCCACGTGTTCCACTCACCATCCTGTTGAAGCGCCAAACGGAAAGAATTTGAAAAGTACAAAACAGTTGTTATACTCACATTCCCCCACGTGCGTGCAATTGAAAAGATAGCATTGAAGACTCACAATATTTAAATTCTCACTCATTAATGTGTCTACTAGTGTGCATAGGCATCTGTAGCAGCTAGCCCAACACAAGATGCTCCTGCGTATCCTACCCCTGTCAATGGTTGAGCCGTAAGGTCCGCACGGTTAAGATCACTTCGATTATGCTAAGGAGTTGTATTTCTGTTGATGCAAGCTGCCATGATTAAACTTTCCTCCTTGTTGAACCCATTTCTTTGTCTTGGGCAAATATAGTTCGCACATGAATGAACCAACTATCTTTGAGGGACTAATGTTACGATTGTGCATAAATAGAACTAGATACGTCACCGATGGGATCACTCGGGCCACCCTGGCTACCAACAATACCTGCAATCAATGCAGGGGGATACATTGACCCAAGTCCGGATGGCCGAACCATGTAAGTCCGAATTGGTGATATTTGAAGTACTTAGTTCGAACCAATAGTAAGACTTGACAGGGTGTCATAGATATTTGACTGCTTCACAAGTGGAGGGGTGATGGGACAATGCCTTTATGATGGATGTGATGGCCCCCACTCCCCTATTGTAGGCCATGATGATATAGCTAAACAATTGGTTCACCTGTCCAACGGTTAGGGAGATGACAAGTATAAAGGCATAACACGTGTCACCATTCCTGCCAATAACTCTCACTATAAATACAACACAATCACCTCCGAGAAAAAACTTAGAAACTAAATAAAATAACTTCATATATAAAATCTCTCTCCCTTTTCTTTCTTATACACACTTATATCTCCCGCACTCAAATTATATTCACTTAAAATGGGTACTGATTTAAGCATCGGAGTGCAAACGGGAGCCACCTCGGCTCCCTTTGCCTATTGATTATTTGTCTTAGTGCGCAGGAGGTCCAATAACTCTCACTATAAATACAACACTATCACCTCCAAGAAAAAGGTTAGAAACTGAATAATAAAACTTCATATATAAAATTTCTCTCCCTTTTATTTCTTATACACACTTATATCTCCCGCACTCAAATTATATTCACTTAAAATGGGTACTGACTTAAGCATCGGAGTGCAAATGGGAGCCACATCGGCCCCTTTTGCCTATTGATTATTTGTCTTAGTACGCAGGAGGCCCAAGTGTTCAAGAGGGAGGAGTTGAGACGTGTTAATTCAAGATTCTACCAGATTTTGTGATCAACAGTGGTGATAAATGGGAGAAAAAACAAATCACACAAAATGAAATAAAGAATAAAAGCATAATATACAAAAAAAAAAAAAAAAAAATCCTAAAAACAAATATATAAACAATTATAAAAAAAAATAATTGATCAATTAGAAAAAATTAATGAAAAAAATCCAAAATTTTTTTTGAAACCACATCATCTTAGAGTTGAGATAGAACTAACGGAAAATATTATTATAAGAATAAGACCAATGAAGTACACTATAAAAGACTAGCTTTTGAAACCCAACAAATTAATAAAGAATAAAATGAATAGAAAACAAGATTTTAATGAGAATAGACTACTTGAACGTTGTTGCAAATTCTAATTGTCCTATTTTGAATCCTGGAATAAACCACTAATCAAACTTGTATAATTCTCCAAGTAAAAAAATCAACGTAAGTGGATCGACCCTTGAAAACACATCCATGGAAATCGAATTACAAAACCATGGCTGTGAAGTCGGTCGAAGGTTGAAGAAAGTGAGCAAATCAAATTGAGAATATTTTGGAATTTCAATCATTTCTGCATGTATTGAGGAAACTGTTATATGTGACTAGAAGGATAATTTAAAATCATCATCTTCTAACACCAGTGGAAACTGAATTGACGGAAGAAATGGTGAGATTCACACTGGAATTATTGCTCTTGGTTCCAACATTTCGACAATATCCCAAAATATTCCAAAAACCACTGATCGACGTCCAAATCATTGAAGTGTGAATTTAAAAACCAAGACATCTGAAACAACTAGTCGCAATAACACATGAATTCTGGATAAAGGACCGCACACAGAGTAATATCACTAGAGTTGGAGGATTCGTCCCATTCTCCATCAAAGTGAATGGACAAGGTAATTGAAGTCATAACCTGATGAAATATTACGAAAAAAATGTTAGGTCTGAGAGCGGATATCATATTGCGCTATTAAATAATTTCTTATTAGGTTTTGCACAATGGTTAATACAAACATGTGTTGGTGTAGTTTTTTCCGAGACTCCATGGTGATATAGCGATTTACTCCATATACAAATGCAGTCATTCATGCAGGTAATTTAGTACATGACTGCAGTCTTTTTTATAGGAGACTCCATGGTGATACATCGGTTTACATGACATCGTTTTTAATCAGAAACAAGGATGATGTATTATGTTATCGTGTAATTGTTTTTTAACAATTTTTGACAGAGAATGAGAGAATTGATAAAAAAAGATTTCTGCAAATACAATTTCAGTCCATGAGTAATTATCCTGATACCTTGAAATTATGTAAGAATTTTCGTCCAATGATCATAGTTAACTGAAAGACTACTCATTTTGGTAGGCAGCAATATACCAGAAAGACATAAAAAATATAAATGATGTGTAGCGTTTACCTCACAACCAAATACAATCAGATGCTATGTAGACAGTACGACGTAGGTCTCAAGATGTTCTTATGATTAGCTGATGAAGTAGCTTCCTATCTATATCGTTCAGATGAATAGGCACCATATGAAAATGATTAGTAACAATTCTAGAATTTTAGGAAATTTCTGGTTACAGTGATCCAGCTATAAATGGTTGTACAAGATTATGCTTTAAATTTTTTGGTTACAACTTGCTTACATTAACTGTCATTCCTTAAATTTTTCTCCATTTCCAGTTCTGAGGCAGTTTTGCAAATTTTTTTTTTTTTTTTTATTCTAATTTTCATTTTTCTCCAAAACACATTCCAACAGGTAGCCCACTTGGCAATGACGCTTGAATCTATCCTTCTAGGCCATTGTGTGGGTTCGAATCTCCACACACTTGAAATTAGCAATTTTTCTGTATATATATTTTTAAAAGAAATTCTCCTTATTTTGAATTTTTTTTTCTTTCGATTCTATAACACCCCGAATTATCTTTTAACCCAACACGCTATCAAACATAATTTCGTTCACGTTATAATTTTGAAAATAATAAATTTAGAGAAAATACTTTAGATAAAAATAATAACTATTTTTTTATTTTTATTTTTCAAAATGTTAAAACTTTATTTCCAATTTACTTAAAAAAATTACGAAATAAACCGTTTGAAGAGGTCATAGACAAATTCTGCAAATAATGCCATTTTTCCCGAGTAATGCAGTATGTTTGTAAAATAATTATTTAAAATAGCAAACGACGTCTAAAAATTTTGAAATTTTACTAGAGTGTCCAAAACTCATGTAAATTCAACATATAAAAATTTGAGATCTTAATAATCACATTTGAAGCACGAAATTAATTTTTAAACAGGCTGGTCATTGTTTCCGAAACTGCCCCATCACAATTTACAAAAAAAAATCATAATAAATTCTACGGGACTCCAAATGACCTGTTTTCAGTTCCATATGATAGATAACACATAAAGGATCAATTTTCATTTTAAAACATTCAGGAATTGTAAATATACAACCTACAATAAATTTTCAAATTGCAACCCATAATCTGAAAATTTCCAGACAGTAATCAAAATATAGGTATTTCCAAAAGTAACATTTAATTGATCAAGAATTACATTCCAAGAACTTTTCAAGTCGTAAAAGAAATGTACTGCAACATTAACATAAATAAGTCCCAACATAAATACATAAAAATTTAAATTTTATTCACTACTACCGTCATCACGCCTTGTCCAGCCCTTCAATCTGTAAAATTTTTAAATATGAGCATTTCGAAGAAATGCTCAGTAGTATATACACATGCTAATGAAATTAAAATATACCAACATTTAATTTAATGTCAACATCAACTTTCATCTTTGGAAAACATTTTAACATGGCCACCTAATAAATTTACTGTGATTACCTTCAATCACAACATATTAGATAATTTCCTTCAATCATCAATCATAATCCCATCATAAATAATTTCATAGCATGCCAATAAATAAATTAGCACATAATAGCTATGCATTTCATCAAACATAAGACATTGACATAAATTTCATGCTAGCATACTATTTAATTCAAAAGCGTAACAACTTGTGTATGGGAGAGGACACTACCTTAGATTTTCAGAAATTGTTGAGTTGAAACGCACTTGAAGTTGAAATGCACAATCACCAAAACCAAAAGCTTGCCAATGTATTTTAATTTCCAAAAACGTGTAGTGTTGAGTTACGAAGAATAAAGAATTTAATTGACTGTGAGGGAGGGAGACTTGGAAAGAAACAAGAAAAAAAAGTAATCTGCAGTATGACCGTGAGTGAGAAGTTGGTTGGGATAAAAAAATGCTTCTTTAAATTTTATCATGTGCGTGCAGTGATCAAAGAGTTGGGTTGAGAAGTGGATGGAAAAGTTGTTTAAAAAAAATGGCTAAAATCATGGAAAATGGGAATATGTTGTAAAACTATTATAAAAACAATAAAGAATATAGAGAGATATGAGAGAATTCTTCTCTTATTGAATTCATATGAATGAATGAAATAAGACTCCTATTTATAGGAGTGAACAATGGCACAATCGTAATATGTAAAGTTTACAGGGGTATAATGGTAATTGGTCATTCACATATTTTATATTATTTATAACACTCTCCCTTGAATGACCTATTCCGCAATTGCATGCCTCGTTAAAACCTTGCTAAGAAAATCCAGTGGGATAAAACTTGAGCGAAGGAAAAAGAGTACAGAAGCTCCCCCTAATATTGGCCATGGTGAATCGTGCGAGTAGAACAAATCATGTACTGAATCTTGAAGTTCTGAAGTGTTGCCTCATTAAAACCTTGTCAGTAAAATCCAGTGGGTTAAAATCTGAACCAAGGAAAAAGAGTACAGCCGCTACCTCGTTAAAACCTTGTCAGGAAAACCTAGTAGGACAAAACCTGGACGAATGAAAAAGTGCACAGCATGTTTCTCCCCCTGAAGTGTGCAATTGAGGATTCATGAACTTCTCGAACATTGATATCATCTTTCGTCTGGAATATGTATATATAAGAATCTCCTTGTATAGCATTCTTCATAAGATGTCTATGATTTTCTTCATTTGTTGATATTATTCCAGTATAATAATGTGTTGCTGAATTATAGCTTGTCGATAGCTATGATAATGTCTCAAAAACCTTACTAGGAAAACCCTGTGAGATAAAACCTCAGCGAAGGGAAAAAGAGTACATTATTCTCATTATTTTTCATTAATACGCCTCAACTGTTGCCTCATTAAAAACCTTGCTAGGAAAACCATGTGGGATAAAATCTCAGCAAAGGGAAAAAGAGTGCAATGCGTATTTATTCATTTCATGGAATATCACAAGTATATTGGTGCAATCACGAATCTTTTCATCAAACATATAATTTATGATGAGTTTTATATAAATCGTTCATAGCTCAGGATGTCATAACATGCTATATTAAGCAATGTTGTACTAATTTATCGATTGCATCTTTCACTTCTGGTGAATAATCAAATTTAGAATTCACTTCTAATGAATAATCAAATCTAGAATTCACTTCTGGTGAATAATTAAACATATTCATTTTCATATTCACTTCTAATGAATAATCAATTTCCCAGATGTCTTAAATAGTACACTCCAACATATTTTTCAGTTAGACCATAAATT
This sequence comes from Ligustrum vulgare, assembly GCA_963555705.1. Classification (NCBI taxonomy): domain Eukaryota; kingdom Viridiplantae; phylum Streptophyta; class Magnoliopsida; order Lamiales; family Oleaceae; genus Ligustrum; species Ligustrum vulgare. Next base: position 33,606,748 of record OY743187.1, read on the forward strand.
TGAAGTTTTCAGATCTACAATATATGGGTTATTTTCTAAAGTCAAAAGTGTTTGGTTTGAGAAAAGGAAACATTGATTAGTAATAATCAAGTTTCTGATACAGAGGTTCATCATTTAGATGCAACTGTAGAGCATACTCCCGTTATATTACTCAATTGGTTAGAGACTCGTGCTGATAACGTGTTGTAAAACTATTATAAAAACAACAGAGAATATAGAGAGATAGGAGAGAATTCTTCTCTTATTGAATTCATATGAATGAATGAAATAAGACTCCTATTTATAGGAGTGAACAATGACACAATTGTAATATGTAAAGTTTATATGGGTATAATGGTAATTGGTCATTCACATATTTTATATTATTTATAACAGAACATGTATTATCCACTGGTTGAAACAGATATATTTGTTATAAATATTATAAAATATGTTAATGACCAATTACCATTATACCCCTGTAAACTTTACATATTACGATTGTGTCATTGTTCACTCCTATAAATAGGAGCCTTATTTCATTCATTCATATGAATTCAATAAGAGAAGAATTCTCTCATATCTCTCTATATTCTCTATTGTTTTCATAATAGTTTTACAACACGTTATCAGCACGAGTCTTTAGCCAATTGAGTAACATAACGGGAGTACGCTCTACAGTTGCATCTAAATGATGAACCTCTGTATCAGAAACCTGATTATTACTAATCAATGTTTCCTTTTCTCAAACCAAACACTTTTGGCTTTAGAAAATAACTCATATATTGTAGATCTGAAAATTTATCCAATTTTTCAAAAATTCTGGTCGAAATGAAAAAGAAGGATTCAGGCCGATCTAGATATCCGATCGACGATCGGCCACCGCATCAGAACGGGCTTGTCGAGGAGAAGACTCGCCTAAAATTTGGGGATGATCCAACGGCTGAAACAGAAGATATCGACCGGAGAAGAAAGGCTGAAAAACTGTGCAAAAAAACAAAATGTGACCGAAAATTAAAATACTGATCCAGGACGATCCTGAACTCCAATCGACAATCGGACAGTGGCATATCAACGGGCTTTTCTAGGAGAAGACTCGACTAAAATTTGGCGCCGATCCGACGGTTAAAACAGAAGTTATTGGCCGGAGAAGAAAATGCTAGCGGACTAAAAAATGCTGATTCCGGCCAAATTGTTGGTCTTTTGAAGAAACGGAGACCATGGGGATGTTCAGGACGTCGATGCACACATTATGGTGATGGGTTGATTTTTCCGACCACCGGTGCGTGGCGGTCGGCGGTGGCGCGTGGCGGCAGGCGACGGCGCGTGGAGGATTCCGGCGATGATGTCAAAAGGCAGTTTGTTTTTCTTGATGATTTGGATTTTTCTATGATCTTACTTTTCTGTTTTGTGAAGTTTTGAAATTTTTCGGCGGCCGAACGTGGCGGTTTTCTTAAAAACTGTTTTTGGAGCAGTTCCGACGGGATTTTGAACTTCGGACCAAAAGTAAGTTTGTTCTAAATTTAATTCCAGACCTATTGACGATTTCGATTTATCGATGTGATCAATATATTAAAATATAGACGATTTTTCCCTTGATGATACGTTAAAGTATATTAATCGTGATTTAACGAATTTGATTAATAATGATTACTGATCTGATGATAAATTCTAATAGAATATGTATTCTTAATTATTTAACACTACTATGTGATCAATATGATAAATTGAAAGATTTAAAAGTAACATAATAGTTGTCATATCGTGATGTATTGAGTGTAACTCATTATCGTAACGAACTGGACTATTATAAATACCTTGACTGGATTTGAAGATATGACTTGCTCATTTATGAAATGTAATTATTTATTTATATTGTTACCACCTATATGGTTGATTTTATCAGTTTTAAATATAAATTTCATGTTACCACCTATATGGTTGGTTCTACTGATTTTAAATATTGCTACTCATATAAATTCAATATATATGATTGTTATTTGATATTTCAACAAATGGTACCAGAAGTTACCAGTATCTGTATTTGAAATGGTGGGTGAAAATAAATTATTCAACAAGAAAATTTTGATGTATAATAAGATAATATCACATGATAGCACGGATATGGCTAATGTGAAAATAATCTCATCAGTATTATGAGATAAATATTATATGATTGTGATAAGCAGTTTTGATCAAAGTTCTTGCACAAGAACTTATGTACTCCAGAAGAAGTACATATTTACTCCAGAATAAGTAAAGACTATCATCTAAAACATACTGAAATGATATTATTATTGCTCCTGAAGAAGCATAAACAAGTCATACATGCAAAATACAAAAGGGGGAAACATTTATGATCCTCAAAATTAGAGATGTGTTTCGGGAGTAGCCGTATCCTACCACCTCTGATCTTTTGAGGAAATAAAGAAACATTCAAAGAGGTGTGTTTCAAGAGTAAGAATACTCCGTACTCTACTACCTTAAATCTTTGAGGTACACAAGATTAAACATTGATAAAATCCTAGAAATTTAAGGTGTGTCTCAAGAGTAAGAATACCCCATACTCTACCACCCCAATATTTTGAGATTCACAAGGATAAATTTACATTAACTGGACTCCATTTTCGCTTGATTCCCCTTCCTTGCGACCAATCTATCTTCAATCCTGCTAGATCTTGTATTGGTATATATGATTGCAACTTATCCAGCAGTTCCTCGATAGTAGGAGCAGAAATAAGGATTCTCCTAGAAAATGGAGAGATGAATCCTTGTTCCACAGCATAATCAAAAAATGTTAACAAACCATCAAAGAAATTGTTGATATTTAAAAGCCCAATAGGCTTAGTATGGAGATCCAGTTGAGCCCATGAGGTAATATTAAAGATTTCCTCTAAAGTACCAAAACCTCCGGGCAGGGCTATAAAGGCATCAGAACCATATAGCATGCAAGTTATGCGTTCATGGATAGATAAGGTTTGTACTTCATTCCCTTGTGTTTTTCCTGCGATATCAACTAAAGGAACGGGTATAACACCTATCACTCTTGTTTTCTCTGCTTGAGCAGATTGTGAAACACAACCCATCAATCCACTGCTGCCCCCTCCATATACTAGATTGATACCTTCCTCTCCCAACTTCTTTCCTAAATCCACTACTGCTTCTAGATACCCAAAACCTTTCCCTACTTTTGATCCACAAAATACACAGATAGTTTTGATCTGTCGAAGTTTTGGTCCTTCCATCTTTGAGAGTATAAGGAAGGAAAAACTTATGAGAAAATGATATTTTGGGATACATAAAACTGTGAAAATCATTGGCTTTTTAAACTTGAAAAACTTCACTATTTACTGCTCGTCTTTTGAAAAAGTGAAAACCTACTTTTGATAAAGCTTACCTTTCGGTGATTTTTTTCAACACACTTTATCAATGCTCGAGAAATGAAACATGAAAATATTTTATAAATATATGTGCAAATATATATACACACAATATACTGATTTACCTTGTATCAATACTGAATAGCCAAAACATCATTGTTTATAACAGCCTGGAAAACATGATCTTTTGCTATTATATTTTTGAGACTATAATGCTCTTTATCGCTGATGAATTTAGCCCATAAAGATAGTAGCTCACACTGCACATACCCACTAGGGTGCATCTCAAGAGTCAATCGGATATCATCCAATGACTCCTTACTCAGTCCACCCTTAATGAAGTCTATCTTATCATCTCGGTTTATGGATGAATATCCTATTGATTTACAACGGGTATCACATGTCCATCGAGTACATTTGTAGCAACTATTTAATCTTTTTGCTCTTCGCTTCTTTGCAAAAGTACTCTTACCTAAGCCAGGCTTGTGCTTAGAAAATGAATCTGGTAACTCACCAGCTAATCGAACTTTTGCTTCGATCAACCAACGAACATCTTCTGGGATACCTTGATCCATCAGCAGCCTCAATCTTTCGAGTCGAACTCGGTAAATCTTTTTCAAAACATTTATCGGAAGATTTGAGTAGTATTTGTGGATATTTGATAATATAACATCCATTTTGATGGATATGATCTTCTCCCAAAGTGATCTATTTAAATGAATTATTCAACGCATAAAAGAGCGGTGGCTCCACGTGTCAGTGATATCGATTCCATCAAGAAATAATGGAATAAATTATTGAAAAGGTGGGAACAATGAGATAATGCGTCATTACCTTTTTCGATATAAGGGAAGACTTGGCGACAATATTGAGAACATGAGATATTTTCTTGGATATTGTACCTGATTTTTCTTCGGTACACTAATAAAGGTATACTGATTTGTATTATACAGAAATATGTACTGATGAAATGAATACTGTATTGAACCAGAAGTTCATACATATGTACAAGTGAAATATCTTACTGAACCTGAAGTTCTATAATGATTGGTTAGATTCCAATTCAATAATGAGATTTATTAAGAATGCAAAATGGCATTCATTAAAGAACCAGAAGATTGTTCAGGTTAACCAGTTATCATTGCTGCTTGTTCTCAAAAGCAAATTAATTATCTCACTAAGAAAATGAATGACTGATTATTTGCTCAAGTAATGATATTACGAGCAAAGTGATAAATGCTAGCATGAATATATCTTAAAGTCATTAATGATCTTACGAATTAGTTGAGATAATAGAATACTATATTGCTAATGGTTTAGCAGATTAAAAGCCTCAAGTTATTTTCTATGAGAACAATTTGAATATAAATATTTCTCATGCATCAATATTTTACATACAAACATATCAATACTATGAAATAAAGATTTGCTTGTGAAGCTTTATGATTTGTAAAAGTGCAATATGTATACAATCCACCAAAGCGCACTTAGATATATGATTGAGATTATATCCCTAAAAGGATGACATGTGTTATGGCATTTTAGCCTTGATAATATTTGTGAACATTATGGGGAAAACACGCCTGAAGCGTAATTATGCCTGAAGCATAATGACTATCGATTCTAAAAATAAATATCTCTTGAATGATTGAGATGATCCCTTTGAGGCTAAATACTCATGGTGAGTAAAAGGGACATAATTAAATATAAGAGATTCAGGTACCTGATGATAGAACATATAAAGAGATTTCTCTATGTTATATTGAGTTGAAATGGAATCGATAAATAAGTCGACTACATACATAAACAACCCTCTTATGAAAATAAGGTTGATGAAATTATAATAGTTTGGCCAAGTATATAACCCCAATGTAGGGATTATTGTTCAAGGACCTGAAGTCCAAATGCTTAAATGTGTAAAGCCGGTAATTATATGTACAAATGAAAAATATTACACAGTCGTAAAAGACGACTCATTGCGCACAAAATTTTTCATAGAACTGGCATGACATATGGTGGATAGACTATAGTCTAAATCACTAGCTTGAGCTCTTTGATATACCAATGAGTGAGATCAAAATGTATGATTCTCATCTCGGTACTTTGAGAGTATTCTTTGATGTACCAGTTGATCGCAGTACATTGGGATTTCAAGTAAATGATTGTAGATTATATGTCGATATTGATATATATTTCAATGATTGATTATACGAATCAGAAATTGTGGTTTATGAGATGCAAGAACATACATGTATAATCAATGAAAGATTCAATATACCCAAATTAGTATCACTATAGGATGATACAAATGACTCCATGATATAATATGTTGAAAGTGAAATTGGAGTGTACTATTTATGACATCTGGGAAATTGATTATTCGCTAGAAGTGAATATGAAAATGAATATGTTTAATTATTCACCAGAAGTGAATTCTAGATTTGATTATTCATTAGAAGTGAATTCTAAATTTGATTATTCACTAGAAGTGAAAGATGCAATCGATAAATTAGTACAACATTGCTTAATATAGCATGTTATGACATCATGAGCTATGAACGATTTATATAAAAGCTCATCATAAATTATATGTTTGATGAAAAGATTCGTGATTGCACCAATATACTTGTGATATTCCATGAAAGGAAATACGCGTTGCACTCTTTTTCCATTAGCTGAGGTTTTGTCCCACAAGGTTTTCCTAGCAAGGTTTTTAATGAGGCAACAGTTGAGGCGTATTGATGAAAATTAATGAGAATAATGTACTCTTTTTCCCTTCGCTGAGGTTTTGTCCAACAGGGTTTTCCTAGCAAGGTTTTTCAGGCATCATCATCGCTATCAACAAGCTATAATTCAGCAACACATTGTTATACTGGAATGATATCAACAAATGAAGAAAATTATAGACATCTTATGAAGAATGCTATACAAGGATATTTTTATATTCCAGATGAAAGATGATATCAATGTTCGAGAAGTTCATGAATCCTCAATTGCACACTTCAGGGGGAGAAACATGTTGTACTCTTTTTCCTTCGTCCAGGTTTTGTCCTACTAGGTTTTCCTGACAGGGTTTTAACGAGGCAACGGCTGTACTCTTTTTCCTTGGTTCAGATTTTATCCCACTTGGTTTTACTGACAAGGTTTTAATGAGGCAGCACTTCAGAACTTCAAGATTCAGTACATGATTTTTTCTACTCGAACGTGAGACTCAATGATTCACCATGGCCAACGTCAGGGAGAGCTTCTGTACTCTTTTTCCTTCGCTCAAGTTTTATCCCATTGGGTTTTCTTAGTAAGGTTTTAACGAGGCAAGCAATTGTGGAATAGGTCATTCAAGGGGGAGTGTTATAAATATTATAAAATATGTGAATGACCAATTACCATTATACCCCTGTAAACTTTACATATTACGATTGTACCATTGTTCACTCCTATAAATAAGAGCCTTATTTCATTCATTCATATGAATTCAATAAGAGAAGAATTCTCTCATATCTCTCTATATTCTCTACTGTTTTCATAATAGTTTTATAACAATATTTACAAATTTTGAAATGGTTCGACTCCTTCCTGACATACATATGTGTGTGTTAGATAGATATCTTTATATATATAAATAATAAAATATTCTTAAGAAGTTCATAAATTCAGGTTTCTTTAATTTAAAATAACGTGGGTCGATGTCAATCGAAATAATTTTTTTCTCGACTCCGACTTACATTATTTAATGTAAACTACAAAATGACACCAATGTTGATATACTTTTATCAACCTTTAAAATATCTTTAAACATTTGACCCAATTAAAATTTTCAATTTTTCAAAAAGAAAGACATTAATTTAAAGCACGTAAAAATATCTTGGCTCAACTAATAAATTCGATATTTTAGAATGGTTCCAATTCGAACATTCAACATGATAAAATTTCTCACAATTAACCAAACTAATTGCTAGGAAAGAGCATGTAACATCATAACTTGACCAAGAATTTATTTAAAATATTTGGAAGTGTCGTAGCGACGTGACAAGCTCATTAAATACTTTTGAATTCTAACATAAAATTCAACGTTAAACTTAAAATTTCTGGTCGCTACAGATTCTCTTTTATTTTATTTATTCAATTTTCTAACTATTTGAATTTAATTGTTAGTTCAATAATTTTTGAATCATTTTATGGGTTAAATTACTTTTAATATTTAAGGTTTTGAAAAAATTATGGTATAATAAATATAATTAACAACAATTAGTTATTAATCTATAGTTTTCTTTAAATTAGTAATTCAAAAATTAAAAAAATATATATTATTGATATAATATTTTATATCTTGGATATATTTATTTTTTATGTAAAAAATCTAGTTTTATATAATAAAGTTATTTAATGTCTTAAAAATAATTAAAATAATATTAGAAATCTAAAATTAAAAAAAAAAAAATCTTGCTCTCAATTCCTCTTGTTTGTTTTTCATTATTTTCGATAACTAGTATCACACCCATGCGTGCACGGGAGGAGAACAATATGAAATGATTTTACTGTAAATATAATTTCAAAATAGAAAAAAAATGAACATACAATTTGCTTTGATTAATAATAAAAACTGTCAACAAATGCTCAAAGTAAAGATGAATTATAATTCTCATAAATTTTATAAAACCTCTTTAAATACTAAATTATTTGTACAGTTTTCGATTTTCCACACTTATGTGATGCATGGAAGTTATTATAGAAAAAACATATATAAACAGTTGTTTAGACTTAAATTAAATAATGCAATTTTTCAAACTTATATTGCATAGAATAAATAAAAAATTTGTCCAAAAATTTTTTGTTACAGTTTATGGTTGTCCACACTTGTTTGATGCAGAGAAGTTGTTATAGACAAATATTTTAAACAATTGTTCAAACTTATATTAAATAATGCAATTTTTTAAACACATGTTGGATAGAATAAATAAAAAAAATTGTCCAAATATTTTTTTACTACCATGAATAGAAATAATAACCCTCAAAATATTATGATTTGCATAAAATAAAATAAATGCAACAAACTAAATATATGTGCGATCCTATATTTAAATGAATGTAACAAGTATAGCAATATTGACAATGCACGAAAGTGAAAATTAACTAAAAATTTGGAATGCGCAAAAGTAAAATTCAACCCAAGAGACCCTTCCCTTCGCAAAATTATTTTTTTAATTTTTAAATGTGATGTACTTAATTGAATGTAATTATTTGTGTATTTAATTATATGTCAATAAATTTAAAAGAAAAAAAGAAAATTATTACTGAAAATCTAAATAAAATATATATAATGAATTTTATTTATTTATTTATTTTTGTCTATGCCCCTATTTGATTATTTTTTTTTAAAAAAAAAGTTTATTTGAAATGAATAATGATTTTTAGGAGAATGTGGGATTAAAAAATAGTGAATCATTTTTTATTTTATGTATAATATTATTTTATTGATAAATGTGTTGTTGAAAAGAAGAAAAAAATTATGTTAAAAATATAAAGGGGCCAAAAAGGGGCTATAGCGATTGTAACACAAATATATCAACTCAATTTGTGGGTTTAATATACAATTAAAAAAAAAAATTCAAAAAGTTTTGAATTACAAAATTAGGCTCATCTTATTATTATTATAAAGGAGGATAGTAGCTTTGATTTTACCTCCAAAAGTTCCCTCCAAATGGTTCCCCAAAAGGTTCCTCAAAGCTTCTCCTAGAAGCAACATATGTGGGTTCCATGTTTAAAAATCTATTTTTATTATATATAAAATATATAAAAAATAACATGAAGTGTACACAGGACGCATCTTTCACGTTCTCTTAGCCAGCTCTCTTCAACTCAAAAGAAAGTGTACACAGGACGCATCTTTCATTTTACCCAAAAAATTTCTCTGCAAAAATAGTTGTCTCTATCCCTCTCCCTCTATCCAAAATCTCAGCAAAAACTCGGTCTCTCTCTCTCTCTCCCCCCTCCATCCAAAATTTCATTGAAAGCTTTTCCGATAAGTTGTCGACCATCCTTGATTGACACACGCATCCGGTAGTCGATGGTCTAAAGCATCTTCGAACTCTTAGACATCGACATTTTCGCAGATTCAAAAATTGCAGTGCCCTCACTGCTTCTTTCTCGAGTTTTACTCAAACTCAATAGTAGTGGAATTCCTTGACCCAGTACGTTTTTGTTTCTTGCCATTTTTATAAATTTCCGTAATTTACGAAGTTAGCTAATTAAAGAATTTTTTTGGTCGAATTTCACGGAATTATGGGGGTTTCTTATTGTTCTAATTCATGGATTTGGGGCATCTGCATTTCATTGGAGGTAGGGTTTTTTCTTCATTGTTCCTTCTGCAGCTCTGCTATTGAGTTTAAATTTTTGTTCTTTATCTGTAATGTTGAGTGTGACGAGATTTTCTGTGATGAGATTTCCTTGATTGTAGCTTTAACCAAACTCTCAAATTTTGGTTGAATTGATATTGCCTTTTTTTTAGGTAGCCATTGCTTGTTTTTCCAAGGATCAAATCAAGTCATTATTAAGATTTTTCGGACATTTTTCAAGCATAAAACAATAGGTTGTGAGTCCTACAGACACTCATGAGTGTTGTTGTGCCTTGAAACCTTGACAGTGGTCTAACTCTGTTCTCATTTCTTTCTTTGTAGATAACCTTATTCTATGTTGCAGTGCTTGCGGGACTTCTTCATCGGTTCCCTGTAAGCTTTTCTCAGGTATGAATCATTAACTGTATATGTTTGCTTCTGAAAGTAGATGTTGTGGTACATGTAATCACTTGCAATACACAGAATTCACCAGGACAACTTAGAAAAAGCAAAATTGGAGTGGAGTCAGAGATTCTGAACAAGGGGAAACTTTGACACATTTTTTTTAATTATGCTAGTGTTGATGAGGCCAAGGAGGTGCAAGAAGAAATTGTGGTATGTTAAATACTCCTCAATATTTTGGTTTTACTTGGCTAGGATTTTTGTCACTCAATTTACTCGAATTCCAGCAATTTTGATTTTTTATGTCATTTTGTGAAGTCATCTTGGGAGGACCATGAGACGCATAAAGTGTACAATTGTTGCAAGGTTAAAGGAGTGTACAGTTGCTACAAAGTTAAAGGAGTGCAAGAGCAGGTTGCATTGCTTTACTTATTGGACATTTTTCCTTCTCTGAATTTCTCCAACTCGAATCCCAAGTGACTACTTTCTAACAGGATAATGTGAACTGCGTGATGTGGAGCAGAATAATCCTGAAGCCATGATGCATGGTCGGCCAATACAGTCTCATTAGAGTTTTGCTTGAATTTTTTTTCGTTTTTTGCATGAATTTAGGTTCTAAATTAGTTGGTAATTTTTGGTATTGAATGACTTCTCATACTTTGTTAACCAAAGTTAACCACATTTCCTAATCATAATACTTGGTAGTTTTTTGGTGAATTTAATAGGTTCAAACTTCAAGTGAGAGTTGTTGATGGGACCGGTGGTGCATCATTATACCTGGTAATTTAGCTCCAAGTACATTTTCATCTCTTCTCAATGCACTTTTCTAATTTTTATTCACTCTTCCCATTAATTTCAAGTGAGTCAAGCCCTTAATGGAAGATGGTATTCAATTCTTTAGAGTTTTAACCATAATTTATCTTTTATTATTACATTTTTTGTACTTTAAAAGAAGTTATCATTCTGCATACATTTTTTGAGAAAAATTTTGTGCCCAAAACATTGACTTCTATGATGTTAATAAAAATCTTTTAAGATAGTCAAAAGATTTGTTTATCTTGCTTAGCATTAGTAACACTATTTGCTTAAACTGCTGCATTTTCCCTCTACTAAATTGGAACCTTCAATGTGAGTACTCTTTGTGCATTCATTTTTCATCAATTACAATGAATTGCTTCATTAATAATGACAATGACCTGAAGGTATTTTGAGAGGATTTTTAGGCTTTTTCTTTACAATTCAGTACAATATTAAGATGCATAAATATTCATGTTTCTGGGAGTAATATCCCATCTCCTCTTCAGAATTTTGCAGTGCTGAGGTCAAGGTACTCATTGAAGAAAGTGTTGAGTTCAAGGTACTCATTGCTTTCTGGCCTGAAGAGATTTTATGATTTGATCAACATGTGGTTTCCTTCCCAGTTTCCAGTGTTGGAGCCTGCCAATTTTTTAGATATATGTAAATTGTTTATTTTCCTTTTTTTTTTTGGTGTTCTGTACTTATTATAATCATTCTCTTTTATTTATCATCGCGCGTCTCAAATCCAATGTCTTGCAGCTTAGACAATAACACTGGCCATCCAAGCAAGTTGGAAGTTGGAGCTGACTTCCTCTGTTTCGAGGACAAGATTGAGTCAAAATGGGAAGATAATGTTTGTGCTAATGGACTGGACTGTGACTTTTGATATGGGTAAATCTTATACATGTTGGTTTTACTTGGTACATTTATTGTCTATGTTTTGTGTAGAAACTGTCTTTAGACTCACAGGCGAAAACTCTGGAAATTCAAGAGCCAACCAAAAAGGTTAATATTTATGTTTGGTGTAGAAAATTGTCTTAACGTATGGCTGGATAGCCTGTATTAATAAGCACATTGGTTTTGTTCAGTATTATTTTGAACCACGAAATTAGAAGTCTATGAATCCAGTTAAATTTTTATTTTTGCTAGAAATATAAATTTCTCAGGTGAGGAAACACTATTATTTACTTGGATTTATGTTAAGGGTTTGATTGAGCTATAGTTTTTGGAAAAATAGAATTTATAGTTGAAATTTTTTGGAGAATGTGGTTAAAAAGTAGGATTATTTTTGGATTTACATGTGAAATTATTTTATCCTATAATGTATGGTTGAAAATAAGTTTGGAGAAATATGAGATTTGCAAGAATGAGTTTTAAGCTAGAGCTAAATTATTTCTTTTCATTTTTCATTGCTAATAGGCCATGGATGAATCCTTGAATTTCATAGACAAATATCAAGTCTACAATTATGAAGTATATTGAAATAATAAATCTGTTGAGAATAAATTTGGAAGATTGTTGATTATATACTATTTATGTTATAGTCCTATGATTGTCTTGATTAATTATTGTAATATAATATTTTTTTATATCTAATACCGTGCATCGCACGGGTGGTAAAACTAGTACAATATATGTGAAATACTCAACTTGAATATCTCCTTATGACTGACGCTTTTCTTTTTATATATGTTCTTTATCATATTCTTCCCAAAAAGAGATGTACGATATATTTTTTTTGGTATATTTTGATTTTTTAAGCATTAATTATAATTTCAAGTATTTTCTTAAAAAATAATTAGTAGTTTTAATAAATATTGTTATATTAATTTGTTTTTGCTTCTTCATATTGTCAATTTCTTTATTCATAATATCACATTATTATTTTAATATTTTACTAAAAATTGTTGACCGAGCAATTGTTTAATAAAATTTATATGAACTAATTGTTAAAAATTGTAATATATATTCTACATATTATAGTTATTTAAGTTGATACTAAAAAATAGATACTGAACATAATCAATCAATAAATAAAAATAATGTCAAAATGATAAATGAATTAATCGAAATCTTAAGTTGTACAAATTACACAACTTAGTTGAATTTACTTCGAAAATTCGTACACTTATTAGTTCTTTTAATTTGATAATAAAAAGAACTCGAACTGAAATTAATCATCTATGACTAAATTGACTTTAGTTAACAAATTATTTATAATATTATAGGATTTAAATGATATAATTTATAATGTAAAAGATATTGAGGAATAGTAAAAAAATATAAAATAAAATTTTTAAATTTGATCGTTGAGACAATTTTACGAATAATATGTTTAGAGTTTGCTCTCATTTGTTAGTTTGTATTAAACTTCTCATTGAGATCTTCGATTTGATATCCATATTACATATTTTTCGACTTTAAAACAGTGCAATAATTTTATAAAAAAATAATAATTACTCACTTCATCCCACAAAGATAGGCTTGTTCCCGTTTTCACACAGATTAAGAAATTGTAGTTAATATAGTTGAAATAATAAATTTATCTATACTTTTCCAAATATACCCTTATGTTAATTTTAAAAACTCATTAATTCATTCAAACTATATGTCATTATTAAATTAACATTGGAATTAACTATCAAGGTACATTAACTAGGGTTATATGAGGAAATGAAAAATTAAATACATGATCATTATAGTAAGTGACCTATCTTTGTGAGACGGAATAAAATAGTATACAAATCTATCTTTGTGAGACGGAGGGAGTAGTATAAAAAAATAATTTATACATTAAAAAAATAACATATTGATATCATTAATAACACAACACGAATGTCTATACTAATGTCATTAAAGACACATGTACCATAATATTTACTAAAATATTTAATACACTACTTTTTTTACTATTTTTTTGGCAAAATTTTTTAAATTTAGAAAGTTATTTTGGAGGAAAATTATGTGTGAATTTTAATGATGCCTATTCTAGTTTAATATATAATATAAAACTACAGATTTTACTTGATACATTGGCTCGACCTAGGGTTGGGCGTGGGTCGGGTCGGGTCGGTTTGGACCCCAACCCGAACCCAAACCGATGACATCGGTTTGGACAAAATGCAAACCAACCCGATTAAGGGTTAATAACCCAAACCGACCCAAACCAACATTGATCGGTTTGGGTCGATTTGATTTGTGGTCTCGGCCTCCATTTCGAGCCTTATATTGAAATAAGTGGAAATTACAGCCAAGCAGGCTTTTAATTTAACAATTCAAAAACAAGGTTCCTAAGTTATTATTACAATAATCAGGTGCTAATTTATTTTTAAAATATGAATTAATAATATTATTCAACAATGCCATACCCTACCCACCCACGACACCCAATTCCCAAAATAGGTGTATAAGACTTTACATTCCAAATCAAATTTGGGTCCTCTGCCCTCAGCTCCAGCGTTGGAAGAATCAGGCATTCAGAGGCGATGGTTCCATTTTCACCTTCCTATTCTTTCTCCTCTTCCATGATTTTCGGCCACTACCACCACCTTCCTACTCACGAGGTAAATAAGAAAGCATTTGAGGTTCGATTTGGTTCAAACCGAGGCTTGAAGTTCGAGATTTGGGTTTGCATTTTTTGGCAACATTCCGGCGAAATTGGTAAGGTTTGAGTTACTTTATTACTTGGTTTAGGGTTTTTATTTTGGAGAAGATGTGGGGAATTTGGTGACTTGGCAGTGGTGATTTTTTTGAGAGGTGGTTGGTAGCGGTGAAATGGTTGTAGACGGTGGCTGTGGTAGTGATGTTGTGTAGTTTTGGTGGAAGTGGGGTGATCGGTTTGTGGTAGTGGGCAGTGTGATGTTGGATGCAGCCTTACAGGTGGCGATTTTGGTTGAGGAGGAGGTTGTGAAATGCAGTCACGAAGGTTGGCTGTGGTGGCTTGGCTGCCGGTCGGAGTTGTGGCGTAGGAGTTAGTGATATATGTAGCTTAATTTGTGTGATGAAGTGTGGGATTTTGAAGTGGTGGATTGAGTGGGCGTTTGACGAAGGCGGAAGAATTTGGCAGTGAAGACGTGAGGCTGATTAAGGAAGGCAGAATAATTTGGCAGTGAAGAATCAGGCCACTGAGGTCATATATACAAGTCACACAAGGTCACATGTCATCGGTCACACGTTTAAGTCACAGTTCACATGTTACATATTCAAGTCCAAAAAACTCACATTTCACCCACATGTCAAATGTCACAAATTGAAGCCACTGGTCACAGTTTCAGGTCACGTGTTCAAACCATGTTTAAGTCACGACTCACATGTTATTTATTCAAATCACGGGTCACATCTCAAATATTCAAGTCTAAAATATTCTTCAAGTCACAGGTCACATGGTGGGGTCACATGTTCAAATCACAGGTCACGTGTCACATGTCACAAATTGAAGCCACGGGTCACAGTTTCAGGTCACATGTTCAAACCATGTTTAAGTCACGACTCACATGTTATATATTCAAATCATGGGTCACATCTCAAATATTCAAGTCAAAAATATTCTTCAAGTCACGGGTCACATGTTCAAATCGCAGGTCACATATCACATATTCAAGTCATAGGTCATATGGTCAGGTCACATGTTCAAATTGCAGGTCACATACCACATATTCAAGTCACATGTTCAAGACATGTTACATGTTCAAGTCACATGTCACATATCACATTGTTCGGATCACTTGTTCAAATCCCCAGTCACATGTTATATATTCAAGTCACATGTCATTTGTTAAATTCGCAAATCACATTTCACATGTTCAAGTCATTGCTCACAGTTTATACCTCAGGTCACATGTTGTACTTTGAGGTCACATATTCAAGCCATAGGTCACATATCACATTGTTCGGATAACTTGTTCAAATCATCAATCACATGTTACATATTAAAATCACATGTCAATTGTTGAAGCCATAGATCACATGTCATGTGTTCAAATCATTGATCACGATTTATACCTCTAGGTCACATGTCGTACTTTGAGGTCACATGTCACGATTCATACGTTTCAAGTCACAGTGACACAGGTTACTAGTTACATTACTTAGGTCACATACAATTTCAACAAGTCACAATTTCAAAAAGTGTTGATGAACTGAGGCACTCTCTTTGTTGCAGACTTCCATTGCTCTTGAACTGATATTTCTGAGAATCTGAACAGTGCTCTCATTCCCTTCATATCCTAGCAATTTCATGTAAGTTTAATTTTTGGGAATATGAACAATGCTCTCTCTCTCTCTCTCTCTCTCTCTCTCTCTCTCTCTCTCTCTCTCTCTCTGATGACTGTGATGGTGTGGTGGTAGTGTGCTGGAGATGGTGCAGGTGAAGGTGACGGTGTCAGTGGTGGTGCCACTGATCGAAAATACGGTGGTTGTGGTCGGAGATGATGGTGGTGGTGGTCGGTGGTGTTTGGTGGTTGTGGTGGATGTGGAGGCGATGGTTTTGTGGTTGGTGATTAATGTAAACGATGAAAATGTTCTGCAGAATATTTGAATTGGATGGAGGGGTGGGTGGAGTGGAGTGGGGTGGGTGGGATTGTGATCTGAGATATGGGCGGCGGTGGCTGGAGGTGGTGGTGGTGGTGGTGGTGACTAACGATGGGTTGCCGTCTGCTTACGAAATATTTGAATTGAACAGGGTAGGGTAGGGTAAGGTAGGGTGAGGTGGGGTGGGGTGGGGTGGGGTTAGGTGAGGTGAGGTGGGTGAATTTTTTGTAATATTATATTAATTATATTAATTAAGACTTGATTTATGTAATTTTAAACTTATTTATTTAGATTTGAAATTGTGTATTCCAAACACCTTGTTTGTGTATTTTTTCGAATTTTTGTTAATTTTTCGGCCCAATTGTATTATTTGTTGTCATATTTAGCCCCTGTTTGGTTTCTATTAAATTTTTCTCATTGTTCTACAGTATTCAATCTCAACTATCTATAAAAAGTCAAGTCCACAATTTTTTACTTTTCAATCAAATATCAACTATCATTTCTCCTAAAAATCAATATTTATTTTTTTTTTTAAAAAAAAAAACTCATTTTAAACAATACCAAACACACGTTTAATTTTTTACCCAATTTTTTGGTCCAATTGTATTAGAATCAACAAATTCCATAAACTAAAACTCTGAATTCACAAAATTACAAATACAACACACAATCCATTCAATGCATAACTAAAATTTGGAGGCTGCCATTCAATGTAAAATAATAGCATAAGCCATTCACTATAACATAAGTCATTCCTTTAACATAATCTATTGACTTTTGGGTTTTTGTTTTTTAACTTTATCGTTTTTTTTTTAATTTTAATTTTTAAATATTAATGGGTTGGTTTGGGTCGGTTTCGTTCGATTTTTTTTACTTGAACCCGAATCCAAACCAAACTGAGCTAAAATCATATTTCTCAACCCCCAGACCAACCAAGTTACCTGAAAACCCGACCCAAACCAATCGATTTGAGTTGGGTTGAATTAATCGGATTCATCGATTTGATTTTTGTCCAGCCCTAGGTCGACCCTTTCCTTCTCTCGGTTGATGTGTTGGTCGGATTTGAAAACATTTGTCAAACAAACAAGCGCGGTATATACACTGTTTAAGATCCCTCCATTTTCTCTCTCGAATCTTGTACAGTCACTCTCTACTAGGGTATATAGCACCCCTGTTAAACTCTTTGCTTCAATCTTCGATCCGATCTACAGAAATGGCAACTCCGGCAGTGGCGAAGGTGAAATTCACCGAGACTTTCATTGACAACAAGCGTAAGGATGATATCCGGATGGGCAACATTGAGTTGGCGCAATCGGTGGCAGACGCCGTCCGTACGAGCCTTGGACCCAAGGGAATGGACAAGATTATTTCTACCTTCTCCGGTGAGGTCATTATCACCAACGACGGCGCCACCATTCTTAATAAGATGGAAGTTCTGCAGCCGGCTGCAAAATTCCTCGTCGAGCTTTTGAAATCACAGGATGTTGTTGCCGGAGATGGGACCACCACTGTTGTTGTTATAGCGGGTGCTCTTTTGAAGGCGTCTCTTACTCTTTTATCTGCTGGCGTTCGCCCGACTGTTGTTTCAGATGCCCTTAACAAGGCTTCGATTAAAGCTGTTGAGATTTTATCGGCTATGGCTATTCCTGTGGAGTTATTGGACCATGATTCGCTGGTTTAATCGGCCTCGACTTCTTTGAATTCAAAGGTAGTTTCCCAATACTCTTCTCTTTTAGCCCCCTTAGCTGTTGATGCTGTACTTTCTGTAGTGGACCCTGTTAAGCCTGATTTAGTAGACTTAAAAAATGTTAAGATCGTGAAGAAATTAGGGGGAACTGTTGATGATACTGAGTTGGTTAAGGGGGTCGTTTTTGACAAGAAAGTGAGTCATGCAGCAGGGGGGCTGACCAGAATGGAAAATGCCAAAATTGGGGTGAAAAAGTTTCAGATATCCACTTTGCTACACTCACAGTGAGGGTTACAATGAGAATGACAATTTGCTTACGTGGTGCAATATTTTTTTCTACACATCACATCATCTTTTAAATCAATAACAATAATACTCCCACAACAAATTAATTGTCATCCACATTGTCAAAATAATTGTGCACTTAGATCAGTTCTTCAGATATTGCCACCTAAAACTGACATTGAGCAAAGCATTGTGGTATCTGATTATACACAGATGGATAGGATTTTGAAGGAGGAGAGGAACTATATTTTGGGTATGATTAAGAAGATTAAGGCAACCAGGTGTAACGTGCTGTTGATTCAGAAGAGTATTTTGAGGGATGCTGTGACAGACTTGTCACTACATTATTTGGCAAAGGCAAAATTTTTGGTAATTAAGGATGTTGAGAGGGACGAGATTGAGTTTTTTACCAAGACTTTAAATTGCTTACCAATATCAAACATTGAGCATTTCCGGGCTGAGAAGTTGCGGTATGCAGATTTGGTGGAAGAGGTGTCATTGGGGGATGGTGGGAAGATAGTCAAAATCACCGGGATTAAGGACATTGGGAGGACTACTAGCGTTCTTGTCCGTGGATCGAACCAGCTGGTGCTTGATGAGGCTGAGAGGAGTTTGCATGATGCTTTATGTGTGGTGAGGTGTTTGGTGAACAAGAAGTTTCTGATTGCTGGTGGTGGAGCACCTGAGATTGAACTATCAAGGCAGTTTGGCACATGGGCCAAGGTGCTGCAGGGGATGGAAGGGTACTGCGTGAAGTCATTTGCTGAGGCTCTCGAGGTTATTCCATATACATTGGCTGAGAATGCAGGTTTGAACCCAATTACCATTGTGACTGAGCTGAGGAATAGACTGATAGATACTCGTTATTAGGGGAGGGGTAGTGAGTGCTAGGAGATTAGCTAAAATAGGGGCAACGCAGGAATAGGGAATTGCAGGGACAAGAGTGCAACCAATTCACATGCAAGTCACACAAGCAGTTACGGAAGCTTCTGGAGTCATCACATGGTCTATAAATAAAGGAGAGAATGGAGAAACTAGGGGAGAAATTTGGTAGACAATAGGGGAAACTCTTGGGAGAGAACAAGGCCTCTCGAATGCCTTGAATTGTCATTTCATTTTTGTTGTTTTACATTTCATTTCAATACAATAATCAGGTTCCTATCATTGGTATCAGAGCAACGATCCTAGGGAAAATGGCTACAGATTTCAGCATTAAGATGAAGAAAAGCATGGATCTTATTTTGGAAAATTGGTACCAGATGCAGAAAGAATTCAGCAAAATTAGTAAATCTTACCAGCGGAAGGATAATTCGTCAGAGATCAAAATCGCACCAAAAACAAGAGATGAGGAATGAGGTCTGGAAATGAGAAACTTCGATGGTAGCAACCTCGGTGAGTGGCTGGTTCGAGTGGAGCAATATTTTGTTGAGAATCCGATGATGGAAGACGAGAAGGTGGAAGAGGCGATGGCTTACTTCGATGGCCAGTCATGGGCATGGTTTGAAGAGGCAAATCGGCTTCGACCCATACAAAATTGGAGTGATTTGAGGGAAAGGCTGTTGGACATATTTCTCCCAACACAAGATAAAGTTTTCAGCGATGATTTACCTGTGTGGAGTAGAAGAGAACTGGTTGCAGCTTCGGTTTATGCAGATTCGCTGGAGAAGACAATCGAAGGGATTGAGAGATGGGGTAATGGGCCTAGCCAAGTGTTGGGTCAATCCCAATTCGTAAAATATTGGACAATTTTGGTTGAACAGGCCCAAGCAACCTTCAACCCATTTGAAGTAAAGATTCCTATTTTGGTCGGTCAATGGGAAGGAAGTCCAATTCATATATGGGATCCAGGAATTAATCAAGCCCAACAGGAGATATTTGAGCACCCCAAAAAAATGAAGGTTTCTTTTTCCTAGAATATTGCAGCCAAGGTCCCAAAAATTGCACTGGAGGCTCCAGGATTTTCAGATTTGCAGAATTTGAATTTTCAAGTTTCACCAGCGGTCCTCTAAAATGTTTGATTTCCTTATATTTTAATTTTTGTATACGAACATGATCTTCACCTTGAGGACAAGGTGAATTTCGAGGGCACGGTAATGATAGATACTCGTTATTAGGGGAGGGGTAGTGAGTGCTAGTAGATTAGCTAAAATAGGGGCAACGCAGGAATAGGGAATTGCAGGGACGAGAGTGCAACCTGTAGCCCCCCGAGTTCCGTATACCCGGTTCACTACGTCATTTTCTGTCTAAATTTTTTCGAATAATATTTTTGCGGAAGAAATAATTGAAATTCATTTTTGGCAACATTAAATAAACTGTAATGGCCGATAAAATTGAAAACATTTATGAAATCATTTGAAATAGTAAATCGAACCATTAATTTTGTAAAGAAATTGACAATGTCATAATTTCTCAAATAAATGAACTTCTCTAAATTATTCGATTGTTTGGAAAATACGAAAATCATTAATGTCAAACTTTCAACTGTTTAACAATTATTGCCACCATCATTCATCGCTCGCCACCGTCTCCGAAATCTGCAAAACTGTTAAAAAGTAGGGTGAGCATTTCATGGGGGAAATACTCAGTAGACTCATCGCAAATTAATTAATTTATAAGATGATTAAATACATAAATCCCGGCTCTTTATAAAACGGGCATTGATAGGGCTTCTTTATAAAACGGCTATTGATAAAACTCATATTGTGCATTACAGCACGGGACATATTTTGAAAATCATAGGCTCTTTGAAAACAGCTCTTTGAAAACCATATACTTATAAAACACATTTTAATTATGCCAAGCATAATTTTCTTTTGAAAGCATAACATAGGATAGGATCGAAATCCTCATAAACATAGGGAGACACAAGAATTTTACCGAACTTAGGTGGCAAGAATTCTTATGCAGTAAAATCACAGTAACAGTAAGTATACCAAACATAACTTTTGAAATTCATAGGGATCATTTCCATCATAACATAGCAATCTTGGGAGATTGATTTCATAGCAATCTTGGGAGATTGAAAACATAGCAATCTTGGGAGATTGATTTCATAGCAATCATGGGAGATTGATGTCAATCTTGGGAGATTGAAAACATAGCAATCTGGGGAGATTGATTTCATAGAAATGATCCAAAACATATAAAACATTTTCGTAAAAACATAGGGTATACTTACTTTTCATAAAAACATAAGGTATATTTACCTTTCATAAAAACATACTTACTTTTCATAAAAACATAAGGTATATTTTCCTTTCATAAAAACATACTTACTTGTCATAAAAACATACTTACTTTTCATAAAAATATAAGGTATATTTACCTTTCATAAAAACATACTTACTTTTCATAAAAACATAAGGTATATTTACCTTTCATAAAAACATACTTACTTGTCATAAAAACATACTTACTTTTCTTAAAAATTGACTTTCACAAGTCACATGACATTTATATGAAATCATAATTTAAATCAATTAATAAGTGCGAGTCTACCTCAAATCCGACGAGTGTAAAGTTGAGCGGGAATGACTTCAATTTCTTTAAATTCTCCGTACGCTTCGTCTTAGCCAATAAGTCACTTTAGTCTATCGAATATATATAGTTCAAAATGATAAATTATAATTTGAGGACTAAAATTGATGTTTTGAAAGTTGAGGGACTAAAATGAATATTTTCAAAAGTTGGGTAGAAGCTCAAATAAATATTACTATAAGGCTGAAATAATAGATTTTGAAAATGAAAGGGCTGATTAAAACTCATTTAAAACTTAAGGGCTGAAATGATCATTTTAAAACATAGGGACTGATTTGAAATAACTTTAAAACTTCAGGGACCAAAACGCAATTTCTGAGAATTAAAATATTAATATTAAAAATATGAATCAGTCTTTTACTCTCTCTCTCTTTCAAAATCCATACACTCTCTCTCTCTCTACCCGTTTCTCTCAACCGGCCGACGAAAGCTGGGCAGTGGTTCTACTGAAGAAACGCCGGCGAGACACCGGCGTAAGGTGCGGCAAAGAAGGGGTTCCGGTTTTGAAAGAGTTTGGTGTGAGATGGGGATAAAAACCGAGGCTAAACTAGGCTTGAATCGCGATTAATCTCCGGTATTAAATCTGGCAGCGAAGGGCTTAAAGTTGAGGTAAGTGTCGGGGTTCGTCTATTATTGGGTTTAGGTCTTATTTTTGGTTTATGGGTTTGATTTGCTAAGGATTTGGAGTTGGGTTTGCCGTGATTTTGGGGGTGCTGCAGGCGGTTGAGTTGTTTCAGGTAGTGATGACTTATTGAATTGGTTGGTTTCGTGGTTGATTGGTGGCCTGAAAATGATTCGGTAGTGGTTGGTTTGGAGTTCAACCTGGCAGGGGTGGTGACAGTGAAAGGGCTGGTGATGCTACCGGTGGTGGAGATAATACTGAAATGGTGTTGAAGGTGGCATTGGTTACATTTGGTTATTGTGTATGCAGGCTGTGGATCTTGGTTATGGCTTGCCAATTTGGTGATGATGATAAATGGTGGGCGTTGGGGCCGGTGTTTGAGGTGGAAGAGATTGCGTGATCGATAATGGAGCTGCTGGTGGTGATTGGTGGATGCAGTAGTGAGGTTGCAGTGTGTGTTGAGATTGTTTTGGCTATAGCAGTGGTGAATTGGAGAGGCAGCAGTTGGAAAGGGCAGTGGATTGATATAATGGAAAAAGGCTGATTGGGGTGAAAGTGGTACAGTGAAAGCTATAGCTTTCGGCGTAAAGGTATGAAGATGATGAGGCTAATGGTTTAATTAATGTTGGTGGATGATTAATGAGGTGGAACAAAATGATTATGAATTTGGTACAAAAGCAAAAGACAGAATAACAAAACGTGGGTTGCACTTGCTGGATATAGATTAGGATTAGTTTGAGATAATTAACTAAAAATTTGACTAATTTCGATCAAGATAGTATTTGAAACAGATATGTTTTTGGACTGAAAATACATTTGAGAATAAATAAATTTTGAGATAAAATCGAATTACGTATTTGGACTTGAAATAATTTGAATAAGGAAAATTGAGATATTTAAAAATGATTTTGACAATAATACTTACAATAATATAATTTTAGAAATTCAGACATTTAATTCAAAATCGAACAAATTCGATATTTCTTGACTTGGCTAGACGAATCCGTCGCGGCGTTAATTTCAAAACAATGGGTGAAATAGTAACGACACAATTTTCTAAATATTAAAATAATTATTTATTGCGTAAAATTCTCGGTCGCTACACAACCAATTCACATGCAAGTCACACAAGCAGTTACGGAAGCTTCTGGAGTCATCGCATGGTCTATAAATAAAGGAGAGAATGGAGAAACTAGGGGAGAAATTTGGTAGACAAGAGGGGAAACCCTTGGGAGAGAACAAGGCCTCTTGAATGCCTTGAATTGTCATTTCATTTTTGTTGTTTTACATTTCATTTCAATACAATAATCAGGTTCCTATCATAGACACTCAGGGTGAGATCAATGCAGGGATCAATGTGAGGAAGGGAAAGATCACTAATATCATGGATGGGAATGTAGTTCAACCGCTACTAGTGAGCACAAGTGCATTAGCTTGGCCACAGAGTGTGTCCGTATGATTTTGAAGATTGACGATATTGTTACTGTGAGGTAGATTTTCTCAGAACGAGGAAATGTTGGATGGTTTGACAACTATTTGTTTTCATATTGTCTTTTGATTTGATTTGTGTGTATTTCTTTCTAAAATTGGTGTTTTCTATACTATTTTGGAATTGACATTTTTTTTAATGAATATCTCAGTTTTTCATTGGCTAATGTGAATATGGCTTTAATGATGACATTGAACTTCTTGGAATTTGAAAAGGCTGTCTGATAATATGATATGCGTTGTATAAATATTCTGAATCCGCCTCCTTCCAATAATTGCCTGTTACAACTAGTAGATATATAATCCAAAATCATAAGTCATAATAGAAATAAACAGGCTACATACAGAGACAGTGAAGTGCCTGGGCTAGTCTCTACTGTTTTTTGGAAAAAAAACCCCAACTGAGGAAGGCAACCTTAAAACAGTCATGACACCTTTGTCATTCTCAGATAAAACTTGGTTGCTGGAGTTGGAACTCATTTCCAGAAACCTGACTCAGTTTTAAATTGAAGATTAAGCATCCTAACCCAATTTTCAACTGAAAGTGAATGACAAGTTCCTTGTATACTTCATCTGATATAATTTTCAGCACTGTCCCAACATGAGGAAAGTTACGTAAAATATTTTCAGGCAAATGTACTAGTTCAATCTGTAGCAGTAGCGCAGTCTGCTCTTCATTAGTAATCCTACAATACACGCTTTTCAGGTTTTCTCCACCTCCTATTGCATGTGTAAATAATAGCCTGTTGCAACTGCCTTAGCCACCTTTGTCTTCCCAACACTTGGAATAATATTTGAGGATTTATAAACTGTCAAGTTATTAAGCCACATCCACACGTCTTTTAATTGGTATGGCTCGTTGATGTGAAGTGGGGTTAGTGTTCGTTTTATAAATTTAGAAGATTTGAACATATTTAGTAAAATTTACATGTTCTGATATTGTTGCTAAACTTGTCTCTGACTAGAGCAGGATATTTTTCAATAGCTTGATCTATGGTATCTGAACAAATCACCATATGTCAATTTTGCGGATTTGTTAACAAATTACAGATGTTAATATCATGGAATTTCAGATTCATCGCAGCTTTCTTCATTGTTGCTCTTTCCCTCGAGTAGATGTTTTGTCAATATCTCTTCTTCATCTTGGTTTTTGTCCCTTTTCTCGTTAGTTTTACCCCATAAGATCAGGTAGAGACCAACCATTATGAGAGCAGCTCCAATAACCCTGTAAGAAACAAAATCAATCCAGGATAGCAAAGGTATACATGATAATAGAATGAAATTTGTTGAGTGAGCAACATGAGATTGGGATCCAATAGCATGATTAACGAAATTTTAGTATTTTATTTATTTCTTAGTACTGCTTAGGGTTATCTAATCCTTTGTTGAAAACTTGCTATAATAGCACTATATTAATCTTTCTTGCTATAAATTCCATTTTCATAACATACCCGCCTGAGTATAATTGATCATCAAGAATTATGAACGCCATGCCGGCAACCAAAACTGTTTGAACTGGCTGGAAGCTGGCAACAAAAACTGGTCCTCCTTTTTGAATACACCAGGTCTGAAGAGCGATCACTATCCCAGAGGATATTATTCCCTGAAATAAATTCAAAGGTTGAGCATCTAATGGAGAAAAACTACAAGTAAATCATAAGCAATTTAGTTTGAAGATAGTACAGCATATAAGATTGTGAATATCTCTTCCCCGGACTGAATTTTCCAATGTTTAGGATCCCTTTCTATGAAAGCTGCTATGAATAAGAACTGGATTAATCCAAAGAAGCACGTAAATGAGGTGAGAGAGAGTTTGGCAGGGTATTTCTTCAGAATAGGAGCCTGCAAAGTTTATTATTGAACCTTGATCAGTAATTTTGATTGTGATTTTGGATACCGATTACCTTGAGCATTTATTAGCTTAATAATATCTTAGTTTGTGTAGGTACATGAGTATATTATAGTTATAGGCCTACCTGAAGGACCATCCAACCAGCCCATGATAAGCAGTGACCAAGTAAAAACATACAGCCCCATGTCCAGTTCTGCATGTTAGTTGAATTAAAGAAACTGCCCTCTTCTAATTGATTTCCCACTGGTTGTGAAGTCTGGTGCAGAATCAGAGGGCCTTTATAGAGAGTTATAATAGTAGCACCTCCTACACTTGCTATGGTCCCCAGAATTTTTGCCAATCCATCCATCCTCATAATATTAACTTTCTCACATCTGATAAAAAAAAAAAATTCTATAATAATAAGTAGGCTACTTGACAATTCTACTTGTTAATACGCGGGTTGGAGTTGAGGTGTTAATACCCAAATGTTGAAGCCATGATGAAAGTAATTGCAGGAACTGAGTTCTGCATTGCTGATGCAAAGGTTGGAGATGCATAATACAAACCTAATATGTAAAATCCCTGATTTGCAGTGATTCTGAAGTAGTAAAAAACAGAACAAAATATGAGAGAATGTGAAGATAATAGGGAAAAGAAAATTCAAAGTATTTAAGAATCCCATATTCTTACCCCACCAATGCTAGAAGGAAAAACTGAACCAGTAAAGAAAATGTAAGAGGTGGTCTTTCTTTCCTGTAGAAGACATCCATTTACACCATAATCTTAGCCATAACAAGAAGAAAGTTAATCTGTAATCTTGTTTATTCTACCACTGAAGATAAAATAACTCACTTTTCAAAGAAGTACGAAAAGGGTCCCAACATTAGCAAAGCTATAATGTTTCTGTAAACAGGGTAAACAACTTTGCTAATGCCAATGTTGAGTGCCACCCTTGAAACTATGTGAAAACCTGCAAAGCAGAGCTGCAAAATAAGCAATGCAACAAGAAGCTTCATCTGCTCAGACACACAACTTCTTCCTCCTTCCATAATTTTTTCCCCTTCTCCTCTGCGATCGGGTTGGGTCGAGTTGAGATGGATCTAACCATATGAAGAATGCTGGGTATAAATAGGTGATTGAGTACTAGCTTGTATATAAACAATGGGACAACATATTAATAGTTTTTATGCATTATTATTTGAAGATGATGGTGGTTAACTCTGTCCAAGCATATGCAAAGTAATCATTTAGACTCATTATGAGATTCATTTAATTTACTACTACAATCTATAATTTTTTTTTATACTACTTGTTTTTTATTTTTTATTTTTTTTTATGGTGATTGCTTTATATCTAAATCCCAAATAATTGTTGACCAAATTTGAATTTTATTGGGGAGACAGACCTCCGGTGGTCCATGTTGGCCAGGCAGTTAATAGAGTGTCCAATCTTTGTTTCGATATCAATCAATAAATTAAAAAACAAAAGGGGTAAAACAGTGGGATCTATAGCTATTTAATTATTGATAAATAATTGAACTATTTTAGTATTGATGGAAAATTGGATAGTCAATGAAGAGATTATAAATATTTTATGAGTGTCACGGATTGCATTTGTAGGAGTAGTTTGAAGTCCTGCGTGAGTAAATTTAGTAGAAAAATGATCTAGCAGAGTAACAGTAATATAAAACATCAATAAATTGGTGGCTAAATTCATGATGAATCTTAAAATTATATATTTTTATAAAAAAATTATCAAACGGAGATCTATCAATTTAATACTTGTTATCTGTAATTATTATATATTGTATGATATGATGAAATGAATTACACTAATTCAATTAGAAGTCTCGATCCAATTATAAAACTATGTTTTGCATTCATAATTTAACTTTTTAATTTCTAAGATTTTAATGAATTTTTCGTCAAGACAAATGGTTAAATTAAATAAAATAAATTAAAATTTTATAAATTTATTTTTCGTCCTTCATAAATGAAAAACAAAATCAATTCTAAATTTTTGTTAAGAAAAATATTACAAACAGTAAATAAAAGCTTTTGTGGACAATATAAGGGCAACACAAACTAAACCAATTATAAAACACTTGTTTGAGCCTCATTATAATTTAAAATTTTTTCTCTCTTAATTTTTTTTAACCACACATTTTTCAAAAAAATCACTATTCATTGAGTAACATAAAAAAGAATATTAATAGGATAATATCGTGTATGAATTAATTTTATTGCATTAAACCTATTGTTGACCTTGTTACACGGTTACTAAATAATGGTGTAGTAATTATATTTATTAGGGGTGAACGCGGTTCGATTTGTACTGTTTTTTGTATATTTTCAAACCATTGCCATTTCAAGCGGTTTGACTTTTTTTTCAAGCCAAGCCAAATCAAATCATTTTATTTTACAAATCAAACCAAATCAAACAATTTTTTGCGATCGATTTGGTTCGATTTTAATTCGCGATTTCCCTGTCTACATAATATAACATATTTTATATGTTAAATTAATTCATTCATGTCTTAATATATAACGGTAACATAAGTTCATATATAAGATAAAACGGAACTAAAAATGTTAAATTCATTCTTATTTGTTTCCAATTCAATATACAAACATGAAGTCGAAAAACAATTATAATTACATTGTATTGTTCAAATACATCATTCGGCCAACAAAAAATAGCAAAAGATTAGCTCTTCAATAGAAAAAGTACTAATAGACCCCTCAAACAACAAAAGCTTCACCCCTTCATCAACAAAGTAGCAACAATTTGTGCAATAAGAATTTGTTCCATTACCTTATCTAAGGAAATAATATATCAAATATTGATATGCATAATGTAACGCCCCGAGTTCCGTATACCCGGTTAACCACGTCATTTCCTTGTCTAAATTTTTTGAATAATATTTTTGCGGAAGAAATAATTGAAATTCATTTTTGGCAACATTAAATAAACTGTAATGGCCGATAAAATTGAAAACATTTATGAAACCATTTGAAATAGTAAATCGAACCATTAATATTTGTAAAGAAATTGACAATGTCATAATTTCTCAAATAAATGAACTTCTCTAAATTATTCGATTGTTTGGAAAATACGGAAATCATTAATGTCAAACTTTCAACCGTTTAACAATTATTGCCACCATCATTCATCGCTCGCCACCGTCTCCGAAATCTGCAAAACTGTTAAAAAGTAGGGTGAGTATTTCATGGGGGAAATACTCAGTAGACTCATCGCAAATTAATTAATTTATAAGATGATTAAACACATAAATCCCGGCTCTTTATAAAACGGGCATTGATAGAGCTTCTTTATAAAACGGCTCTTGATAAAACTCATATTGTGCATTACAGCACTGGACATATTTTGAAAATCATAGGCTCTTTGAAAACAGCTCTTTGAAAATCATATACTTATAAAAACATTTTAATTATGCCAAGCATAATTTTCTTTTGAAAGCATAACATAAGATAGGATTGAAATCCTCATAAACATAGGGAGACACAAGAATTTTACCGAACTTAGGTGGCAAGAATTCTTATGCAGTAAAATCATAGTAACAGTAAGTATACCAAAACATAATTCTTGAAATTCATAGGGATCATTTCCATCATAACATAGGGTAGGATCGAAATCCTCATAAACATATGAGACAAGAATTTTACCGAACTTAGGTGGCAAATCCTCATAAACATATGGAAACACAGAATTTTACCGAACTTAGGTGGTAAGAATTCTTATGTGCATAGCAATCTTGGGAGATTGATTTCATAGAAATGATCCAAAACATATAAAACATTTTCGTAAAAACATAGGGTATACTTACTTTTCGTAAAAACATAAAGTATATTTACCTTTCATAAAAACATACTTACTTTTCATAAAAACATAAGGTATATTTACCTTTCATAAAAACATACTTACTTTTCATAAAAACATAAGGTATATTTACCTTTCATAAAACATACTTAATTTTCATAAAAATTGACTTTCACAAGTCACATGACATTTATATGAAATCATAATTTAAATCAATTAATAAGTGCGAGTCTACCTCAAATCCGACGAGTGCAAAGTTGAGCGGGAATGACTTCAATTTCTTTAAATTCTCCGTACGCTTCGTCTTAGCCAATAAGTCACTTTAGTATATCGAATATATAGTTCAAAATGACAAATTATAATTTGAGGACTAAAATTGATGTTTTGAAAGTTGAGGGACTAGAATGAATACTTTTGAAAGTTCAGGGACTAAAATAGATACTTTGAAAGTTGAGGGATTAAAATGAATACTTTTAAAACTTGGGCTTAAAAGTAAATCAGCAGGTACTGAAATAAAAGAGTTTAAAGTTAAAGGGCTGAAGTAAATCATTTTAAAGCTTTGAGGCTGAAATGGATGAGTTTAAAACAGTAGGGACTGAATTAAAACAATTTAAAACATCAGGGACTGATTTGCAAATTCTGAAAATCAATATATCAGATCTTCTCTCTCTATATTCCTTATTTCAAAACGTTAGAGAGAGAGAGAAAAGATAAGGCGAAGACAGAGAGAGACAGGGGTCGTGACCGGTGGTGGAAATTGGGAAAAACCGGCGGTTTCATCGGCGAAACACCGGCAGCAAGGTGGCGGTGAGTGGCGACACAGATGGTGATTCAAAATTGGGATCTGGGCGTGAGTTTTAGGTGTAAAACCGTGTGAAACCGAAGCTAGGGTTCGCGGTTTAGGTCGTGATTTTCCGGCGAAGAGGTGGTCTGAGGTGAGGTAAGTAACTGAGTTCACTTATTTCTTGTTTTGGGTTTTGATTTGTGAATGGTGGTGATGATTGATGATGATGAGTTCATGGCTGAAGATTGAGTAATGGCAGTGATGGAATTGCGGTGTAACTGATTGGTGATGAAGTCTGAGTAATTGGCGAGGCTGTGGAAGAATGTGGAGTTCGTGAAGTGTTGTGAGGAATCAGTGATGATGGCTGGATTGAATTGGCTGTGAATTCAGGTGGCTGAAAATCAGAGTCTGATTTGGGACTGAGCTGTTTTGGGCAATTGGCTGTCATGCGGTGATAGTGATTGGCGACTGGTTGGCAAATTTGTGAATTGAAGCTCGCAGGCAGTAGAGATGGTATTTGAATACAGCAGTGAAGGTGGTTGGTTCAACAATGGTTGCAGCTGGTTGGTGAAGATGAATTATGAAATTGGAAATGAGATGGAAAGTGATCAATATGGAGGACATAATAATGTGAAGAGGAATCATTGAATGGAATACTCATAATTGGAATGATAAAATAAAGAAATGGTGGTTTGTGTCTTGCCGTGTTATATGATGATAATGATGGTATTGCTTGTGAATGGAGCTTAATCAGAGGAGGTGGAAATTGCTTGTTATTATAATTGGTATTATATTGGTTGGCCGTGAATTTGGAGTTGGAGTTGTGAAGATGAAATTGATGGAGTGTGGTTTGAAGAATGATGAAAGGTTTGGTAATGATAATGATGATGTTTAGTGGTGGTCCATGTTGAAGATGCTGATAATGGTTTGTGATAGTGGGATTGATGATAATGGTGGTTAGTGGGGAATAGTGGAAAATAAAATCATTGAATGGAATAGTCATAATTTGGTTTAATATGATATGGATT
The DNA here is from genome assembly GCA_963555705.1 of Ligustrum vulgare. NCBI lineage: Eukaryota > Viridiplantae > Streptophyta > Magnoliopsida > Lamiales > Oleaceae > Ligustrum > Ligustrum vulgare. Next base: position 33,638,273 of record OY743187.1, read on the forward strand.
TGGTGTAAAGAGAAAAGAAAGGAGGAGAAAACGTGGGGATGAAATCAACTAAAAAATTTAACTATCTTTGATCAAGAAACGCTTTTAAAACAGATATATTTTGGACTGAAAAATACATTTTGAAAATAATACTTTGAATAAATAATTAAAATAATATAATTTTAGAAATTCGGATTTTAATTTAAAATCGAACAAATTCGATATTTCTTGACTTGGCTAGACGAATCCGTCGCAGCGTTAACTTCAAAAATAATGGGTGAAATAGTAGCGACACAATTTTCTAAATATTAAAATAATTATTAATTGCGTAAAAATTCTGGATCGCTACAATCTTACCCCCTTAAAATAATTTCGTCCTCGAAATTATACTTACTTGATCTTATGATTTCTGAATACTTAATCAGAATCTCTTCTTTCTCTTATGTAGCATCATCGGTACCATATTTAACCCAACCATTTTTAACCCACTGGACTTTGACTAAATGTATCACTTTGTTTTCTCAAGAACATGGACTTTTTCTATAGACATATGTGTCTACTCATAAATTCTTCTGAATCAAAATGAAAATTCCCAATCGTATGTGATATTTCATCATATCTTGTAGTATTCATGTAACATGTCACTTATCATCGTATCATGTAACCTCAAATATTCGTATATATCTCTAAAATTTCAACAAATCTCTACTGACATATCATATCATAATAATTTTTCCTTTCTTCTTATCATCGAATATTCCCAAAATAATCAAAGAATTACCTGAATATTCTCTCTACGTAATATACCCAATAATATATCAACATAATATTATCAACTTATCTTTCCAATATTTGTAACCCAAATATTCAGTAAACAAATATCTCCCAAACTAAGATTCTTTACTTAAATATCACCACATTTCCTGCAAAGTATTTCTTTCACTTGTATATACGTATGAATTCTGATTCAATACGGTACTCATTTTACTTTCCACGTATCATCACACTATACCATGATTATCATTATTATAACAAAATATCAGTACCCATAATCCAAGAAAATATTCCAAATCTCCAATCAAATCTCCTTTATCAATATAATTAACACCGCATTAACTCTGTCTCCTCTTTTCCATTAAAAATATTTCCTGCTTTCTTGCTGAAAATCAAATCACGCGGATTCACTCAGATCCTTTGCGCTTTTAAATAGTTCATGCTGGGAAGAGGTTGAATCATCAAACAATGGATATCATTCTTTCTAACATTCGCAAGTATTATTCCAGTCTTCCTATGAATGATCTGAGAAAGATCTATAAAATAAGGCTCGAAAGATTGAGGTTGCTGATGGCTCATGATATTCCAGAAGATGTTCGCTGGTTGATAGAAGCAAAGGTTCGACTATCTGGTGAATTACCATCAACATTTCCAAAGCACATGCCTGGTTTAGGCAAAAGCACGTTTGCAAAGAAACGAAGAGCAAAAAGACTGGGTGGTTGCTACAAATGTGCTCGTTGGAACTGTAATACTCGTTGCAAATCAGTAGGATATTCTTCTACTAATCGGGATGATAAAATCGAATTCATAAAGGGTGGACTGAGTAAGGAGTCTTTGGATGATATTCGACTGACTCTTGAGACGCACCCAAGTGGTTATGTGCAACGTGAACTTCTCTCCTTATACGCTCAGTTTAACGAGGACAAAAATCGTTATAGTCTCCAAAATATAATAGCAAAAGATCCTGTTTGCCAGTCTGTTTTACAAAATGAGGCTTCTGGCAGTTCAGCAATGATATAAGGTAAATCTTTTAAAATATTTTGCTGCTTTTCTTTCACGCGTTTTGAAAAAGTTGGAAATAAAATATTAAATCGCCGAAAGGTGACAGCCTCGATACGATAAAAATATTCAAAAGTGGGCTGATTTTGTCAAAAGCAGATTGATTTTGTCAAAAGTAAATCTTTACTTTTTCAGAATCAATCAAAAACAGTAAATTTTTCCGGCTTTAAATAGCCAAACATATTTCATAGTTCAGGCATCCCAAAATCACATCTTCTTCGTAAGTTTTCTCTTCTATACTATCAAATATGGAAGCACCAAAACTTCGACAGATCAAAACTATTTGTGTATTTTGTGGATCAAAAGTGGGGAAAGGCTTCGGTTATCTAGAAGCGGCCGTAGATCTTGGAAAGAAACTGGGGAAAAAAGGTATCACTCTTGTGTATGGGGGTGGTAGCAGTGGTCTAATGGGTTGTGTTTCCCAATCTGCTCTTGCAGAGAAATCAAAAGTAATCGGTGTCATACCTGTCCCTTTGGTAGATGTTGCAGGCAAAACACGAGGGCATGAAGTTCAAACCTTATCCATCCATGAACGCATAACTTGTATGCTATATGGTTCTGATGCCTTTATAGCCCTGCCCGGAGGTTTTGGTACCTTAGAAGAAATCTTTAACATTACCTCGTGGGCTCAACTAGATCTCCATACTAAGCCTATTGGGCTTCTGAATGTTAACAATTTCTTTGATGGTTTGTTAACTTTTCTTGATTATGCTGTGGAACAGGGATTCATCTCTCCATTTTCCAGAAGGCTTCTTATTTCTGCTCCTACTATTGATGAACTACTGGATAAGCTGCAGTCATATATCTCAATACAAGATCCAGCAGGAGTTAAGATAGATTGGTCGCAAGGAAGGGGAATCAAGCGAAAATGGAGTCCGGTTAATGTAAACTTAACTCTGTGAATCTTAGAATAGGTGGGGGTAGAGTACGAAGTATTCTCACTCTCGAGACACCCCTCCATGTACTAGGATTTCTTAATGTTTAAATCTTGCGTGTACTTCAAAGATTCAAGGTGGTAGATTACGGAGTATTCTTACTCTCGAAACACACCTCTTTGAAGGTTTTCTCTTTATATCCTCAAAAGATCAGAGGTGGTAGGATACGGCTACTCCGGAAACACATCTCTCATTCTGAGGATCTTTCCATGTTTTTCTCTTATGCTTTCATGTGTTTCATGTATTTCCTTTCCAGTGTGACTCTTGTGTGTTCTCCTTATGAGAAAATAATAAAATCTGTGCTATCATCTACTAAATCTCGTTTGTGATGTAAATGAACTTGCATGTATAACCTTAATTCCTTTAGTAGTTGCATACCTTACTATGCTCTTAATTCCAAACGATAAAATTCTAGGCAGAGTTTCCTTTGTAATTTGGACTTATCCAAACCATAAGCATACTTCATAACTCACAATAATAAATAACTCCACATTTGATCACAACGATCTAAAAATATTGAAAACGATTCCAACACTTCAATATCATCAAAAATATCCCATAATTCAATTCATAATTCCTCAACATAGAAATTTCAAATCATAACTTCTAATATCACAATATCACTTCCTTCCATACCTTAATTGGCTCAAAAGATTACTCATACTTATAAATATATGCCATAAATCATATTTCCAAAATTTATTCACAAGGCCAAACTTCATAATAAATTTCTCTTCAACATAGAGGCATAATTCACTTACTCAACATAATATTCATTACTTAATTCTCAATAACTAAGAATCAAATCTTTAAATCTCTAACTTCATAATGCTTCTCATAAAAGTCTCAATAAAATCATATCACTTATAATCTTAACATCTTATCACAACTTCATAACTGGCTTGCTATTTCTCGTTTAAATCTAAACGATAAATAATCTGAAATATAATCAAATCCTTTATGTTGACTTATCATACTTAGTGCCATGTCTAAAATCAATTATGCAAAGTCCATCTAGGGTTCATCATTTCTAACTCCAGGACAAAAATTATTTTGAAATCATTCTTAAAACATATTATTCCCATTATGCTCAACACTCGTTTTCTTTCTGAAAAATTTCTCATAATCATGCATTAAAGCATATAAGTTATGACAAGCATAACAACATCATAAATCATAAGTATCCGAAATACTCTTCATTCTTTCTCATAAATCAATAAAATGAGTATTCGAAATACTGAAATAACTTTAAACATCATAAACTTCTTTACCTCGGAGTTGGTGGAACGAATGATGGCAGTGGCAATCTTCATCAATAAAATTTTATAATGGAAAATATTTCTTGAAAATTCTTTTTGAAAATTTTTCCAGTCTACAGAAACGCAGACTAGCTCTGATACCAACTTGTAACGCCCCGAGTTCCGTATACCCGGTTAACCACGTCATTTCCTTGTCTAAATTTTTCGAATAATATTTTTGCGGAAGAAATAATTGAAATTCATTTTTGGCAACATTAAATAAACTGTAATGGCCGATAAAATTGAAAACATTTATGAAACCATTTGAAATAGTAAATCGAACCATTAATATTTGTAAAGAAATTGACAATGTCATAATTTCTCAAATAAATGAACTTCTCTAAATTATTCGATTGTTTGGAAAATACGGAAATCATTAATGTCAAACTTTCAACCGTTTAACAATTATTGCCACCATCATTCATCGCTCGCCACCGTCTCCGAAATCTGCAAAACTGTTAAAAAGTAGGGTGAGTATTTCATGGGGGAAATACTCAGTAGACTCATTGCAAATTAATTAATTTATAAGATGATTAAACATATAAATCCCGGCTCTTTATAAAACGGGCATTGATAGAGCTTCTTTATAAAACGGCTCTTGATAAAACTCATATTGTGCATTACAGCACTGGACATATTTTGAAAATCATAGGCTCTTTGAAAACAGCTCTTTGAAAACCATATACTTATAAAAACATTTTAATTATGCCAAACATAATTTTCTTTTGAAAGCATAACATAAGATAGGATTGAAATCCTCATAAACATAGGGAGACACAAGAATTTTACCGAACTTAGGTGGCAAGAATTCTTATGCAGTAAAATCATAGTAACAGTAAGTATACCAAAACATAATTCTTGAAATTCATAGGGATCATTTCCATCATAACATAGGATAGGATCGAAATCCTCATAAACATATGAGACAAGAATTTTACCGAACTTAGGTGGCAAATCCTCATAAACATATGGAAACACAGAATTTTACCGAGCTTAGGTGGTAAGAATTCTTATGTGCATAGCAATCTTGAGAGATTGATTTCATAGAAATGATCCAAAACATATAAAACATTTTCGTAAAAACATAGGGTATACTTACTTTTCGTAAAAACATAAAGTATATTTACCTTTCATAAAAACATACTTACTTTTCATAAAAACATAAGGTATATTTACCTTTCATAAAACATACTTAATTTTCATAAAAACTGACTTTCACAAGTCACATGACATTTATATGAAATCATAATTTAAATCAATTAATAAGTGCGAGTCTACCTCAAATCCGACGAGTGCAAAGTTGAGCGGGAATGACTTCAATTTCTTTAAATTCTCCGTACGCTTCGTCTTAGCCAATAAGTCACTTTAGTATATCGAATATATAGTTCAAAATGATAAATTATAATTTGAGGACTAAAATTGATGTTTTGAAAGTTGAGGGACTAGAATGAATACTTTTGAAAGTTCAGGGACTAAAATAGATACTCTGAAAGTTGAGGGATTAAAATGAATACTTTTAAAACTTGGGCTTAAAAGTAAATCAGCAGGTACTGAAATAAAAGAGTTTAAAGTTAAAGGGCTGAAGTAAATCATTTTAAAGCTTTGAGGCTGAAATGGATGAGTTTAAAATAGTAGGGACTGAATTAAAACAATTTAAAACATCAGGGACTGATTTGCAAATTCTGAAAATCAATATATCAGATCTTCTCTCTCTATATTCCTTATTTCAAAACGTTAGAGAGAGAGAAAAGATAAGGCGAAGACAGAGAGAGACAGGGGTCGTGACCGGTGGTGGAAATTGGGAAAAACCGGCGGTTTCATCGGCAAAACACCGGCATCAAGGTGGCGGTGAGTGGCGATACAGATGGTGATTCAAAATTGGGATCTGGGTGTGAGTTTTAGGTGTAAAACCGTGTGAAACCGAAGCTAGGGTTCGCGGTTTAGGTCGTGATTTTCCGGCGAAGAGGTGGTCTGAGGTGAGGTAAGTAACTGAGTTCACTTATTTCTTGTTTTGGGTTTTGATTTGTGAATGGTGGTGATGATTGATGATGATGAGTTCATGGCTGAAGATTGAGTAATGGCAGTGATGGAATTGCGGTGTAACTGATTGGTGATGAAGTCTGAGTAATTGGAAAGGCTGTGGAAGAATGTGGAGTTCGTGAAGTGTTGTGAGGAATCAGTGATGATGGCTGGATTGAATTGGCTGTGAATTCAGGTGGCTGAAAATCAGAGTCTGATTTGGGACTGAGCTGTTTTGGGCAATTGGCTGTCATGCGGTGATAGTGATTGGCGACTGGTTGGCAAATTTGTGAATTGAAGCTCGCAGGCAGTAGAGATGGTATTTGAATACAGCAGTGAAGGTGGTTGGTTCAACAATGGTTGCAGCTGGTTGGTGAAGATGAATTATGAAATTGGAAATGAGATGGAAAGTGATCAATATGGAGGACATAATAATGTGAAGAGGAATCATTGAATGGAATACTCATAATTGGAATGATAAAATAAAGAAATGGTGGTTTGTGTCTTGCCGTGTTATATGATGATAATGATGGTATTGCTTGTGAATGGAGCTTAATCAGAGGAGGTGGAAATTGCTTGTTATTATAATTGGTATTATATTGGTTGGCCGTGAATTTGGAGTTGGAGTTGTGAAGATGAAATTGATGGAGTATGGTTTGAAGAATGATGAAAGGTTTGGTAATGATAATGATGATGTTTAGTGGTGGTCCATGTTGAAGATGCTGATAATGGTTTGTGATAGTGGGATTGATGATAATGGTGGTTAGTGGGGAATAGTGGAAAATAAAATCATTGAATGGAATAGTCATAATTTGGTTTAATATGATATGGATTTGGTGTAAAGAGAAAAGAAAGGAGGAGAAAACGTGGGGATGAAATCAACTAAAAAATTTAACTATCTTTGATCAAGAAACGCTTTTAAAACAGATATATTTTGGACTGAAAAATACATTTTGAAAATAATACTTTGAATAAATAATTAAAATAATATAATTTTAGAAATTCGGATTTTAATTTAAAATCGAACAAATTCGATATTTCTTGACTTGGCTAGACGAATCCGTCGCAGCGTTAACTTCAAAAATAATGGGTGAAATAGTAGCGACACAATTTTCTAAATATTAAAATAATTATTAATTGCGTAAAAATTCTGGATCGCTACACATAACTTCCAAATAAAATAGATAACTAAGTTCTAACCTCTTAGTTGTTATTATTTGGCTCATTATCCCTCGTCGTAACACATGATTCGTTCTCTGTATGATCACAAAAATATAGAAAATGTATTTATTGGTCACTAGTAATAAATATAAAACAAGTAATGAAAAATGATGCATAGAATGAAATTCGATAATTGAAAGAATATTACCTTCTACAGCTTTTTCCGAGTCATCCAATGCCTCTACCTCATCTAAATATTGATGGATCACTATAGGTCCATTGCTACTATGCAACCAATTCTTTGTGCATATCAAAGCCTCAACCATTTTGTTACCCAATGAATTCCTAAAGGAATCAAGAATCCGATCATTGGCGGAAAATGCAGACTCTGAAGCGACTGTGGATATTTGAACTGCTAATACATCTTTAGCAAATTGGGAGACAATCTTGTACTTATGTGTGTTCAATTTCCACCAAAGGAGTATGTCAAAATTGGGATCTGTCAAATCTTCGTAACGGTCTGATAGATAATCTACTAGATCATTCTTCTCAGACTGAACATTTTGCATGAGTCTAGCCTTAAACCTTTTTAGTCATGCCGGAGAAGATCTAGCATATCATACCGCATTACGAATCGCTGAGATAGCATGACTTATTTCTTTCAGGCCATCACAAACAATAAGATTGAGTATACGAGCACAACACCTCATATGAAGCATTTCTCCACCCCAAAACTAGACCATTCTTCTTCTCTTGAAAACTACTTTTCAATCTCAATATTTCTACATCATTCGAGGAAGCATTATCAACAGTCACACAAAAAATCTTATTGATCCCCCAATCATTAAGACAAGAAATTAATTCATTTCCCACCATATCTCCCTTATGACTGGGAACTTGAATGAAACTTATAATTCTTTTTTGAAGTCTCCAATCATTGTCAACCCAATGACTAGTCAAACACAAATAACTAATGTTTTGTATTGATGTCCAACAATCAGTAGTCAAACAAACACGATGTTGATTCAATTCTTTCTTCAATTTCTTCTTCTCAATTAGGAACAATTGATATATGTCCCTTGCCACCGTCATCCTTGAAGGAAATACAAAAGTCGGAAAAATATATCTTGTAAATAACTGAAACCCTTCATCTTCCACGTGTCGAAAGGGCAATTCAGACAATAAGAAGTACCTAATAATTTGTTCCCTAACTTCTTTCTGAACAAATTTGACAGGTTGTTCACATTCACCAAAACCCTTAGAAAAATCACTAGTCTTAGACACACCATAGCTAGTCATTCTTTTTTGCTTTTTGTCTGAAATCATATTTAGATATTTCTTACATAAATGTGTGATATGATTCCATAAAGTACTACTAGTCCCGCAATTTTTAGCATGATGTATATACAACTTTCCACAATAATTACATTCAACTTTCTCATTACCCACCTTTTTAAAATGATCCCACACCTCAGACCTTTTATTTCCTTTCTTACTTATCCAATCTATATTCGTACCTTCAACTTCATCATCCTCTATTGGAATTGCGTTATTGGATTCTACATTATGTTCCTCCAGAATTGGATCCATATTTCTGTAAAATAACCAAAGGACAACAACATTAAAAGACCATCTTTTCTAAAATAACCAATGGGGGTGCTGCAATTCTAATGTTTAGTCGACCAGAAGATGATAAATCGAAGGTCTTGCCATGGACAGAACAATTTAGATACGGGTTGTCCTTAATGTTGCAGAAAATGAAGATTTTAGACAAGAAAAGCATCTATATACCAGATTTCAAAAAATGGTTTGAGCATTTCTGCCCTTTTAAATTTGCGAAAACCCAATAATCAAATAGGACACGACAAACCAAATAAAACATCATTCCTAGAATAATTATTTTACCCAACCTTTGCAACCAATTAATGCTCGATGAACACCATTATCCACGTGTATCTAGTATTGAATTCTTATCAAAACTTTAATTCACGAGGATTTTTAGAATAAAAAAACATATTTTAGACAAAATAATATTCAAATATAAGGTATAACAGGATAAATAATAAATATATATATATTGTGAATATTTCTTATGGCAAATAAAACTTAGTGAACTTTTAAATGCAACAAAATCTAACCTGCAAACTTTGGGGTGGAGAACTTGAAGTAGCGTCGGCCCGCCGTGAGTGCAGGAAAGGAGGAATCGGGAGGCACTGATGATGTGCTCCGATACAGGGATCACCAAGAACACGCGGAATTAAACGCCGGAAAGCTCTAAAATCCAAGATAGTAGACGGTAACAATGCAACCCCGACCTCACGACGCAAGAACTATGGGTATATTAAACCCAAAACCCGTTACGATGCGGAGATAAGAACCACAAAGGGGGAACGCCACAAAGGTTGTCAAATCCTTTGATAAGTTCAATTTGTTCGACAAGAACACGAAGAAAATTAAGGGAATATCTCACCTTCAATATCATTAATCTCAAGAATAAAAGTTGTTTTTTACAATGCTGAATAAAGCCATATATATAGGCTAACAAAATAAAGTAACCAAAAATAACTAGAATTAAACCTAAACTAAAACGCTGAAATTAGGTTAAAAATACGCCGCCTAATTTACGGTCGTAACTTTTAAGTTTACGGCCGTAAGTGACTTACGGACTAAAAAGCAAAACATATGTTATGGTCGTGACAAATTTATATACGGTCGTAATCGACTCTCTGAATAAAAATATAAAAACTACTAAACTATATTTACGACCGTGAGGATTTGGTATACGGTCGTAAGTCCTCTTCTGCATAATTTTGTCTTGATGATGTTACGGCCGTGAGATCATGGTTTACGGCCGTGACTGCCTTTCTGCATAAATTTAGCCAAGATGATTTTACGGCCGTAAAAAGGTATGTTACGGCCGTGAGAATGCTTCTGCCTCAATTTCTTGTTGTTCTTTGATCCAAATGCATAATAATAACTTTGGCTCTTCTTCCACTTTGTTATGCAACGTAAACGAGGTCTTTGCACTCGAACACTCATCCATCCACGCTTGCATGAATCCTTGCATTGTCTGCTTGATTCTTTTGGCTCTTTGCCTCGTTATTGGTCCTACGGGCACGTGCAACGGGTCAACGCTCGTTGAGAAACTCCGGAACTCATCATCCCCTCCCTGTTGAAAAGGACTCGTCCTCGAATCATCACCTGCATCAAACAGAGAGAGATCAGCAACATTAAAAGAAGCAGACATGTTATACTCACCTGGAAGATCGAGCTTATATGCATTCTCATTTATCTTTTCAAGGATCTGAAAAAGGTCCATCGCCTCGTGGCTGCAACTTAGACTTTCTTTGGGTTGGAAATCGCTCCTTTCGCAAGTGCACCCACATCCAATCACCCGGCTCGAACGTCACTTGCCTCCTACCTTTGTTGGCATGAGTCGCATAACGCTCATTTTTCTTTTCAATTTGCCCTTTCACCTTCTCATGAAGCTCTTTCACAAGCTTAGCTTTTTTCGCCCCGTCCAAACTGCTCCGTTCATCTGCAGGTAAAGGAATTAAATCAAGAGGAGTTAGCGGGTTGAAACCATAAACAACTTCAAAAGGTGAACATGAAGTAGTAGAATGTACAAATCGATTATAAGCAAATTCCACAAATGGAAAACATTCCTCCCAACTTTTTAAATTCTTATTTATTATAGTGCGCAAAAGTTGGATTAATGTCCTATTAACTACCTCCGTTTGGCCATCAGTTTGCGGGTGACATGTAGTAGAAAATAATAATTTAGTACCCATCTTCCCCCACAAGACTTTCCAAAAGTAGCTTAGGAACTTAACATCCCTATCAGACACAATACTCATAGGTACCCCATGGAGTCTCACAACCTCCCTAAAGAATAGGTCAGTTATGTTTGTTGCGTCATCAGTTTTATTACAAGGAATAAAATGCGCCATTTTCCTAAACCTGTCTATCACCACAAATATCGAGCCTCTACCTTTTTTTGTCCTAGGCAGACCTAACACAAAATCTATGGATATATCTACCCAAGGCTCATTAGGTACGGGCAAAGGTGTATACAAACCTTTTGGTAAGACTCTAGACTTAGATTGCTTACAAGTTATGCACCTTTCACAAATATGGTGAACATCCTTTTTCATTTTAGGCCAATAAAAGTGCTCTTGTAAAGTTTCTAATGTCTTAATAAAACCAAAGTGTCCCATTAACCCCCCACCATGAGCCTCACGCACTAGCAATTCACGCATAGAACAATTAGGCACACAAAATTTATCAATTGCACCTTTTTCGCATGAAGCATAAATGATAGAAAAATCAGGGTCATTAGCATACATACCTCTTATATATTCAAACCCAAGCAACTTCGCATTTAAAGAGTTTAGAAGTACGTACCTGCGAGAAAGGGCATCTGCTACCACATTCTCCTTACATTGCTTATAGCGAATGACGTATGGAAAAGTCTCAATGAATTCCATCCAATGGGCGTGTCTTTTGTTTAGCTTACCTTGTCCATTGAGGTGTTTCAGTGACTCGTGGTCAGTGTGTATGACGAATTCCTTTGGCCACAGATAGTGCTGCCATGTCTCCAAGGCACGAACAAGAGCATAAAGCTCCTTGTAGTAGGTAGGATAATTCAAAACTTCCCCACTCAGCTTTTCACTGAAAAATGCAAGTGGCCTTTTTTCCTGCATAAGAACGGCTCCAATACCTATTCCTGATGCATCACATTCAATCTCAAAGGTTTGGTTAAAGTTAGGTAAAGCCAAAACCGGTGCAGAACATAACCTATCCTTAAGCATTTTAAAAGCATTTTCTTGTGCTACCCCCCAATGGAATCCTACACTTTTCTTGACTATTTCTGTGAGTGGTGCTGCAAGTGTGCTAAAATCTTTAACAAATCTCCTATAAAACCCAGCCAACCCGTGGAAGCTCCTAACCTCCGTAATACTTTTGGGAGTTGTCCATTCTTTAATAGCACGAATTTTCTCCTCATCTACCTCAACACCATTAGCACTAACGACAAAACCAAGAAAAATTACCTTTTCCATGCAAAAAGTACACTTTTTAAAATTAGCATATAGTCTTTCAGTTTTCAAAACGTCCAAAACAGATCTTAAATGTTCAATGTGATCACCTAAGTTCTTACTATATACCAAAATGTCATCAAAGTATACCACAACGAATTTACCAATGTAAGCATGCAAGACATGATTCATTAATCTTATAAAAGTGCTAGGTGCATTTGAGAGGCCGAACGGCATAACCATCCATTCATATAAACCATATTTGGTTTTGAAGGCGGTTTTCCATTCATCACCTTCTTTCATACGAATTTGGTGATAACCACTCTTAAGGTCTATTTTGCTAAAAATACAAGCACCATATAGTCCATCAAGTATGTCATCAAGTCTAGGTATGGGATGGCGATACTTTACCGTAATATTGTTGACTGCTCTACAATCAACGCACATCCTCCAAGTCCCATCTTTTTTTGGCACCAACAAAATTGGTACTGCACATGGGCTCATGCTTTCCCTAACATAGCCCTTTTTCAACAGCTCTTCAACCTGCTTTTGTAGCTCTTTGGTCTCTTCGGGATTGCTCCTATAAGCTGGCCTGTTTGGGATGACTGCTCCCGGCACGAAGTCAATCTGGTGTTCAATCCCTCAAATTGGCGGCAGCCCACTAGGAATCTCCTCGGGAAATAAATCTGCAAATTCCTGCAAAAGAGACACAGTTAAACTGGGGAGGGAGTGGTTAGTTTCATCAAGTACAAGGAGAGATTCCTTATACATGAGTAAAATCACTGGTTTATTTGTAAAAATAGCTTTGGTGATATCACTCTGTTTTGCGTAGAAGCTCACCTTTGTTTTCTCTCTTTTATTTTTACTGGCACTCTTCACACCCTCTCCTTTTCTGGGATCATGGTCCCAACTCTCGATTTTTCACACAACTCTCCTTTTTCCGGGATCGTGGTCCCGACCCTCTTTCTCTCTTCCTCACTTTTTAATTTCAATTGGTCTTCATAGACCTGTTGAGGTGATAAAGGCATTAGTTTGATATTTTTCCCATCCTTAGTGAAGGTATACCTATTTTTAAAGCCATCATGAATAACCTTCCTATCGAATTGCCATGGCCTTCCCAACAAGATGTGCCCCGCATGCATGGGTACCACATCGCAAACCACCCTATCTTCATACTTCCCAATCGCCAAATCAACTACCACCTGTTTATTCACCTTAATCTCACCCGATTCATTTAACCATTGTAGCTTATATGGCCTAGGGTGCTTTAGTATAGGTAGGCATAATTTCTCCACTAGAGTAGTGCTAGCAACGTTCGCACAACTACCACCATCTATTATCAAACTACACACCTTATTATTCACAAAGCACCTAGTATGAAATATATTTTCTCGCTGCTCACCCGACTCTTCCACCTTAACTTGAGTACTAAAGGCTCTCCTAGTGACAAGTGATTTAGCTACTGCATAGTCCCCATCATCATTTTCACTAACATCCTCTAGAGCTGGCATATCCTTATACTCATCCTCCACTTCTCCCTCTTTCTCATCCTCCGAACTTAATACCCCGTCACGCATAACCAATATTCGTTTATTTGGACATTGTGAAGAAATATGTCCTAAGCCGGAACATTTAAAACAACGAATATCTCTAGTACTAGGAATTTGAGAATCAAAAGCAATTTTACCTTTGTTGGGTGGCTCTATTTTTCCCTTTGGTGCCTCAAATTTATTTTTTTGCACAACCTATCATTTTTAGAAGTCCCACTCCATGTAGACTTACCAAAAGAACTGGAACTTGTAGAGAATTTTGAAGTTCCCTTCCTTTTTAATTGTCGCTCCACTTTCATGGCCATGCGAAGCATCTCCTCCAAATCGATATAATGCTGCAATTCAATAACATTAGCAATATCTCGATTTAAACCATTTAAAAACCTAGCCATGGTTGCCTCCGGGTCTTCCTCTATATCTGCCCTAATCATGGCAACCTCCATCTCCCTATGGTAATCCTCCACACTCTTACTACCTTGGGAAAGGGTTTGTAGTTTTTGGTAGAGATCCCTATAGTAATGTCCAGACACAAATCGTTTTCTCATAAGGGCCTTCAACTCATCCCAAGTTTCAATAGGCCTCTCCCCATTCCTCCTTTTACTAGTAACCAATTGATCCCACCATACTATAGCATAATCAGTAAATTCTACGACTGCCAATTTAACCTTTTTAGCTTCAGAATAATTATGACAATCAAAAATTAATTCTACCCTCTTTTCCCATTCAAAATAAACGTCCGGATTACTCCTACCCTGAAACGAGGGAATGGACATCTTAATGTTACCAACATGTCCATCTACATCATCCCTACGATCACGCCTATATCCCCTATCACGTCTTTCTCCCCGATCTCGTCTCCTACCAACACTAGTAATAGATAATTCACCACTATCCTCATCACTATCAACAACCTCAACACGTTCATTCCTAGCTCTAATTTGTGGGTTGAAGTCATACCTTAGTGACCTCCGTAAATTAGGGAAATTGCGCGGTTGTTCCTGACGTGGTTGAACAATTCCCTCACCACGTGTCTCCCCCGGATTATTAGGTTTTTCCACATTTACGCCGGATTGTGTACCAAATTTTGCTTCCAACTTGGCATCCAACCTCGCCTCCAATTTTGCAAAACGTTCCTCCACCATTGCAAGCATTTTAAAATCTTGAAGATCCCTTTCCGTCAACGAAACTTCCTTCTGTGACATGGTTAGTAATAAAGAAAAGAGAAAAAAAAATTAAATAAAGATCCTCACGTGTTTTATCACTCGTGTATCACTCGATTTTGGCTTTTTCCCTCTATTAATCTCACCACTCTGCTTTTTTCCTCTCTATTCCCTTTTTCTCACGTTCTCAAAGAACCCACCAAACTAGTCACGAATTTGGTCCTTGTGGAATAAACCCCAAAGTGCAAATAAGGAAAGTTGATGGAAAAATTGGAATTAGGAAATTTGAAGATGGAATTATGGAAACAAGAATTGTTGGAAAGATTTGCCAAAGATTATTTTCTTGATTTCTTGTTCAAATCAACAACACTTCCTTTCGATTTTTTTTTTTGCTACTCAAGAAAATTAATCAAGAACAAGAAACAGAAATTGGAAAATCTTGAATTTCTGATGAATTTCAAGAAACAAGAATTGGAATGAAATTTTTTTTTTGAATGATTAATAACTGGAAATAAAAGAAAAAGAACTGGAATACTAAATAATTGGATTTAGAGACAGGCTCTGATACCAGATGACGTGATCCGATACGGGGATCACAAAGAACACGCGGAATTAAACGCCGGAAAGCTCTAAAATCCAAGATAGTAGACGGTAACAATGCAACCCCGACCTCACGACGCAAGAACTATGGGTATATTAAACTCAAAACCCGTTACGATGCGGAGATAAGAACCACAAAGGGGGAACGCCACAAAGGTTGTCAAATCCTTTGATAAGTTCAATTTGTTCGACGAGAATACGAAGAAAATTAAGGGAATATCTCACCTTCAATATCATTAATCTCAAGAATAAAAGTTGTTTTTTACAATGCTGAATAAAGCCATATATATAGGCTAACAAAATAAAGTAACCAAAAATAAATAGAATTAAACCTAAACTAAAACGTTGAAATTAGGTTAAAAATACGCCGCCTAATTTACGGTCGTAACTTTTAAGTTTACGGCCGTAAGTGACTTATGGACTAAAAAGCAAAACATATGTTACGGCCGTGACAAATTTATATACGGCCGTAATCGACTCTTTGAATAAAAATATAAAAACTACTAAACTATATTTACGGTCGTGAGGATTTGGTTTATGGTCGTAAGTCCTCTTCTGCATAATTTTGTCTTGATGATGTTATGGCCGTGAGATCATGGTTTACGGCCGTGACTGCCTTTCTGCACAAATTTAGCCAAGATGATTTTACGGCCGTAAAAAGGTATGTTACGGCCGTGAGAATGCTTCTGCCTCGATTTCTTGTTGTTCTTTGATCCAAATGCATAGTAATAACTTTGGCTCTTCTTCCACTTTTTTATGCAACGTAAACAAGGTCTTTGCACTCGAACACTCATCCATCCACGCTTGCATGAATCCTTGCATTGTCTGCTTGATTCTTTTGGCTCTTTGCCTCGTTATTGGTCCTACGGGCACGTGCAATGGGTCAACGCTCGTTGAGCCACTCCGGAACTCATCAACTGAGGCAGGAACGTAATAGTAATACTGAGATGTCAAAATGTAGGGTCTACTGGTTTGCTGCCTCTTTTTCCTGAGTTGAAATTGAATGAATTGGCTTTAATTTTGTGTTGGAGACTTAAAGTCATGGAATTGGAATGCACAATTAGTTAAATATGATATTTTTTTTTTATTTTTTGGAAAAACAATAATTTCAGATGAATAAAAATTATTATTTTTTAATTAAGAAATTTAACGGTTTGGTTCAGTTTAAATGATTTTTAAAAATTAATACTTAAACCAAACCATTTTGAAACGGTTTGGTTCAGTTTGGTTTGAAAATGTTTGCGGGTCCACGTAGAACCGAACCAACGATTTCGGTTCGGTTTGCGGTTTGACGATTTTTTTGTGCAGCCCTAATATTTTTTATAATATATATACAGCCCCTGTTTGATGTTAAATTTAGGAAGTTTATTTGAAGAAACAATTTTTTCAATAGTGAATTTTTGAGAACGAGTGATTAAAAAGTAGAGAATTTTTTATGAATTTATGTTTAATATTATTTTTATTGATAAATATGCGATTGAAAAAAAGAGAAAAATATGTTTTGTTTATAAAGAGAGCCAAACAGGGGCATAGTGTAAACTATGAAATTTGAGTAGAAAGTTAAACTTTTAAAATCTTGGATGAAATATTTTAAGTATTATAATATTATATTATATAGTCATAATAATATTTATTAAAAGGAGATGTAATTTTTTCTCCTTTTAATACTAAATAAAATATAATAATATGAAGTTATATTATAATATTGTAAAGTACTAGATAATAAATTAATTTAATATTAAATAAATGAGAAAGTATAATGTAATAATATATTATAACATTGTAATTGTTAATAAATTATTTAGTGTCATTGAAAAAGAATAAATGATATGTTGGATACATCTACAATTTATAAATCTACTTCTACATCTACAATAAAAATAACAGCACAATAACAATAACAATAACAATATCTTAAAAGTGTGGATATATGAGAATCTTTTGATTTTCTATTTTATCCTCACATTCTTTTATTTTTCTCAATTATATCTATCTACAATTTATCTACATTTACATCTATCTATATCTACATACATACATACAATATCTTAAAAGTGTGGATACGTGAGAATATCTTGATTTCCTATTTTATCCTGACATTCTTATCTTTTTTCTACATCTATCTACAATTATTATTATTATTATTATTATTATCTTAAAAGTGTGGATATGTGAGAATCTTTTGATTTCCTATTTTATCCTCACATTCTTTTCTTTTTCTCAATTATATCTATCTATAATTTATCTACATCTACATCTACAATATCTTAAAAGCGTGGATATGTGAGAATATTTTGATTTCCTATTTTATCCTCACATTCTTTTCTTTTTCACATTTATAATACCCTTAGTTAATTTATTAAAAGTTATTTTACATTTATTTAATTCTTATTTCAAAAACATTAATTTATCTACATTGACTAAATCGAAATTGGTCATTCAATGTATATTAATTTAGCGTCGTTACTTTAATTTACTTTTAAAATATTATCTCATCAAATTTCATTTCCCGTGATAACTTCATTGAACAATTCGAAGAGTGTGTTTATGCGTTTCATATATATTTTTTCTATTTATAATTTAAACAATTATCTTTTAACCCTATGTTGGGCAATACTATTTTATTTATAAACACACTCATTGAACAATTCAAAGAACATACTTATGCTTTTAATGAATATTTTCTATTTTTAATTCAAACAATTATGTGTTAGTTACTGATAAAAATGGACTTTCTTTTTAAAAGTAGGGTGAGTATGAAAGTTTTTATTTTTACACCCATTTAAATTCTTATCAAAATCATAAATTAATTTATATAAAAATAAAAATAAGTTTTTTTTTAATTATTTTCTAATTAAGAATATAAAAAATAATAATTTTAAAACTCTTTGAAAACGAAAAAAATCAAAAATGAAATTTATATAGTCACTGTTTGGTGATGATTAAAATCATATTTTTAATATATTTTGATAGAAATTTACAATTTGGTTGAAAAATTTTGTGTCCGATGAAATGTTTGATTTAAATTAATTGTTGACTTCACTTGGATTAAAATCTTATTTTAATTTCTCCCAGTTAGGAGCATAATATTAAACTTTTTTCATTTTAAAAATATGCTAATAAATTAATTTAATTTATTTGTGCACTGTTTTTTTCATATTTTTCTCTACTTATCATAAATATTTTATAAATCAATTATTGACTTGCCTAATATTTTATGATCTTAGATTACTTCTTAATATATCACACGCGATTTATTTATTAAGCTGTCATTTTAAATAATGGGAAAATTACATGGAGGCCTACCTTTAAAGTTCCATTTTTAAAAATCAGGTGCAGGTAAATTTTTTTTTAAAAGTCAGATGTTATTTTTATATTAATAAAATAATAATTACAATTTATTTGATCAAATTCAATTTCTCCTCCACGCACGTCGTCTTTCCTCTCTCTCTCTCTCTCTCTACCCCAGGCAACTAATACCCTCTTCAAACTCTGCCCTGCTTCGACCACCACCTCCCTTTATCTCAACCTTAGCAGATGCGATGAGATAAGCAGCAAACAACCATTTCGTCATCGCCCAAGCTTCCTGCTTTGAGGAAGCGGTGGTGAGATCCATCACCGCCGCTCCGCCGCTGTTTCTTATTGCCGATGCTTCCTGCAAACAAGAAGCGACGATGAGATCTCGCTGCCCTTCCTCGAAGCACGAATCAACAGCGTCAAAGATTGAAGCGTGTGTTTGTTTTTTTTTTTTAATCAGAAAGTAAAAATACAGATTGTGGGGGAGTGAGGCTTCAATGCTGGTTGTAGTGTGTTGATGGTGGTGGATTGAGACTTTGGTGGTGGATTGATGGTGATAGATTGAGGCTTCGACGTGCTAACGACGATGTGTGTTGCATTAAGGCTTTGGTGGTTGGTACGGACTGTTGTTGGTAATGGTTGTGCCAGCGATGGCGCCGACGGTGGAGAGATATGAGACTTTGAGGTTCTAGCCTCGGCGGTAGTGACGAGGTTGAGGGTGGGGGTGGGGGTGGTGATTTGGATCATATTTTTCTAGCGGTACCGACAAGGGATTTTGGGTGTGGGGTGGGTGGAGTTGGTGGGTGGGTGATGTGGCGTGGGGTGGGGTGGGGTTGGGTGGGATGGGAGGGTTTGGAGTAGAGAGTGTGTGTGGGGTAGGGTATGGTGGGGGGTTTAGGGGTGGGGGTGGTGTGATATATTGTGAATTTGTGATTGATTATAGGTGATTGTGACTAATTTTTAGGTAAATGTGACCAAAATATTGACTAATTGTGACTTTGTGTGAGAAGTACAAGATGTGATCAATTATTAGGTAAATGTGATCGAAATTGTAATTACTTGTGACCAACTGTGACTTTGTGTGACCATTAGATGAGGACGTGATGTAACCTACAGTAGTGTCAAATATCACCTTGTGTGAGCGAGTTGTGACTTTATGTGAGCGAACAAGGACTTTATGTGGCCTAACTGTGACCTTGTGTGACCTAACTGTAACCTCATGTGATCAAACTGAGACTTTATGTGACCTCATGTGACTGGACTATAACCTGGTGTGACCGGATTGTGACCTTGTGCTAAAGAACTATGACCATGTGTAACCGAACTGTGACTTTGAGTGACCGATTGTGACTTCCGAGAGGTGTGGGGTGAGGTGGGGTGGGTGAAATTGTGATCGAACTGTGATTTTGTGTGTCAAATATGGGCTATGTGTGACCTAACTGTAGAGTGGGTGGGTGGGTGCATGGGTGGGGTAGGTTAGGGTAGGGTGGGTTGAGATGGGGTGGTTGGGGCGAAGTGTGAAAAATAGAAGAAAAATTAATTTTGGATGGGGGTATGGTGGTGGCAGGGTGCGGTGGGATGGGGTGGGGCGGTTGGGGGGAAATGTGAAAAAATAGAAGAAAAATCATTTTTGGAAGATGACGTGATGTGACCTACAATTGTGTCAAATATGACTTTGTGTGACCGAACTGTGACTTTGTAAGAACGAAGTGTGACTTTATGTGATCGACCTGTGACCTCGTGTGATCTAACCGTGACCTCGTTTGACCTAATTGTGACCTCCTGTGACCTAACTGTGACCTCGTTTGACCAAACTGCGACTTTGTGTGACTGAACTTTGACCTTGTGTGACCAACTGTGACTGTGGAGGGGTGGGATTTTACAACTAAATTTGTAATTGTGACTCTGTGTGACTTGTGTGACTTAACAGCGATCTTGTGTCAACTTACGTGACTGACTGTGATTTTGGGGGTGAGGATGGTGGGGTAGAGGTCGGGTAGGGCTAGAAAAAAGTAGAAGAAATCATTTTTGTGGTGAGGTGGGGTCGGGGTGGGTGGGTTGGTGGGGTGGGGTCGGGGTTGGAAAAGTAGAAGAAAAAAATCATTTTTTTTGTGGGTGGGGGTAGGGTAGGGTAGGGTGGGGTGGGTCAGGGTGGGGAAAAGTAAAAGAAAAAAATCATTTTTTGGAGTGGGATAGGTAGGTAGGTGGGTGGGTAGGGTGGGGTCTAGGTCGGGTTGGGGTTTGAAAAAGAATAAATGATATGTTGGATACATCTACAATTTATAAATCTACTTCTACATCTACAATAAAAATAACAGCACAATAACAATAACAATAACAATATCTTAAAAGTGTGGATATATGATAATCTTTTGATTTTCTATTTTATCCTCACATTCTTTTATTTTTCTCAATTATATCTATCTACAATTTATCTACATTTACATCTATCTATATCTACATACATACATACAATATCTTAAAAGTGTGGATACGTGAGAATATCTTGATTTCCTATTTTATCCTGACATTCTTATCTTTTTTCTACATCTATCTACAATTATTATTATTATTATTATTATCTTAAAAGTGTGGATATGTGAGAATCTTTTGATTTCCTATTTTATCCTCACATTCTTTTCTTTTTCTCAATTATATCTATCTATAATTTATCTACATCTACATCTACAATATCTTAAAAGCGTGGATATATGAGAATATTTTGATTTCCTATTTTATCCTCACATTCTTTTCTTTTTCACATTTATAATACCCTTAGTTAATTTATTAAAAGTTATTTTACATTTATTTAATTCTTATTTCAAAAACATTAATTTATCTACATTGACTAAATCGAAATTGGTCATTCAATGTATATTAATTTAGCGTCGTTACTTTAATTTACTTTTAAAATATTATCTCATCAAATTTCATTTCCCGTGATAACTTCATTGAACAATTCGAAGAGTGTGTTTATGCGTTTCATATATATTTTTTCTATTTATAATTTAAACAATTATCTTTTAACCCTATGTTGGGCAATACTATTTTATTTATAAACACACTCATTGAACAATTCAAAGAACATACTTATGCTTTTAATGAATATTTTCTATTTTTAATTCAAACAATTATGTGTTAGTTACTGATAAAAATGGACTTTCTTTTTAAAAGTAGGGTGAGTATGAAAGTTTTTATTTTTACACCCATTTAAATTCTTATCAAAATCATAAATTAATTTATATAAAAATAAAAATAAGTTTTTTTTAATTATTTTCTAATTAAGAATATAAAAAATAATAATTTTAAAACTCTTTGAAAACGAAAAAAATCAAAAATGAAATTTATATAGTCACTGTTTGGTGATGATTAAAATCATATTTTTAATATATTTTGATAGAAATTTACAATTTGGTTGAAAAATTTTGTGTCCGATGAAATGTTTGATTTAAATTAATTGTTGACTTCACTTGGATTAAAATCTTATTTTAATTTCTCCCAGTTAGGAGCATAATATTAAACTTTTTTCATTTTAAAAATATGCTAATAAATTAATTTAATTTATTTGTGCACTGTTTTTTTCATATTTTTCTCTACTTATCATAAATATTTTATAAATCAATTATTGACTTGCCTAATATTTTATGATCTTAGATTACTTCTTAATATATCACACGCGATTTATTTATTAAGCTGTCATTTTAAATAATGGGAAAATTACATGGAGGCCTACCTTTAAAGTTCCATTTTTAAAAATCAGGTGCAGGTAAATTTTTTTTTAAAAGTCAGATGTTATTTTTATATTAATAAAATAATAATTACAATTTATTTGATCAAATTCAATTTCTCCTCCACGCACGTCGTCTTTCCTCTCTCTCTCTCTCTCTCTACCCCAGGCAACTAATACCCTCTTCAAACTCTGCCCTGCTTCGACCACCACCTCCCTTTATCTCAACCTTAGCAGATGCGATGAGATAAGCAGCAAACAACCATTTCGTCATCGCCCAAGCTTCCTGCTTTGAGGAAGCGGTGGTGAGATCCATCACCGCCGCTCCGCCGCTGTTTCTTATTGCCGATGCTTCCTGCAAACAAGAAGCGACGATGAGATCTCGCTGCCCTTCCTCGAAGCACGAATCAACAGCGTCAAAGATTGAAGCGTGTGTTTGTTTTTTTTTTTTAATCAGAAAGTAAAAATACAGATTGTGGGGGAGTGAGGCTTCAATGCTGGTTGTAGTGTGTTGATGGTGGTGGATTGAGACTTTGGTGGTGGATTGATGGTGATAGATTGAGGCTTCGACGTGCTAACGACGATGTGTGTTGCATTAAGGCTTTGGTGGTTGGTACGGACTGTTGTTGGTAATGGTTGTGCCAGCGATGGCGCCGACGGTGGAGAGATATGAGACTTTGAGGTTCTAGCCTCGGCGGTAGTGACGAGGTTGAGGGTGGGGGTGGGGGTGGTGATTTGGATCATATTTTTCTAGCGGTACCGACAAGGGATTTTGGGTGTGGGGTGGGTGGAGTTGGTGGGTGGGTGATGTGGCGTGGGGTGGGGTGGGGTTGGGTGGGATGGGAGGGTTTGGAGTAGAGAGTGTGTGTGGGGTAGGGTATGGTGGGGGGTTTAGGGGTGGGGGTGGTGTGATATATTGTGAATTTGTGATTGATTATAGGTGATTGTGACTAATTTTTAGGTAAATGTGACCAAAATATTGACTAATTGTGACTTTGTGTGAGAAGTACAAGATGTGATCAATTATTAGGTAAATGTGATCGAAATTGTAATTACTTGTGACCAACTGTGACTTTGTGTGACCATTAGATGAGGACGTGATGTAACCTACAGTAGTGTCAAATATCACCTTGTGTGAGCGAGTTGTGACTTTATGTGAGCGAACAAGGACTTTATGTGGCCTAACTGTGACCTTGTGTGACCTAACTGTAACCTCATGTGATCAAACTGAGACTTTATGTGACCTCATGTGACTGGACTATAACCTGGTGTGACCGGATTGTGACCTTGTGCTAAAGAACTATGACCATGTGTAACCGAACTGTGACTTTGAGTGACCGATTGTGACTTCCGAGAGGTGTGGGGTGAGGTGGGGTGGGTGAAATTGTGATCGAACTGTGATTTTGTGTGTCAAATATGGGATATGTGTGACCTAACTGTAGAGTGGGTGGGTGGGTGCATGGGTGGGGTAGGTTAGGGTAGGGTGGGTTGAGATGGGGTGGTTGGGGCGAAGTGTGAAAAATAGAAGAAAAATTAATTTTGGATGGGGGTATGGTGGTGGCAGGGTGCGGTGGGATGGGGTGGGGCGGTTGGGGGGAAATGTGAAAAAATAGAAGAAAAATCATTTTTGGAAGATGACGTGATGTGACCTACAATTGTGTCAAATATGACTTTGTGTGACCGAACTGTGACTTTGTAAGAACGAAGTGTGACTTTATGTGATCGACCTGTGACCTCGTGTGATCTAACCGTGACCTCGTTTGACCTAATTGTGACCTCCTGTGACCTAACTGTGACCTCGTTTGACCAAACTGCGACTTTGTGTGACTGAACTTTGACCTTGTGTGACCAACTGTGACTGTGGAGGGGTGGGATTTTACAACTAAATTTGTAATTGTGACTCTGTGTGACTTGTGTGACTTAACAGCGATCTTGTGTCAACTTACGTGACTGACTGTGATTTTGGGGGTGAGGATGGTGGGGTAGAGGTCGGGTAGGGCTAGAAAAAAGTAGAAGAAATCATTTTTGTGGTGAGGTGGGGTCGGGGTGGGTGGGTTGGTGGGGTGGGGTCGGGGTTGGAAAAGTAGAAGAAAAAAATCATTTTTTTTGTGGGTGGGGGTAGGGTAGGGTAGGGTGGGGTGGGTCAGGGTGGGGAAAAGTAAAAGAAAAAAATCATTTTTTGGAGTGGGGTAGGTAGGTAGGTGGGTGGGTAGGGTGGGGTCTAGGTCGGGTTGGGGTTTGAAAAAGTAGAAGAAAAAAATTATTTTTGTGTGGTTGGGTGCGTCGGTGGGGTTGGGTAGGGTGGGTTGATATGAGGTGGTTGCGGTGAAGTGTGAAAAAATAGAAGAAAATAATTTTTTGATGGGGTATGGTGGGTGGCGGGGTGCGGTGGGATGGGGTGGGGCGGTTGGGGGGAAGTGTGAAAAAATAGAAAAAAAATCATTTTTGGATGGAGGTAGGGTGGGATAGGATGGGGCGGTTGAGGTGATGTGTGAAAAAATAGAAGAAAAATCATTTTTGGACGAGGACGTGATGTGACCTACAATTGTGTCAAATATGACTATGTGTGACCGAACTGTGACTTTGTAAGAACGAAGTGTGACTTTATGTGATCGACCTGTGACCTCGTGTGATCTAACCGTGACCTCGTTTGACCTAATTGTGACCTCCTGTGACCTAACTGTGACCTCGTTTGACCAAACTGCGACTTTGTGTGACTGAACTTTGACCTTGTGTGACCAACTATGACTGTGGAGGGGTGGGATTTTACAACTAAATTTGTAATTATGATCTGTGTGACCTTGTGTGACTTAACTGGGATCTCATGTCAACTTACGTGACTGACTGTGATTTTGGGGGTGGGGGTGGGGATGGTGGGGTAGAGGTCGGGTAGGGCTAGAAAAAGTAGAAGAAATCATTTTTGTGGTGACGTAGGGTCGGGGTGGGTGGGTTGGTGGGGTGGGGTCGAGGTTGGAAAAGTAGAAGAAAAAAATCATTTTTTTGTGGGGGTGGGGGTAGGGTAGGGTGGGGAAAAGTAAAAGAAAAAAATCATTTTTTGGAGTGGGGTAGGTGGGTGGGTGGGTAGGGTGGGGTCTAGGTCGGGTTGGGGGTTGGAAAAAGTAGAAGAAAAAAATTATTTTTTGCGTGGTTGGGTGCGTCGGTGGGGTGGGGTAGGGTGGGTTGAGATGAGGTGGTTGCGGTGAAGTGTGAAAAAATAGAAGAAAATAATTTTTTGATGGGGTATGGTTGGTGACGGGGTGCGGTGGGATTGGGTGGGGCGGTTGGGGGGAAGTGTGAAAAAAATAGAAAAAAAATCATTTTTGGATGGAGGTAGGGTGGGATAGGATGGGGCAGTTGAGGTGATGTGTGAAAAAATAGAAGAAAAATCATTTTTGGGTGGAGTGGGTTGTGGTGGGGTTGCTAGGGTGGGGTCTGGTGGGTTTGTTAGGTTTTGGTGTGAAAATATAGAAGAAAAATCATATTTGGGTGGGGTAGGATGGGGTGGGGGGGGTGGATAGCGAGGTAGGGTCGGGGCGGGGTGGGGTGGGGTGGGTAGGGGTGTAAAAAATTAGGAGAAAAAAATTAATTTTGGGTGGGGTGGGGTGGGGTTGGGGATGGGTTGCGGGGTAGGATCTAGGCGAGTCGTGGAAAGTAGTAAAAAAAATCATTTTGGATGAGGTGGGTTGGGGTAGGGTCTGGGGCGAGACTGGTGGGGGAGTCGAAATCAGAAGAAAAAAATTAATTTTGTGTGGGGTGGGTGGGGTTGGGGTAGGTGGTGGGGTAGGATAGGGTAGGGTCTGGGCGAGTTGTGGAAAAGTAGTAGAAAAAAATCATTTTGGGTGAGGTGGGGTGGGGTTGGTTGGTGAGGGTGGGGTGGGACTAGGGTGGGTGGTTGGTTGGGTGGGTTGGGTTTGTGTTTGGGGAGGAGTGGGGTGGGGTGGGTGGTGTTGGGTTGGGGTGGGGTGGGGGTGAGATGATGTGGTTGTGGTGAAGTGTGAAAAAATAGAAGAAAAATAATTTTTGATGGGGTATGGTGGGTGGTGTGTCGGGGCGGGGCGGGGTGCGGTGCGTTGGGATGGGGTGGGGCGGTTGGGGGAAGTGTAAAAAAATAGAAGAAAAATCATTTTTGGGTGGAGTGAGGGTGGTTGGGTGGGTGTAAAAAATAGAAAAAAAATCATTTTTGGATGGGGGTAGGGTGGGATAGGATGGGACGATTGAGGTGAAGTGTGAAAAAATAGAAGAAAAATCATTTTGGTGTGGGGTGGGTTTTGGTGGGGTTGCTAGGGTGGGGTGTGGTGGGTTTGTTAGGGTGGGGTGTGAAAATATAGAAGAAAAATCATATTTGGGTGGGTTAGGATGTGGGTGGGTGGCAAGGTAGGGTCGGGGTGGGGAAAATCTGGAGAAAAAAATTAATTTTGGGTGGGGTGGAGTGGGGTGGGGTTGAGGATGGGTGGCGGGGTAGGGTCGGGCGAGTCGTGGAAAAGTAGTAAAAAAAATCATTTTGGATGATGTGGGTTGGGGTAGGGTCTGGGGCGAGACTGGTGGGGGAGTCGAAAATTAGAAGAAAAAAATTAATTTGGGGTTGAGTGGGGTGGGGTTGGGGGTAGGTGGCTGGGTAGGGTCTGGGCGAGTTGTGGAAAAGTAGTAGAAAAAAAATCATTTTTGGTGAAATGGGGTGGGGGTAGGGGTAGGGTAGGGTGGGGTGGGTGGGTGGGAAGGGGTTGTGGGTGGGTGTGATGGGATGGGACTAGTGGGTGAGTGATTGGGTGGGTGGGGGGAGAAAAAAATAGAAGTAACATCATTCTTATGGTGTGGTGTGGTGGGGTGGGGTTGGTTGGGTGAGTGAGTGGTGGCGGGGTGGTTGGGTGCATGGGTGGGTGGGTGGGTAGTGGTTGGGGAGGAGTGTTGGGTGGGGTGGGTAAGGTGGTGTTGGGGGTGGGGGTGAGTGTGGAAAAGTAGACGGAAAAAATTATTTTATGAGGTGGGGTGGGGTGGGGTGGGGTGGGGTGGGGTGGGGTGGGGTGGGTGCCTGTGGGGTGGGGTGGGGTGGTGGTGGGGGTGGGTGGATGGTTGGATTGAGATGGAGTGGTTGTGGATTAGGTATTGTTTTTATTTTATTATTTAATATTATGCCTTTGTTTGGTAACTCATTATAATTATTATAATATTGTATTAATTAATTAACATATTAACACCTGATTTTTAGAAAAAAATTTGGAGTTTGTTATGTTTAAAAAGTGAAAATTTTAGTTGTATAGTTATGTACTTTTCCCTTAAATAATTGTCTAATATATATTTCGATGAAGCGAAGGTAAATCTTCAATAAAATATTAATATAATAAAACTGAAGTCAATTTACCATTTACAATTTTTCTTTAACAATATTAATTACGTCAACTATTTTCAAAAACAGTATTAGTATTTCAAAAACATTATTTTAACATTAATCATATACACAAGACGTGCAAAACACGTGCTTACTGTTAATATATTTAAATATGTGATGGTAAAATAAGTATTTAGAATTTTC
Organism: Ligustrum vulgare; assembly: GCA_963555705.1. Classification (NCBI taxonomy): domain Eukaryota; kingdom Viridiplantae; phylum Streptophyta; class Magnoliopsida; order Lamiales; family Oleaceae; genus Ligustrum; species Ligustrum vulgare. The sequence goes on from OY743187.1 coordinate 33,666,398, forward strand.
ACCTCCATCATTCCATTTTATATATATTTAGATTTAGATAGATTATAGATAATACATAGATAAGCTAAATAATTGTACTTATAAGGTCATTTTTTGAAATTTATAAATTAAGTGAGTAATAATAACTAAATACTTAGAGCGATTATCAACCCTCCATTTTATTGGAACATGTTAGAGATTGACGGAGTGATCAATAAACTAATTTCACACATAATCCATTGACATAGACTAAATTACAGAAACACTAAAATTGAAAAAAAAAATAGAAATAACTAAGAAAATTCAGTGTCAATAATAATAATAGTAATTTTGTTATCAAGAGTATTACAATTTTTAAAAAACCTCCTTATATACAACATTAGTCGTCACATTTGTTGGGTTTTCATTGTCATCGACAGTTTATTTACTTCCATCATTAATAGCGTTTTGATAAAAAGTTGCGGTCACCCGATCATGTAATTTATTCTTATACTTGAATAAATATTTAATGGATCGAGTATGATCGCACCATTCAACGTTGATATGAATAACATACTTCATCAGCAAATACTGATTATGAGGAACAACATATCGATTATAAAGCTCTATATTGTTCTTGTTCACAATCCTCCATTGTCACGACGGTTGTATACCGGATATCCAGTATCATCAACAAATGTGGATTCGATAAATCTTTTAGGGTAATGATCACTACATCGATCATTAGACATGCACAGAGAGTCATGTCTCATTCTAACGCATGGATCGTAAATCATAAGATCCTTAACAATCGCATAGTAATGAGGGTCATTCAACTTATCATGAATTTCATCAGAAATAATATTGTTAATGTGTTCTACGGTTGGATACATGACATCTTGAGTTAGGAACAACAAAATATGTGCATGTGGCATAACATGATTTTGAAACTCAAATGTTTACATTGCTTAAAATAAGTATAGTTCAATAAATTGAGAAAAAAAGTGATTATATTATACCAAGGGTAGTCCATTTTACGTCTCTACCACTACTAAGGTTAAGAAAAGAAAGACTCCAAAAAACTATAAATACTGTTTTCATATATTACACATCCGGTTAGTAAGATTACCAACAAATTGCACAAGTCATAGATAAAAAATCATAAATGTGTTGCATCTAATTGATACATAAAGCAAAAGCAATAGTGAAGTATAAGGTCTTGCATTGTTTTATAACCTCAACAAAAACTAGGGATCCTCCTGAAACAAATGAATCTTCATTTTCCTTGCATTCTCTTTCCAAACTTTGGTTATCCATAACATTTAAAGTATTGATTGAGCAATATTCCTTTATTCTTGTCAATTTTTTTTTCCCATCTTTTGATTCCGTGTTTGCAATAAATATGAAAAACTACCGCGATACTGATAAATGTGCTAATTGATCTCTATTGTATCATGGTAGTGAATATATTTTTGGAAAATATTGCAAACTTGTTAGATAAACTTCTAGTCTTAGGTATTATTCTTAAATAGGATTTTGCTACTATAGATTCATGCACTGTCTTAGGGTTTTGATGGACGCCAGATGACATTGAAGGAATTACTTGGTAGCAAAATGTCTTGGGGGATTGTCTCGATGAAACCTGAAATCCATGGTTGATTTTAAGTTTTTCAAAAACCTCGAAGCTTGAGGAGTGATCAATGTCTCCATCAATTAAGAAGTTTTCATTTGCATTGTCATTTATAGGTCCAAAAGAAATATCATTAGCCTCTGAATCATTCCATGTATTGAAGTAGAGGTTACAATCATCTCCTGGAATATGCATTTTAATTCATAAACTATACTACCCAACTGGAAGAAGTCAAGAAAATGAAGTAGCGTCTGCAGTTTATTCAAAGGTGTAAGAAATTGAAATGACTAACTGTAACGACCCGGGTCCCACTTAACAAGCTGTCCTGACCGTTAGATGACGACGTACTGTCCCCACTATACCAACATGGATCTTTTTAGCATGATTTGTCCTCACTCGTACGCTCCCCAGAAAACTTTCCAGAAGGTCGCCCATCATAGAATTGCTCCAAGTCAAGGACGCTTAACTATGGAGTTTCTAACGATGGACTTCCGGAAAAGAAGGTGCACCTTGTTGATATGAGTAGTACCTATCAAATCTTTTAAGTTTTCCAACCTGGGTGTTACAATCAACCCCCTTAGACTCGCGACTTCCTCGTCATTCTTAAACCATCTGAGGATCCATTGCCAGACATTGTGATTTTAGAGGTGGCTCCTACGGGTTCAAGAGGTGGCTCCCTCCCTATGGCTTAGCACTTTGTCCCGCATAGCACTTTATTCACGATTTTCAGCTGGTGCTCGGCTCTGATACCATTTTTAACGACCCGGGTCCCACTTAACGGGCTATCCACGCCATTAAATGATAATGTACAGTCCCCACTGTACTAACATAGATCTTTTCAGCATGCTTTGTCCTTACTCGCACGCTCCCCTAGAAAGCTTCCCAGGAGATCACCCATTATAGAACTTCTCCAAGCCAAGCACGCTTAACTTTGAAGTTTCTAACGATGGACTTCCGAAAAAGAAGGTGCATCTTATTGGTATGAGTAGTACCTATCAAATCTTTTTAAGCTTCCCTGGCCTGGGTGTTAACACTAATAATGAAAATCATGGTTTTGCACAATGAAAGCTGTAAATATTTTATCTTGGAACCATCATGCATTCCTCAGGAAATTTCATCTGTTAGATGATGATGTATTATTCCCACTGTACCAACATGGATCTTTTCAGCATGCTTTGTCCTTACTCGTACGCTCCCGTAGAAAACTTCACAGGAGATCACCCATTATAGAACTTCTCCAAGCCAAGCACACTTAACTGTGAAGTTTCTAGCGATGGACTTCCCAAAAAGAAGGTGCACCTTATTGGTATGAGTAGTAACTATCAAATCTTTTTAAGCTTTCCTGGCTTGGGTGTTACACTAATCATGAAAATCATGGTTTTGCACAATGAAAGCTGTAAATATTTTATCTTGGAACCATCATGTATTCCTCAGAAAATTTCATCTGTTAGATGATGATGTATTGTCCCCACTGTACCAACATGGATCTTTTCAGCATGCTTTGTCCTCACTTGCACGCTCCCCGAGAAAACTTCCCAGGAGGTCACCCATCATAGAATTGCTCCAAGCTAAGTACGCTTAACTGTGAAGTTTCTAACGATGGACTTCCGGAAAAGAAGGTGCACCTTGTTGGTATGAGTAGTACTTATCAAATCTTTTAAACTTTCCTGACCTGGGTGTTACACTAACCATGAAAATTATGGTTTTGCACAATGAAAGTTGTAAATATTTTATCTTGGAACCGTCATCTATTCCTCAGAAAATTTCATCTGTCAAGATTACGGAGTGCTACAAAAGTAAGCATGTTGTAACTGAACAATGATTTAGTAGCATATATGCTAGGTTAAATACATTTTCAAATTCTTTATTTGACATTTGTAACATACATGTCTCATATTGACCAAATTAAAAATATTAGATAAGGATGAACTAGCAAAAGAAGAAAACAAAAAGGCTAGAATATTTTTAGTTGATGTAACAAAAGCTAATGCAATTTTTGATAAGTTATTTAAAGATAAGCAAATAAAACTGAATACTAAGCATACATTGTCAAACCTTGAGCAAATTAAGGGTAAAAAAATATTGTAAATGATATAATGCATGGTCTTATATAACTAATTATTTTTTGGTTTTTTGTAATGTTTTACAGGGCACCATTGAGTCAGGGTGAATTATCTTTGAACCGAAAAGAAATATGAATTATCTTTCAACGTTTAAAATGAAAAGCTATTGAAGAAAGATGCAAGGTGCCAGGAGGAAATTGAAAAACAATTGATGAAGTGAAGAAAGGAAAGCAAACATGGCACCTAATCATTGCCAATAAATCTCAAAATTAGGGGGCAAGCAAGGACACCTCATGGGAGATCATAATCCTTTTATTATATGCCAAGATGTTTGGGAGATTGCTAGCCCATCACTGAATATTAAATTATACATGCCACAGTCAAATCACTCTAATGTGTTACACTCATTCAGTCCTATAGCAAGGAAAGTCATCCCATTCGATGAGATGACTAGAACGCAACATAGACATTTTCAAAGGAATTATGGATGAATGATGATACAACAAAAAAGTGAGAAAATTATAAAGTTGTGAGTTTATCTGTGTGGAGAACCAAAACACTCTCAAAGCTAAGCAAGGTGATAGTCCAGAAGAATTGATGGGTAAAGCATCATCAAGCAAATATGCTGGGAAATTAAAATTTTAGTATAGATTAGACAAAAGGATAAGGATAAGGATGAGGATGATGCTAGATGATTAATCACCATCCAGTTTGGTACCTTACCCCCCAACAATGGCCAACAACTACATATTGGCTAATGAGTTCAAAAACAAGGAAATAAGTAAATTAGTTATAGTAGAAACAGAAGAGGCAGCTCGCACATTAGAATGTGAAGGAAATACATCTAATGAGGTGATTGTATGAGTTGGGAAAGTAGTGAGTTAAAGGACGGTGGGATGACAGAAATTGAAGAAGAGCTAGATTTGGATGCAAAATGCAAAAGAAGGAGAGTTTCATGTTGCAAACTCCTCAAGCAATTGTATCGAGAAAGTAATCCAGTAGTGGGCTTATTTGGAAAGCCGTATGGTGCTCATTTGATTATCATGTCCTATTGGAATGCCCAAGGCGAAGAAAAGAGTATCTCGCATTGAAAAGTAATGTCTTTCCCAAAGATATTTCCTCCACCTACAGGTTGGGAAGAATTATCAGAGATTTTCATGCAAATGGGAGAAGTTATTGAGTTTCAAAAGAGATGGATGCCCTATGCACATATTTTAATATTTTCTGAATCGAGATCCATGTACCCAACTACAGACCAATTTACAGTATAATATAGGCTGAAATTCCTGATGAGTTGAATGACCTCAATACTATGAGGCTGTTAAATATCTTATGATCCATGTTCCATACGATACATTTAGACATAAATTGTTGTGCATGTCTAATGGTCGATGCACAAAGTATTACCTAAAAAAATTTAACAACTGTTGAGAATTCTGGATATCCCGTGTACAGATGTCGTGATAATTATAGGACTGTGAACAAGAATAGTATAGATCTTGATAACCGATATGTTGTTCCTCATAATCGATAACTATTGATGAATTATGCCGCTCATATTAACGTTGAATGGTGCAAACAAAAAAATATGTTGAAGTGAAAGAATTTACTTATGTAGAATTTCCTACCAAATTTGTGTGGAAAGCATAAAAAAGAGAGTGGCAACAGAGAAAACGTGATTTTTTTATTGGCCGTATTTTTTATGTTGCATCTAGGAAAGGAAAATTGTATTGTCTAAGAGCATTATTGAACGTTGTTTGTGGGCCAACTTCCTACAAAGAAATTCAACATGTGGACGGTTTACATCACACCTTTCAGAAATGCTTGCTAAGCACTGAGATTGCTGGACGAAGATAGAGAGTATGTCGATGGCATTGTTGAATAAAGCCATTGGGGATCTGTACATTCATTAAGGAGTTTATTTGCAACATTGTTGATGTCCGAATCAACGTCTCGTCCTGAGTTTGTTTGCCAGGAATGCTGGCGACGTATGTTGGATGACACACTAGTCATGCGTAGATGTGTATTCGGTCACGAAGGTAATGTATAATCCTATTTTGCATATTAAAAGTACAGCTTTCCATTTTATAAATTTATTTCATCTCATAGTCATTTTTAACGTTTTATTCTACACATGTATTTGTTAGCAACCCGTTTTTACCTTTCTGTTCATTTTTCGTAAAATTTCATATGACATATCATATTTTGTTGTCACTCATGTTCGCCATGCAATTAGGATTGCAATTGAGTAATGAAGAAATTATGAATTTTACACTTTTGGAAATCAAAAAGATTTTACGTAGCAAAGGAAAAAGTTTGAATGATTTCAGTACGATGCCATACCCCAACGATTGTGATTCATCAATTACTATTAATAGACTAATACATGACGAGTTGAATTATGACAAATTTTATTTTGTTGCTGAAGATAAAAGAATGTGGCAAATGTTGATAGATGAGCAGAAATGTGTTTTAAGATGATTTCACATTCTGTTGAATCTCTCATCAGAGGTATATATTTCAATTATGGTTGCGGTGGAACTAACTAAACCTTTATATGTAATATTTCGTCGGCTGCATTGCGATAAAGGGGTGAAATAGTGTTGAATGCATCAAGTTGTAACACCCCAATTTTAAATGCTTAAACCTAGGCGTGTTAACTCTTCTTTACTTAAATGCGGAAAAGAAATTGTTTAAAACCTCAACATTTTCATTTTCTATTATGAAATTTTACAAAAATTTCGACAGAGTCTCCTCTGTAAATTGGACACAGCCAACCTGTAGAGGGACATCAAAACCATTTCTAAAATACACATCGCAACTCATTCAATCCCAAACATCATCCAAACCATTACGATAAGTCCCAAACTCCTCAACAATATAATTCCAATTAAATAAACTTTAGTAAATGAAATAAGAGGTAATTTAACCTCAATAATACATGAATTAAAGAATAAATAATGAGAAATTGAAATAAATTCTAATTTAACTTTATTTTAAAAGGGTTGAAGCGGGTATAGCCTGAGTCAGCTGCCGAGTGCTCTCCTCGGATCACCTAACTTTCATCACCTGAAATGTTGGGGAGGGATTTGGGGTGAGCTAAAGCTCAGTAAGTAAACTTTATGCATGAAATGCGTGCTTATGACATGAATGCTTTAAAAATTCAATATATGTATCCCCATTTACTTTACTTTCCAGAACATTCAATCTTTTCAAACTTTCACTTAAAATTTCAAAACTTTCACTTCATTTCCATCGTGAGCTCACTTGGTGTATCTTCTAGTCAATCAGATAACAGTGGGCAATTCTTATTTGGAACCAGATTAACTTTCACATTTTCACCGCAAAGCGGCTCATTCACTTCATTCCACCGCAAAGCAGCTCATTCACTTCATTCCACCACAAAGCGATTTAACAGTCCACCGTAAAACGGTTGAACATTCCGTCGCAAAGCGACTTAATTCGGGTACGCCGGTCCCCCGTGCCCCATTTCCCACTCGCATCTTTCATGACATAGAAATACACCCATTCTTTCTTGAAAAACTTGGGATACATAACTTTTGACAAAAATTGCACTTTGACACATTCCTTTCATTAAAACATTTGATTTCCCCATTTCGATGCCAATGCATGCTTAATGATGCAATGACATGATAACGTGCATGCTTGAACATTTCCTTAAATACACATATACTTTTATAAAGTAAATGAAGTTCATCAAAGCAAGTAAGTTGCAAACAGTCATTTACACATTTCACATTTACATTTAACTTCTATGAAAATAGGGGAAGTTTACTTACTTGATGTTCTTAGTAGTTACCGTTATCTTGATTTGCAAGTGAAAGAGTCTCAGATTCCCGTGACGTCAATGTACCAATTCTCCTAATTATTTTTATCCATTCATACAATACAACCTTTAGTTCGAAACCAAAATTTAAACTCCTAACCAAGGTTAAAACTTCAATTTAATATACAATTCAGACCAAACGAAACCTTAAGGGTCTAACACATTTAACACCATATCCGAAATGAACAATCAATTCAATACACAATAGAAAAATTTTACTCATTTTTTAGTTCAAAAATCACATTTAAAACTCTTAAATGAGGTTAAAACTTTCACGTGACTTATAATTCAAATCAATTGGAATCTTAAACTACGTCAAACACAGGTCATACTTCATTCGGAATAAGAAATTAACTTAGATGCCAAAATTGAAATCTAACTAATCAAATTACACAAAGGTTCAAGCTATGGAATCTTCATCACAACTTAAATTTCACAAGGACAATTCCAATTAGCATTCTACTATTCATAAATTTGAAAATCACCATTTATTCAAACTTTACCCGAACAGTTAACTAAACTACAAATTTCAAAAGTTTGAAAATAGCAACTATAAGTCAAGAATATACATTAAAATTCAATTAAAACCACCTCATTACTTGAAACCCTAACTTTGAAAATTTTCAATTTAAAACAACATTAAGCCCACAAAGAATCCATGAAAGAACTTCCATCATTTAATAATTTGAAATTTCTCACAATGGTCGTCAACTAAGTCAATTTAAATCTATAATTTCATAATCTTCTAATTAACTATAAAATCTTAAAATTAATATGACCATTTATATAATTCTCCCCAAATTTGTAAAATTATAATTTCTAACTTAAAACTAAAGTATACAATTAAATTAAACTACTAATTAAGGAATTTCGAAATCCGTAAATTACTATAAAATTTGAAATTTCATAAATAGATACATGTATTACATATACATACAAAATCACACCACCTAATCTCCAATTTTTAACAGAAAATCCGAAATTTAACAAAATTGGAATCTGGAAATTTAGTCAAGATTGCACACACATATATGCATACACTAATTTTTATATATCGCCTAAGAGATGATCTTAACAGATTAAAATTCTAAAATACTACTAAAACCCAATCTGAAAAAAAATCTGAAATCTTTACATACATACATACATTCAACATACATACACACACATATACATATACATACATTTGTGTGTGGGTGAAAGTGTGTGTGCGAAACTGTGTGCGTGTGTGTGTGGGGAAAAGCATTGTCATATCTTTCATTTTACTATTTCATTTCTACAATTTCAAGCAGTAGTTAAGTAGGAAACTAGCTATGGTACAATTTACAACCAAGGTCATCGAAACCAGTCTGGCCTGATCGATTGGACACGTAAAACTAGGAATGTACATTTTAATCGGAATTGGCGGTTTCAATTTGACTCTAGAAATAAATTAAGAATCTGAACTGCGGATACTCGATTCCGAAATTGAATTTGTCATTTTATAACATATATCGCTACAAACACAATAAAATCCAATTAGTTTCCGCTGACGAATTTGACTAAAGTTGTTAATGGGTCAAAATAATAATCATAATTGAGTACTAAATGTGCCACAAAAATAAGTTCATTGATGAAAATGGCCAACCATGAAACTTGGGTGCCCAAATAGGTAATTTAACGCCAGGATATATGAACTCTTTTCATAATTTTATTTGGTAGATACACGAATTTTAAAGTCCTTCCTAGTCAAATTTTCCCATATTGATTCCTATCAATAAGTGATTGTTCTTCGGAAGTTTTCTCACACAAAACCATGCCAAAAATTCTATCTTTCTAATAATAGTTCGATTCCTATTCATGAAGAATCTCAAGAAGTAACTGTGGAATTTTTCGGTTGCTACAAAAGGCGTGTTATAACTTGAAGAGTTATTATGTTTTAAACGAAACACACTTTTGACTTTAAAGGCTTATAAGTGTATTTTTATATTTATTTGTCAAAATTAGGATATTTTTTTTTTTTTGTCTTGAATAAATTTTATTTAGTTTGTGTTTATTTTTATTATTTCAAGTTTTGTTCCAATTTCAAGAAAAATGAGGAATTGATGCAAATACATAATAATTGGATGAAAAGTGGAGCTAATTGAAGACATTTTGAAACTCGAAGGCTTAATTGCACAATTGAAGATTCAAGGACCAACTTTAATTATTTGTAACAATTGAGGCTTAAAAATAAAATCTATCCAAACTTAATTGAGCTTTCAAAATCAATTCAAATTTGACTCTTGGGCCGCAATTTAAGTAGACTTCAAGGTGGAGTTTTTAATTAGGGAAAAACACGTTTATCAGACAGTTATAAATATACAAATCAAAAATACGAGATAACCCAAAATCATACTAAAATCAGGTGTGTATATGATCCGCTACATACAACAAACAAAAAACGATTTGGCGAGGACACATTCTTCATAATTGGTATTTACAGAATAACGATCATGGCCGGTGGTGTGATGTGAAGCGACTGAGAAGATTGTAGATACGAGGTCACAAATGGGTAAACAAACATTACGACGGGGACTGTCTTGAAAATAATTTCATCAACGTTACTGACACTACATCGAGAACGCTACATCGTATTTAGGTAATCATTCGCAGTACATTTTATAGTCGTCGACGTGAGGTCACATATTATATAAGCTGATTGATCTGGCCACGATATGATAGCAAATTCACATTTGTTATATGCATGTGACGTTGCATAATATTTCAAATTGATCGAGGTGTACAAATGAAAATATGTATTGACTTGTTGTATAATATGATTTTGTAAATCAAAATGAGAATGAACGAATGTCAGACTGTGTGCGCGTAAAAAGTTTTGACATCGGTTGAGGTCACAATTAGACAAATTAAAATTGCGTGTTGTGATAGATGAATTTGATGATAATTACATCCAACATTGATCTCAATTAATTCCTGTTACTATAGCCTGCAGTAGATGTAATACACTGAGAGATTCATCCCCGGTAGACCCAACTATTGTTAAACATAGTTATTCCTGTAATAACGACATTAACAATCATATGCAGATATGGGATACATACATGTCTGTGTGACGTCTGGGTCACAGTCTGCACTGTTAATGATTGATGAAGACTGCGACTATTCGAACCTTGTGGACACAGTGATTGTGGAGTTTGGACTGGATCGAAACAAGGTCGCAGTTTCAATGACTTATGAATTGAGCCGGGACATACACCCAATAAGAATAAAAAGTAATACAAGTTTGATGTCATATCTGTCACTGAAGAATATGAATAAGGATCCATCGAAATATGCTTTGACAGTTGAGGTCACATTGCTGGAAAGGACGCAGCAATCAGGCAGTTTTTCCTTCATGGAACTAGTTGAAGTAACTGAGGGAAGCAATGAAGAACATTATTCAATCTATGGAAGTGCATCAGACAAATGTCATTTAACTGATGAGCCATTGCAAATATCAAAAGACAATGTGGACAGCACTGTAACAAATCCAAATGCCAGAGATGTTGAGGAGAATAGAGTTTTCAAGAACAAGGAAGTGCTGAAATTGAGCATGGCATTCTATGCGATACAACAAATGTTCGAATTCTTAATTGTCAGGTCGGACAAAAAGGAATATGTTGTGAGGTGCTCAAATGATACATGTAATTGGGTTTGTAGGTCCTCCAGATTGGGGAAAACAGACCTATTCAAGATCAGATACATTCATGATGGTCATACATGCGGTTCCAACATAGTATTAGGTTCACATAGGCAAGTATCAACTGCAGTTGTGTCCTCGTGTATTAAATACAAGTTCAGCTCCAGTCGCACAACGTATACTCCTAATGACATATGCAATGACATGTTGCACACTTATGGCATTTCAATGAATTATGTTAAAGCTTGGAGATCAAGGGAGAGGACTTTGAGATTGATCCGAGGAGATCCTTCAGAATCGTTTCAACATGTACCGGGTTTTTTGCATATGCTGGAACAAACTAACCCTGGCTCGGTCACGAGGATTGATATAGATATGGAAAATAGGTTCAAATATTGTTTCATTGCCCTCGGTGCATCAATTAGTGGATGGAAACATTGTAGGCCTATTATTGTAGTTGATGAGACTTATTTGAATGGACAATACGGTGGCATTCTGTTTACAGCATGTACACAGGATTCAAATAATAGGATATTTATACTTGCATTTGGTATTGGGGATAGTGAGAATGACAAATCTTGGAAATGGTTTTTTGAGCAGTTGAAGAAGGCATATGGCACTAGAGAAGGGTTATGTTTTGTATCGGATCGTCACGATAGCATCAGAAAGGGTATAGAAAAAGTGTACCCCGGAACAAGTCATGGTATATGTTCGTATCACTTACTGCAAAACCTGAAGAAGTACTATGGGAAATCATGTCACAATATAACAGAACCATATAATTATGCTGTCCAAGCATACACATTATCAGAGTTCGAGTACCAAATGCTACAGTTAGACGCTATTGACAAAGGTATTAGGAGTTATTTGGTAAGTACACTAAACTATTCCATTTTTTGATATGTTGTCATGTCAATATAAAGTGTAAGCTAATTTAATTGTTGTCTGAATTTTAATTGCAGAGTGAAGTTGGATATGAAAAGTGGTCAAGATTCCACATGCCCGACAACAGATATTCTACGATGACATCAAACATAGTAGAATCATTTAATGCTGTAACAAAGTCATCAAAAAACTTTCCAATTGTTTCGTTGCTAGTTTCATTAAGACAAAAAGTACAAAACTGGTTCTGCAAGAATAGAGACAACGCGAATGGTACTTTCACAAAGCTTTCGAGCAAGTACGAGAAGTTGTTGAGAGAAAGTAGCATGGAACTACGGAGCCTAAGGGTAATCATATATTTTTTTATCCTTATTTTAATGTATGTTGTGTTAATATACCATTATAATTATGATTTGTTGGAATTCGGTACAGGTGTCTCCATCAAATCATGCAACATATTTGGTTCAACATGAAAGCACATCATTTGTCGTCGATATAAAGAATCGTAAATGCACTTTAGAATGATTCAAGTTGACCAGATGCCGTGTCCACATGGTCTGGCTGTCATAACTTTCACGAAGAGGGATCCATATGAATATTGTTCTTACTATTACACATGCAATGCTTATAAGTCTACCTATCAGGACAGTGTTTTTCCACTTGGCAATCCAAATGAATGGAAATTATCGAACGAAGTAAAAGAACTTGTTGTATTACCTCCAAATCAAAAGAGGAGTTCAGGGAGACCATCAGAGAAGAGGAAAATATCATCCAGTGAAGGAAAACCGAAGATGAAATGCGGTCGTTGTGGTGGAAGGGGCCACAACCGCCGGTCTTGCACAAGTTTGTTTCCAATTAGTCAAAACAGTGCTGGAAGGAAAATTAATTAAAAATTTATTTGCATTTGCTTATGGTGAAAAATGATTTGGTTATGATGTAGTCAGTTGGGTACCTCATGTTCAATAATTTTGGAAATTTATAAGTAATGAAATGTATGGGAATTTGTCTAATATGGGATTGTTGTCTGAGAATTGTTACCAAAATACTTAGACTGGAAAGCACTGGAAAAAGTAGAATAGGATCAGAAATGAAGGCATGTGTTATCCTAATAATACGTTTACATATATCTGTGTTGATGGTGTTATTCGTGTGTGACCTCGTGAGACTAGTCAATATGTAATCACTGCATTGGAAAAAATGTGCTCCTGAATTTAATTAGTGATGCCTATTAATACCTTTGTGATCTACATTTGTTACCTTCTTGATGTGCAAATGTGACCTAGTATTACATTAGCTAATACAAATAATAAATGTATGGTGAGCAGCGATAATTATATTCGCATTTGAAATAAATATATGTGTGACTTGAATATGTTAGTACAATGTAAACGATTGTGAGAATTGAATTGTTAACGAGTATCTGGTGTTTCTGAATGTGACCTAAGTTAGTGCAATTGTGACCTGGGTATTCTGATCCGTGACCTAAAAATTTTAGATTGTGACCTAATCTGGATAAAACCCAATTGTTGTGCAGGAATGATACATTGCGTGACTTGGAGCAAAACTTCAAAAACAAACATAGAATTGAAATGGTAATGAGTTTGTGGTATTTCAGAGTGTGACCTAAGTTAGTGCACATGTGTCCTGGATAAGAAGCTGTGTGATATAAACATTTTCGAAAGTAACCTAATCAGGACAAACCCCAATTGCTGTCCTGGAATGATACATTGCGTGCCTTGGAGAGAAACATGAAAAACAAACAGAGAATTGAAATGGTAATGAGTTTGTGGTATTTCTGAATGTTACCTAAGTTAATGCACATGTGACCTGAATAATAAGCTGTGTGACCTAAACAATTTCGAATGTGACCTAATCTTCAATTGCTGTACATGAATGATATGTTGCGTGACTTGGAACGAAAAATAAAAAACAAAGACAGTCAATGGCCATATTTGAAATTGATATTAAAAATATGAAATCATTGTTTACAACCAACTGCATGTCTGTGACAAGAAGAACATATAACATGAATAAGACAAGAAGAACATATAACATGAATAACTATATTTCACTAAACAACTACTAAAGTCAGGGAGATTATACTATAATTACATTTCAGTCATCTTCTATTACAATGCTGTCAACATTGGGAGGTGTTGTGCGATTTGTGTTTCTCCTAATTTGACGATGCTTGTACAGGTCAGCAGCAATATATAGACGTACAGCTTTGGCATCAAAATCCATTGGTATCGCCTTCATGTTCTGGTGTAATAGATAGAGTGCATATGCAATCACGTATATCCCATAGTCATGCCTGGGCACATCAAACAAGTAGACGCACATTAAAAATGTAAAAAATGAAATAAATTAGCCTAAGTTAACGAATGTCACTTACGTACCCATTTTTCTGCTGAGGAATGCCCTCCGCCAAATCCAATCTAAGACCTGGCTGATCTTTATTAGGCATTTTCGATGCTTTGCTCCAAATACCAATTTCTTTCATTAATTCTGGGATAAGCTCATAGAAGGGTTGAACCACCTCAAGGATCATGTTGCTTCTGTATGTCCTGGAGCAAGAGTTGAAAATTGTCATCCTATAATTTTTTATGTTCAGCAACGCAAGCATCCAATGTGCCTTATTAGTTGGCTAGATTGGAATAAGGACATAATCTACATCAGCCCATGGGGAATTCAGTTCCATACGTCCACCAATCATGACCTCTTTAAAGTAGGTAGCGGAAGATATCACAGACGAGTCTTTCAAGAATTGTATATACAAGGGTTTCATTAATCCTTGAAATGATGAGTCCGTTGTCGTGAATCTTCCGCGTATATTAGTACCATACTTTGCTAGATGCCTTATGAAATGAAGTAAGCATCAATATGTTGCAATATTGAAAAATTCAATGTCATTTACTTGTAATGAATATAGAACATTAAATCTGTAGACCTACAATGTGACCTATTCAAATACTAGATTATGTGCAGATACAATATGATCTGACCGTGCTACATAGCGAAGAGTTGGGGTTGATGAGTTCATGCCACCATGTTTTTGAGCCGACCGGGATAGGTCCAATTTCAAACGGGGGTTTAATCAAATCATCATCGTCGCTGAATTTTTTCTTGTCCATAAAAAATGATGCGTGGTCAAAATGGTATATATAAATATTGAAAGGTTTAAAACTGAGCATCAAATTACAATTCTTACTTGTTATTTGGCTTGTACCCCCTGTGAAACCAGCTTTTGAATGTCTTTATGTCAGCCTCATCTCCATGCCTATCATACTTATCAAAGACTAGAATATTTTCACGAGGTTTGATGTGCTTCTCTTCACCAGCTACAAAAGGTGACCTCAACGAATGAGGTAGTCTTGTAGCTCTCTTCACTGATAGTCCTGGTGTCATGGACTGCAAAAAATGAAATTAAATGAAAAGTGAGTATGTAACCTGGAACAATACTAAATCATGTATTCAGTACTGTTATGTGTTTGATAAAATCATTCTATATGTGGCCTAATTACCTCATTTATATAGAATTGCTGCGAGTGCAATGATTTTAACACATTTACTAAGATATTGTAGAATGTGAACATAGAAATAATAATTTTTGTTTAAAGACCTGCTGTTTCATTTCTTCAGCTTCCTGCACAATGGAGGCAACAATTTTATCTAGGCTCTCATGCGAATCTCCATGTGTTGCCATATCCCCAGGTGTAGTAATATGTGCCATAGACTTTGTTGAACCCATGCCTAATTCGAAAGAAGGGCTTTGAAATAAAATAGGGTTTGGGACATCGTCCTCTAGGCAAAGCTTTCCCTTTCCCTTCACATCAGCATGTTGGCGTGACTGCAGTTCCTATAAAACGATTTAATTTTAAGGTGTTAATGACATCATAAAAATTCGCACCTTATAGAATGGAAAACACATTACCGCACTAAAATTGTACCTCAACTGGAACATGATCTTCACAAGGCTGCGACTTGTCCTTGGATTTGTTTTGGAAAGATTCAAATGCACTTGATATCATCGCAGATACCGCGTCGGACATGAATATGAATTCAGCCTTCAATTCGGTCAGCTCATTCTTAATCACATCTTGTGACCTCATAACTGCATGAAGTTGCTGTGTCTTTTCGGACATCAGTATGAGTACTTGTGATTTCAGATCATTCACCTTCGCCTGAAGCATACTGTTCTGCAGTTTCACCTCAGCCATTTGCTCCTTCACCTCATTCTTCCACCTTTCAAAGTCCTGCATCACCAAAAAATGTAAAAAATTACATTGACTATAGGTGCATTATTTGTTTTGGAAAGTGAATTAATAAAAATATATAGTGTTGGCTGCAGGAGCCTCTTCCTGCTCTGTCTCATCCTTATCCATTATCGGAATGTAGTCAGGTTCCGTCGAATGCAGGAAGTCTGCTTCATCTAATGCTATCCTCTCCTGGTATGTCATGTCATCAAACTGATCACTATGTTTGTGCCTTGATGGGGGAGGGTCCACAAAATCATCATCGTCATCGCTAATATCACTTGCATGGCCCAATCTACCGTCAATAATCAGAAGAGGTTTCGTGATGGGTTTTGAGACATTTTTATGAGAAGATTCAACTTCAGACTCTCCTTGTAATACCACTTTTCGTTTTACATGCTTTCTGGAATATCATCCAATTTCTATGTTGATACTATGATGAATTATTTATTTGGAAATTATTATTGATAATAAGTTGAATTATTTTGCAGTGGAAGGACTTGGACGCCGTCTCGAGCAATGTGCCAATTAAAATGTTTATAAATTGTTTACGTACAATTTTATGTCTAATTGTTTATTTTAATTGTTACTTGCCATTTCTATTTTAATTGAGTAGTAAGTTGCCTAAATTGCATTAAATTGAATTTGGGAAAAGCTTGGTGACACTTTGGAATTTTATTTGAGGGTCGTGGACTTAAATTACCAATTTATGAAAGTTGAGGGACCAATTTGCAAATTCTAAAAGATTATATCTAAACCTAAACCCAAACCCTCATTTTTCCCTCACCCGACTCTGAGCTTCCTTCTCTCCCTCACTCACGCCTCTAGGTCTCTCCCTCTCATTCTCTCAGCCCTCACTCTCGTTCTCTCTCTCTGTTTCACTCACCGGACTCCGTCTCTCTCTCTCGGCTCTTCTCTCTTCCACTTCCGGTCGGATAGCACTCCATCGCTGGCGCGAGCAACGCCCACCACCGGACACCATCCTCACGGT
This sequence comes from Ligustrum vulgare, assembly GCA_963555705.1. Classification (NCBI taxonomy): domain Eukaryota; kingdom Viridiplantae; phylum Streptophyta; class Magnoliopsida; order Lamiales; family Oleaceae; genus Ligustrum; species Ligustrum vulgare. The sequence continues at coordinate 33,683,686 of OY743187.1, forward strand.
AAACTCCTCCCGAACACACACTCGCACTCACAGTCGGCGCACAACGCACAAACACACGCACTACCCGAACACACACACGCACACAGTTTTCGCTCCCTTTCACACACACTCGAAAACATGTATATAATGATGTGTGTGTATCTATATATTATACATATATGTGATTTTTACATTTGGGTGATAGGTATATGTATGTATATGTGTGATATGTTTTAGATTTCCAAATTATGAAAACTAATTTCAGATATTTTGTCACTTAATTTATTAGTAGCTTATTTAAATGTTTGGAAAAAATTGGAGGTGTATAATGTGCATTTTCAGATTTCAAATTTAAGCCATGTTAATTTTAATGTGATTTATAAATGTGAATTTGAGGTTTGGGTAATGTAAATATATATGTATAATCTTAGGAATTTGGGGAAAATCTGTAAATGTAGGAATTTAGTATTATAACTTACATGTATAGTTATTTTCAGAATTCAGATTTGATGGGGTTATGAAATTAGTTAATTGTTTGGTAATGTTTGAGTTATAATGTGAAATTTGGATTTAGGAAATTATTTACAAATTTCAGAGTTTTGCAATGTTAATTTTAACAACGATGACCTGTAATGGTAAATCCTCAGTTTTAGGTTGAATTAGCAACAATGTTTGAGAATTTTCAGATTATGGATAATTAGAATTTTATTGAGAAATTTTATAAAGCTAGGTCAAGCTATGTAATGTTGTAATTTAATTTGAATTAAAAGGTAAGAAAAAGCGTTCTAAAGTACATTGAAATTGACATCTTATTTCGAATATGGTGTTGTGTGTTGGACCTAGCGTAAGGTCACGTTTGGGATTAAATTTTGAATGAAATAGAAGTTTTAAACCTTGCTTAGAGTTTAAAATGTGATTTTTAACTAAAAGTATATTTTATTAAATGAATGGGTACAACTAGGATTTTGGTGCATTGACGTCACGGGCAGCCGATGTCCCTCCACTTGCAAATCCAGATAACGGTAAATAATAAGGATGTCAAGCAAGTAAACTTCCCCTATTTTCATAGAAGTTAAATGTAAATGTGAAACGTGTAAATGGCTGTTTGCAACTTACTTGCTTTGATGAATTTCATTTAATTTATGAAAGTATATGTATTAAGAAGAATGTTCAAGCATGCACATTATCATGTCATTGCATCATCAAGCATGCATTGGCATTGGCATCGAAATTGGGAAGTCAAATGATTTTAAATGAAGAATGTGGTAAGTTTAAGTTTTCTAAAAATGCATGTATCCCAAGTTTTAAGAAAGAATGGGTGTACTTCTATGCCATGAAAGGTGTGAGTGGGAAATGTGGCACAGAAGATCGGCGTACCCGAATTAAATCGCTATTGCGGTTGTGAATATTAAACCGCTTTGCGGTGACGATTGCTAAACCGCTTGGCGGTGGCAAATATTAAACCGCTTTGCGGTGATGATTGCTAAACCGCTTGGTGGTGGCAAATATTAAACCGCTTTGCGGTGACGATTGCTAAACCGGTTGACGGTGGCAAATATTAAACCGCTTTGCGGTGATGATTGCTAAACCGGTTGACGGTGGCAAATATTAAACCGCTATGCGGTGGAAAAATGATAATCTGGTCCTAAATAAGGAATATTGCCCACTGCATTGTGATTGACTAGAAGATACACTAAGTGAGTTCATGATAGAAATGAAGTTAAAGTTTTTTTGGAAACGTTTAAATGAAAGTCGTGAAATGAAGTGAAAGTCTTTAAATGAAAGTCTTGAAAGGAAGTGAAAGTCTTGAAATGAAGTGAAAGTCTTGAAATGAAATGAAATTCTTGAAATGGAGTTAAAGTCTTGAAATGGAGTTAAAGTTTTAGAAATGTTTAAGTGAAAGTTTGGAAGGTACGAATGTCTTGAAAAGTAAAGTAAATGAGGGTAATTACTTTGAATGGTTTAAGGAATTTCATGTCATGAGCATGCATCACATGCATAAAGTTTACTTACTGAGCTTTAGCTCACCCCAATCCCTCCCCAATATTTCAGGTGATGAAAGTTAGGTGATCCGAGGAGAGCACTTGGCAGCTGACTCAGGCTATCCCCGCTTCAACCCTTTTAAAATAAAGTTAAATTAGAATTTATTTCAATTTCTCATTATTTATTCTTTAATTCATGTATTATTGAGGTTAAATTTCCTCTTATTTCATTTGCTAAAGTTTATTTACTTGAAATTATATTGTTGAGGAGTTTGGGACTTATTGGATGATGTTTGGGATTGAATGAGTTGCGATGTGTATTTTAAAAATTGTTTTGATGTCCCTCTACAGGTTGGCTATGTCCAATTTATATAGGAGACTCTGTCGAAATTTTTGTAAAATTTTTATAATAGTAAATGAAAAGTTTAAATGTTTTAAACGATTATTTCTGCATTTAATGTGAATGGAAGTTAACACGCCTAGGTTTTAGATTTTAAACTTGGGGTGTTACATTTTTGGTATCAGAGCTAAGAGTTTTAAAAGCGATTCTGTAGACTTTTAAAACTTATTTGAAAATGGTTTGGGTACTGAGTCACGCCTCAAGTGCATCTTCCTCGATCATCTAGTAAGTTAAATTTTGTTTAAATTGTGCAATTTTATGTGATGTTCCAGTTATCACAATTTCTTGCATGTTAATATGTAATGTCGTAAAGTGAAATGTCAAGAATGTAGTTTGTGAATATAATGAGTATATCTTCGTTATGTAAATAAGGAAGTGAGAAAGTAATGGTTATTAAAAATTTGGGTGCCATTTATTAGATCTTTTTGTGAAATAAGAAATGGATATGAATGGTATATCGGCACGAGAGTATACAATGTCCAAATGAGAAGCTGAAAAGGGATCGAACTTAGTGTCAAACACTTATCATATTTGATTCCGGGATTGCCCACTCATTTGGTAGTCCTACAATCATAGGAAAATTGATTTACCCAACTCGGTAACTGGAGATCGAGTTTTGCTTTCCAACACAATTTGGAGAACTTTTGAACTCAAGATATACATTAAACGATTTCCCGATCGTGGTAAATGGGAAGGAGTAGGTGACCGATCTCACAACATCGAATATCCACGATCTTGATGTTATACTAGGAATGGAATGATTATGTCAGTGTAAAACTTCAAACAATGGCTACGTTAAGGTGGTATTTGAACCTTCAAATGAAACCCTTTTTACTTTATTGAGGTAAAGGTGGAACTTTTCATATCGATAGTATCAGCAATGAAGGCTTGTCAATTGATGAATAAGAGTTGTTAGGCCTACCTGGTTGAAATAATTGAAGTGTCTAAGGTGAATACTTCTCTCGAACAAATTTAAATTGTTCAAGAATAACAAAATATGTTTTCAGACGATCTTTGTGATCTACCACCTGATAGAGATATTGAATTCGCCATCGAATTAGTGTTTGAGATAGCTCTAGTATCCAAGACATCACATCGGATGGTTCCTGCAGAACTTAAAGAGCTCAAAGAGCAGGTATAGGATCTTATGGACAAAAGTTTTGTTCGAACTAGCTTTTTGCCACAGATTGCTCTTGTGCTATATACGTAAAGAAGAGAGATGGTTCTATGAGACTTTGCATAGAAAATAGAGAATTGAACAAGGTGACAATAAAGAATAAATATGCATTGCTAAGAATTGAGGATCTGTTTGATCAACTTCAAGGTGTAGGGTATTTTTCTAAGATCGATCTGCGATCAGGTTACCATCATTTGAGGATCAAAGAAGTGGACATTACAAAGAAAGTTTTCCGTACTAGACAAGGACAGTATGAGTTCTTGGTGATGTCGTTTAGGTTAACAAATACTTCTGCGACATTTATGGACTTAATGCATCGAATCTTTAAAGAATATCTGGATCAATTTGTTACCATTTTCATTGCTGACATAGTGATAAATTCAAGGTCCGAGTAAGAGCATGAAAGCGTTGGGGAATCAAGCTCCAGAAATTTAGAAGATAAATTTTATGCTAAGTTTAGAAATGTAAGTTCTGACTGGATAGAGTGCCATTCTTGGGGCATATCGTATCAAGGTAAAATATTGAGGTAGTTCGAAATTGGCCTGCGCCTTCTAATGTTAAGGAAGTCCGCAAATTCCTCGGATTAGTTGAATACAGGAGATTTTCGATGTATTTTCAAAGAATGCTTTTCCTTTGACTAAGTTAACCAGAAATGATACAAATTCAGTGGAGCTTAGATTGTGAATAGAGCATTGAAGATTTAAAGACGCGGTTGACAATGCGCCCATTTTAACTATTCCACAAGGAAATGAATGGTTGGTCATATACAGTGATGCTTCATTAAAAGGGGCTCGGTTGTGTTCTTATGCAATATGACAAGGTGACGGCCTACACTTCTAGGCAACATAAGGAGTAAAGAATTGTAAAATTTAAGATTTATTGAGATTGAGAGATTGGTATATATAAGATTTTAGTGATTCGTTGATGTAGAAATGTTCATGTGATATATATGATGGTTATTATACTGTGATCTTAAGGAGATTGATATGATTAAATGTTGAGGTCATATGGTATGGTGATAAGTGTCACGTCACATGATTACCACAAGTTATGGTGAATAGATAGTTATGAATGTTATGATTGTCCTATGGAAGAATAGTGTGATAATATGTTTGAGCTAATTAATCTTATAACTTGATAAATGGTTTGTTCATTGCTAAATGTGACCTATGTTCGGGAAACTTCATTTGTTTATGATAAGATAGATGAATTTATTTAAAATTTTGGTAATGTAGTTGTGGTTACTCATTGTGGTTGTACATTAGATGTGAGTAGAGCATATTATCCATTTTGAGATCTCTATGGAATATACATAAAGTTGAATTGTTTAAATCTAAGATGATCATTAGTGTAACTTTTACTTATTGTGGAGTTGTATCTTTGGGTTAAGTAAACTTGATGAGGAATTCTATATGAATCACAAAAGTCTTATTTATTGGTGATAGGTAGATGATTTATTTATAAAATACTTGGTTAGAGTATTGTTATGATGATTTTGAAGGCATGGATTCTTAAATTAGTACCTTGACTTTAGTTTTAAGATGAGTGTATGATGTTGAATACTTGATTACAGTATATAAGTATGAGTTATAGGATTTAAGTTGATCCTCCGATTTTAAAAGAAATGTCAGCATGTTTAGAAAGGAATTCGTTTGTAAATCTTTCCAAAAAGATTCTGTCAAAGTTTTAGTATTTCTACTGTATACTTTGGTATGGACGTCAAGTTTCACTAATTCTGGATTATAAAGTCTTATTTTGGTCAATCTTCTTGATTTTAGTTTTAAGAATGTGATTAATCAATATATATATTAAGGTTTAGACGTTAAAATAGATCCTATGAAAGGCTGGAAATAGAAAGCTAGTGAATGGATTCATAAGTGGGATAATGTCGATTGATGGTCTCCTACAACAATAACTATCAACTTCGATCCGTATTGAGTACTATACAGGAAGAAGTGTAGATCACCAATTAATTGGGATGAGATAGGAGAAAGAAAGTTATTGGGTCCAGAAATAGTACAACAAACAGCAAAAGTTGTTGAAAATATTCGTCAGCGGATGAAAATTGCACAAAGTACATAGAAAACCTATGTGGATAGAATAAGGAAACCATTGGAATTCGTTGCAGGTGACATAATCTTTTTGAAGGTAGCTTCTATGAAAGCGGTTATGAGATTTGGAAGAAAGGAAAGTTTAGTCCGCGATTTGTTGGCCCCTTTGAGATAATTGAATGGGTAGGTGACTTGACTTATCAAGTTGCATTGCCATCAGCAATATCGGGAGTGCACAATGTTTTTCGTGTCTATGTTGAGGAAGTATATTTAAAACTAGTTAAAGTTCATTGGAACAGTCATGCAGTAGAAGAGGCTACTTGCGAGAGTAAGGACGAAATGCGTGCCAAGTATCCACACTTGTTAGGTAACTTTTAATTTCGAGGACGAAATTTATTTTTAGGGGGTAAGGAATTGTAATACCACTTTTTGTTTTACATGCTTTCTGGAATATCACCCAATTTCTATGTTGATACTATGATGAATTATTTATTTGGCAATTATTATTGATAATAAGTTGAATTATTTTGCAGTGGAAGGACTTGGACGCCGTCTCGAGCAATGTGCCAATTAAAATGTTTATAAATTGTTTACGTACAATTTTATGTCTAATTGTTTATTTTAATTGTTACTTGCCATTTCTATTTTAATTGAGTAGTAAGTTGCCTAAATTGCATTAAATTGAAGTTGGGAAAAGCTTGGTGACACTTTGGAATTTTATTTGAGGGTCGTGGACTTAAATTACCAATTTATGAAAGTTGAGGGACCAATTTGCAAATTCTAAAAGATTATATCTAAACCTAAACCCAAACCCTCATTTTTCCCTCACCCGACTCTGAGCTGCCTTCTCTCCCTCACTCACGCCTCTAGGTCTCTCCCTCTCATTCTCACGCTCACTCTCTCAACCCTCACTCTCGTTCTCTCTCTCTGTTTCACTCACTGGACTCCGTCTCTCTCTCTCTCGGCTCTTCTCTCTTCCACTTCCGGTAGACTAGCACTCCATCGCTGGCGCGAGCAACGCCCACCACCGGCCACCATCCTCACGGTAAACTCCTCCCGAACACACACTCGCACTCACAGTCGGCGCACAACGCACAAACACACGCACTACCCGAACACACACACACACACAGTTTTCGCTCCCTTTCACACACACTCGAAAACATGTATATAATGATGTGTGTGTATCTATATATTATACATATATGTGATTTTTACATTTGGGTGATAGGTATATGTATGTATATGTGTGATATGTTTTAGATTTCCAAATTATGAAAACTAATTTCAGATATTTTGTCACTTAATTTATTAGTAGCTTATTTAAATGTTTGGAAAAAATTTGAGGTGTATAATGTGCATTTTCAGATTTCAAATTTAAGCCATGTTAATTTTAATGTGATTTATAAATGTGAATTTGAGGTTTGGGTAATGTAAATATATATGTATAATCTTAGGAATTTGGGGAAAATCTGTAAATGTAGGAATTTAGTATTATAACTTACATGTATAGTTATTTTCAGAATTCAGATTTGATGGGGTTATGAAATTAGTTAATTGTTTGGTAATGTTTGAGTTATAATGTGAAATTTGGATTTAGGAAATTATTTACAAATTTCAGAGTTTTGCAATGTTAATTTTAACAACGATGACCTGTAATGGTAAATCCTCAGTTTTAGGTTGAATTAGCAACAATGTTTGAGAATTTTCAGATTATGGATAATTAGAATTTTATTGAGAAATTTTATAAAGCTAGGTCAAGCTATGTAATGTTGTAATTTAATTTGAATTAAAAGGTAAGAAAAAGCGTTCTAAAGTACATTGAAATTGACATCTTATTTCGAATATGGTGTTGTGTGTTGGACCTAGCGTAGGGTCACGTTTGGGATTAAATTGTGAATGAAATAGAAGTTTTAAACCTTGCTTAGAGTTTAAAATGTGATTTTTAACTAAAAGTATATTTTATTAAATGAATGGGTATAACTAGGATTTTGGTGCATTGACGTCACGGGCAGCCGATGTCCCTCTACTTGCAAATCCAGATAACGGTAAATACTAAGGATGTCAAGTAAGTAAACTTTCCCTATTTTCATAGAAGTTAAATGTAAATGTGAAACGTGTAAATGGCTGTTTGCAACTTACTTGCTTTGATGAATTTCATTTAATTTATGAAAGTATATGTATTAAGAAGAATGTTCAAGCATTCACATTATCATGTCATTGCATCATCAAGCATGCATTGGCATTGGCATCAAAATTGGAAAGTCAAATGATTTTAAATGAAGAATGTGGTAAGTTTAAGTTTTCTCAAAATGCATGTATCTCAAGTTTTAAGAAAGAATGGGTGTACTTCTATGCCATGAAAGGTGTGAGTGGGAAATGGAGCACGGGAGATTGGCGTACCCGAATTAAATCGCTATTGCGGTTGTGAATATTAAACCGCTTTGCGGTGACGATTGCTAAACCGCTTGGCGGTGGCAAATACTAAACCGCTTTGCGGTGACGATTGCTAAACCGATTGGCGGTGGCAAATATTAAACCGCTTTGTGGTGACGATTGCTAAACCGCTTGGTGGTGGCAAATATTAAACCGCTTGCGGTGACGATTGCTAAATCGGTTGACGGTGGCAAATATTAAACCGCTTTGCGGTGACGATTGCTAAACCGCTTGGCGGTGGCAAATATTAAACCGCTTTGCGGTGACGATTGCTAAACCGGTTGACGGTGGCAAATATTAAACCGCTATGCGGTGGAAAAATGATAATCTGGTCCTAAATAAGGAATATTGCCCACTGCATTGTGATTGACTAGAAGATACACTAAGTGAGTTCACGATAGAAATGAAGTTAAAGTTTTTTTGGAAACGTTTAAATGAAAGTGTTGAAATGAAGTGAAAGTCTTTAAATGAAAGTCTTGAAAGGAAGTGAAAGTCTTGAAATGAAGTGAAAGTCTTGAAATGAAAGTCTTGAAATGAAGTGAAAGTCTTGAAATGAAATGAAAGTCTTGAAATGGAGTTAAAGTTTTAGAAATGTTTAAGTCAAAGTTTGGAAGGTATGAATGTCTTGAAAAGTAAAGTAAATGAGGGTAATTACTTTGAATGGTTTAAGGAATTTCATGTCATGAGCATGCATCACGTGCATAAAGTTTACTTACTGAGCTTTAGCTCACCCCAATCCCTCCCCAATATTTCAGGTGATGAAAGTTAGGTGATCCGAGGAGAGCACTCGACAGCTGACTCAGGCTATCCCCGCTTCAACCCTTTTAAAATAAAGTTAAATTAGAATTTATTTCAATTTCTCATTATTTATTCTTTAATTCATGTATCATTGAGGTTAAATTTCCTCTTATTTCATTTGCTAAAGTTTATTTACTTGAAATTATATTGTTGAGGAGTTTGTGACTTATTGGATGATGTTTGTGATTGAATGAGTTGCGATGTGTATTTTAAAAATGGTTTCGATGTCCCTCTACAGGTTGGCTATGTCCAATTTACAGAGAAGACTCTGTCAAAATTTTTGTAAAATTTTTATAATAGTAAATGAAAAGTTTAAATGTTTTAAACGATTATTTCCGCATTTAATGTGAATGGAAGTTAACACGCCTAGGTTTTAGATTTTAAACTTGGGGTGTTACACTCCTGGTTGCCGTTGTTTCATGTATGTAACCCCAGTCATGTACCTTTGTGATTGCTCCATATGGCTAGGATAAAGGTCACAAACTTCAACCTACAAAAATGCATGAAGTGAGAAGATATTTTTGAGATTCAGAACTGAGACTACAATTTATAACATTACTGTGACCAATTAGAAAATGCCTCATGTGAAAATCATTTGATATTGAAGTTATTTGACTTACATTGGAACCAGATAAAATCTTCTCATCTAGTGTGGAATAAACATGTATCTTCTCAGCTCGCCAATTTAGAATTCTAGGATACATAGCCTGAACCCTAGTTGTTATCCTACCATTCAAGGTTGGTATTGTCTCATAAATCCACACTTGAAATGCTAGTAGAAAACCACCCAAACGGTAGTGAGTATTTTGCTTCACCAAGGCATCCTTCAGTGACGTAATTGTTATATCAAAAAGTTCTTTCCCCCATGGGAACGTCTCCATCGCATCGAAGTCTTCAACTAGTGCGAAGAAGAAATCCTCAACTGTTTTTCTGTAAGAAGTGGAGAAAAAATATGACGTCAGCAAATATTACAATCGAAGTCGCACAACGTCATGATTGGGTGCCCCGTTGACCTCCAGAAACACATCTCTAATGTCTTCATTTGTTATTAACGTCAAATGGCCAAAGTACGTATGCTTTAGATTTGATGGTAAAATGTCCAGGTCCCTTCGGTTATCAACTCCAGCATATCTCAGTCCAGTCACTGAAATGAATTCAGGTAAAGCAAACCGGACATATCTCCCACGAATTAGAAACCACAACTCATGTGGATTAGGTTGTTTCACCATCCGCAGAAGAAAATAATGTAACAATTGGGGCTGCAAAATTATCTCTTGGCAGTCCACATAGTATGAGAAACATGTGTTTGATAGAATATGCTTCTGCTCATTAGTGAGTTTCGATTTGAATATGGTAAGCGCGTTCTTTGTGACATTGGACGTAATTTTTCCTGGGAACCATTCTGCTTCTGGGATCAAGTAATTCCAGTACACCTGAAAGATCAAGGAAAGGAAAAATTAAGGTCACGGTAAACATGTGAGCAGTGACCTGATTATATCCGGTGATCTGATAACAAACTTAGGATGTCTGAGGTTCAAAGTGACCTCTTTACCACAAAATGTAATATATATATATATATATATATATATATATATATATATATATATATATATATATATATATATATATATATATATATGCGCATGTGATCTCCATGTCTAAAATGTGAAGTAACAACATTCATTTAATATGCATATATGGTCAAGCTCTAAGATATGTTGTAGCGACCGAGAATTTTCGTGATTGATTTTGAATAAATATTTTTTATCTTTAAAAACGTGTTGCTACGACTTTGCCCATTTATTTTTAAAACTCGTGTGTGTCTAGCCATTTTAATTGAAATTAAAATCATTTAAAAATGTTAGTCCAATTCCGATTTCAATTTAAAAATGTCCCATTTTCATTATTTATCTTTAAAGTTCAATTTCAATTTTAAGAAGTTTCCAAATGTATCCTTAATGATAAATTTTAGTCCAAACTTTAAATATTTAAGTCCAAAATATTTTAGCTCCAATTTAAATTCATTCCCAAATTTTTATTTATTTTAAAATTTCAATACCCCTAAATTCGAAAGTTTATTTTCTGATATTGTTATCCCAATCAAGTCCTCCCTCACTCAATCACCAATCAAGCAATTGCCAATTTTGAATTTAACTCAATGTATATTTTCCATTTTTAACCCCAAAATCCTTTCCCAATTTCCATCAATAACTATTTTCCTTACTTATCAATTTGACAACAAACAAGCAATACACATTATGACTACATCATATCATCTTCCAAAGAACCACAGACATTCAGCACAAGGTAGTCTTTTCCATCTTCATTCTCACAAAAGCCAATCACAAGTCATTTCTACTCCATAATCACTCCCTCGACCAGCTAATTCCTCCTCACAAAATCCCCTCAATCCATCCAATTCAAAATCTGCCAAAATTAATACACAACCAAAATGATATATTTTCCCATTCACTTGCATCATTCAACCATTAATTTAAACCCTCACCCTACCATCCAAACCCACGAAATCAACACCTCCAGCAAACCACCATAGCCAAGTTTTTATCTGCACCCATCACCCCTGCCACCACTGCACCCATCACCCCTGCCACCACTGCACGAAATCAGTCACCAACTCAAACCAAATTTCGCCACAACCTTCGTCCATACAAAAACCGAATGCAACATCTGAAATCCACTGCAAAACTCTCATCATCGCAGCCCTCCAACCTCCATTGTGATTCCCCTGCAAAACCTCAAACACCACGAGCAGAGCACAATTTTCACAACCACCATCATCGCCCAACCGCTTTCAATCTCAAACCTACACAACACCACCAATCCAACACCACATTCTCGGTCACCTCCAACCCGTACCCAGCCATCACCAATCCTCAATTTCTCTATCTCCATCATGCACAACCACCACAAGGACCCAGCCAATACAGCGCGGTGACAACCCAAAACCTGCAGCTACCCTTCGTTCCTAAGAATCGCCACTGCCCAACTCCCATATTCACATCATATTCCCTCACACCAAACCCAAAAACCAAGAATCAATTTAACCAAGAGCCTTACCTCGAACTCCGCCCCTTCGTTGCCGGTATTCTTCGTCGGAAAACCCAAAAACGAGCGATCTCCAACCTCGCTCACCTCTATCTTTCGCACTAAAATCCACCCCGATTTCTTCCTCCTTCCACCTTACTCCTACCCACTGGTCGCCACCACCGAGTGGCGGGATATCCACCGGTGCCACCGCCGGCAGCGGCCTTCAACTCAAAAAGGGACGAAGCCCATCGCCTCTCCCGACTCTCTTCTCTCTCTCAATGCTGATTTTGAGAGAGAGAAATGAGAAATTATATTATATTTATTTTGATTTTGGGAAATTACCCATTGAGCCCCAAGTTTTGAAAAGTGATCATTTCAGTCCCTCAAGTCTCAAAATCATTCAATTCAGTCCTTACAATGTTTAAAATGTCTTATTTCATCCCCTACTCTTAAATTAAGTTATTTCAGTCCCTTAGTTTTAAAATATTTATCTTTAGTCCCAAGTTTTAAATATTTTATGTTAGCCCCTTTAGTTTTAAAAGTATTATTTCGATCTTTTGATTTTAAAGTGTTGTTATTCGAACATTGCACTTTTGGAAATAAATGAGTTAGTCCCATGACTTCAAAAAAAATCACGAGTCAGCCAAATAGTTTTTTAAAATAATTTATTTTGATCTCAACTCTTTTCAAATCCCAACTATGTTTGATTTCTAATTTAATCTCTAAAGCTTTTATTTCTTCTTTTAAAACTCTTTCGTTTCAAAACATTTGAATTTCAAATTCAACTTTAAGATTTATTTTATATATTGGCTAGACGAGGCGCTTGGACATTTAGAAGAACAACGTGAACTCTCTTGCTCAACTTTCAAACTCGTGATTTGAGGTAGACTCGCCCCCACTAATTAGTTTAAATTATAATTGCATGTCTTATGTGAAATTACGTGATTTATATTCTTTGATGCATGAGACGAGAAAAGAATATCTCTTATGAGATAATATGAGAAATGATGATGTTATGCATAACTTATGTGCCTTAAGTGCACGAGACGAGACTAACCACACCCTATGATTTTAACAGCCTTGATTTTGAAAATACAAGAGTCCAAGAATATGATGATGATGTCACTGTATGATTGCATAAGTATGTGTTAAATTATTCTGTAAATTAATTATTGGCGATGAGTCTACTGAGTATTTTTCGAAATGGTCATTCCAATTTTAACAGCTTTTGCAGATCTCGGAAATGGCAGCGAATTAATGGACAGCGTTGGGAAAATTAAATAAATGATGATGTTATTAGACAATTTTATGAATATTACTCGTTAAATTATTTATTGTTAATTTCATTTAAATAATTGAGACATAAGTTTTATGAATTGTTCTATATATAAATTTATCAAATTTCCGCTGAAGGTTTCAAATAATGAATGTGACGTTTTGAATTAAATTTATTTTCCACAATAAAGTAAATTTTAAAGGATGAAGTGGCGTCCCGGGTTTCACGGAATTCAGGGCGTTACAAATGTAGGAATGTTAAGTCCATGAATGTGACCTCATTATCAACAACTATCATTTGAGCTGCAGACATGGGCAACATCTGTGAAATGCATTTAGAATTTCAATGTGTGTGACCTCATTTGCATATATGATCTGATAAGAAAACTTAGGATGTCTGAGGTTCAGAGTGACCTCTTTAACACTTGTGTGACCTGTGTGGATATATATGTGAATGTGACCTCGATGTCTAAAATGTGAAGTGAAAACATTCATTTAATATGCAGCAATGGTCAAGCTCAATGAAATGTAGAAATGTTATGACACTGAGCGTGACCTCATTGGAAACTAATGAAACTAAGGAAGTCAGAAAAGAGTTATGACCCTGGATGTGACCTCACATACTCGTCATTTATATTTTTACATCATTTAACACTGTTAATCTAGGTCACAAGAGTTCAATGTCGATGAACACATGCACTTTTTCACCCAATATCATTTACATTTAACATGTTTTTCCTCAAAGTGTTAGGTCACATTACATAGTACTTGTTCCCATATAAAATTGAGTACATTGGAGGTTTTAGCTATCAGGTTACATTGGAGGTTTTAGCTATCAGGTTACAGTTAGGTCACAGATGTACCTGGCCTAGTTATCTAAAAACCAACTGAATTTCACATTTCTCAAACTTCTCTTACACAATCTCCCAAATGCATCACAACAATTAACAACAACTTAAAGTAAAAATACATCTAGGTCACATTATCAACTTTGAAATCCATCTGCATATATAGGGAAAATTAGGTCACATGTACGAAATAAGATACATCTCACATCAACAGAACAACACGCAGAAAAATTGCTTCTAGGTCACAAAGGTGATGAATCCAGGTCACATGTTGTCAGATCTTTGTAAAATCACACATCCAATTACCGTCCCTGTCGAATACAGAGAAACCCCAATTTTTGAAAATTTTTCCCTATATTATTTACGTCACAACAATTAAATCACTTAAATACTTCATCTTATATCATTTGAACATTACACTTTTATGCATTCTTAGGTCACAAAAAAAATTGGATAACGTACCTCTCGTGTTTGTGTTCTCCGAGTACTTGTAATTGCAAGAATTCCAGTTCCACTCGTATTACTTTTCTCTTCTCTCTTCCTTTTCCTTTTAGAGCTCTTCTTCCCAGACATTATCCCTCTTCCTCTTCACGGTTAATGGCGGTTGGGTAATCAAAAGAGTCTCCTCTCCTTTCACAAGTCTTAGACGGTGCACAAATGAGCACTGTGAAGGACAGTTATTGGTATACGTAAGTGATATGAACAAGAAGACGTGTGTATAGTTACCGTATGTTTAGGGATGTGATTTTTGTTTATTTATTTGTAGAATTATGTTTCTATATTTAAAATGCGATATTAAAGGTAGTTACTCGAAAAATAGTTGTATTTTATATTGAATAAAATATTACAATATCTTTATTACCCGATTTCTGAATAAATATCCGTTTTGTCTTATTTTTGAATTCCAAATTTAAATTACAAGGTTCCCTGTAATTTTCACTTTTAATTAATAAGAATTTTGTGCAACTTTGGAGCTTTTCTTGGATTAATTAATATATATACACCCGCAGCTTTAGGAATTGAAGAGGCAACTTTGGAGATATATACAAGAGAGAGTCTGCTGAGAGGTAGTTAGTTGGCTGTGAAAGAATTAAGGAGATAGTGAGTTGGAAACAAGAATTGAGGTGGCGGCTTGGATTGAAAAAAAAGAAGCGGTTGCTAGAAATTCTTTTGGGGATAAATCAGTGTTCTAAAGAGCGTGAAGTGTGACGAAGCGTGGACTTCGAGAGTCAAAATTTTGAAACTTAAGCGGGATTAGACGTTAAAAAGCGTTTTTTCAATTGCTACATATTTGATTTAAATTTTATCTTGAACAAGTAAAAATAAAAAAAAGGAAGGAAGAAAAAAAAATCCTGAGGCGTGCTTAAGTGCGCTTTAGGCACGCTTCGTGCGCGCTTCATGCACGTTTTTTAGATAAAATTTTTAAAAACGCTTTTTTTGCGCTTTTCGACAAAGCGACGAGCGAGAGGCGAGCACAGTGCACGCATTTTAGAACACTAGGATAAACTAATTGGGAAGAATTATTGGTGGTCGACTGAGAAGGAGTTTAATTGGAGGAAATTGAGGTTGCACTTGAGGGAAAACAAAAGTCAGCTGATTTATTGAAAGAGAGAAGTCGGCTGTTGAAATGAAAAGAGGTGTGGCTGGGAGCAAATTTGGTGTGCAGATTGGAAAAAGAGGTTGTGCAGCTGGGCGAAAATTGGGAAGAAAGAGGCGATGTATGGACTTAAATTCTTCAAACTCTGAGTTGTATTTTCATTATTTATTGTTTTTTTTTTTCAAGAATATGAGTAGCTAAATTGTTAATCGGGATTGATGATGTAGATTTAATGTTTTCAGTTTGATTTTAATTCTCAAGTTGGTGTTTGATGTTTATGTATTTATTTTATTGTTCTCTTAATTCTTAAGTTGCTTGATCACCAATTCATGATTAAATCATTATTTTCATAATCTGAGAGGTGAGTTAACAAATAGATCGCGTAATAAAATACGGTAATTTCAACAAAATGATAGAGATATGAATTTGTGGTTGCATGTGTGATTATTGTCCAATTTTACGTATTTTAGATAGGTAAATAAATGAAAAATACAATTTTGGGATATAAATTTTGTAATTTAGAGTAAAACTTATAAAAGATTCAATTTTATTTCTTTAACTCTAAATTAATTTTAATTGCTAAAAATTTCATTTATTTGATTACAGGTATATTTTGGACAATTTCAACCAAAAAAATCCCTAATTTAATGGACCGAAAAAAAAAGCCCATAATAGAGCCAACTCAATCAGAAACCCAACAGAGGGATTCTCTCACGCAAGAAAAACCTATATTGGGGACATCACCTTTATAATAACCTATATCTCACCTTCAAGACCCAGCAACCTTCTCTCCTCACACACGCATTCTCTGTCCGCTCTCATCTTCTACAGCAACTCACAGCCACCTCTCTCCATCTCTTCCTTCTTCCAGCCACACTTCTTCCACCATCTCTCTCTCACGCAGTCTGTCTTCTCTCCCTCTCAACTCCCTCTACCTCCTCCCACAGCTTTCCCTCTGTATTTTTCTCTACAGCACGCCCAGTCTTCCTTCACCTTCGCACCAGACAGCACGCAACTTCACTCTCCGTCTTACTCTTCTCTGCCTCTGTCTTCTCTCTTTTTCACTACACACACGCCAGACTTCACCTCTCCCTCACGCAGCCTCTGTCTTCCTTCATCTCCCTCACCAAGAACCTGTTTCAGCCCCAAGCCAGAACCAGGCCGCACAACTTCATCATCCTGCCATCTTCATCACGTTCAGCCTAAAACCAGTCGCCATCTCTCTTTCTTCACCAAAACCTCTCACGCAGTCTCTTTCCTTCGTCCACAGCAACCCCCTTCCATCAGTTTTCTAGCCGCAGCTCTCCTCTGTCTTGGCCTGTCAACCCACAGCCGGTGCTGTCTCTGCAAAACAAAAAGGAACCAGCCACAACTTTGGTTTTCTCCTTGCTCTCGGCCAGCAGACCAGACGCTCAGCAACCTCTCGCAGTAGCCAATCTCACGTAGCAGCCTCTGTTTTTGGTTATTTGTTCTAATTTAAATTATTGCATTTTGTTTAGATTTTCAATTGTTTTGATTGGTAGTTCATATAGATTCATATTATTGATTTTAGATATATTTTAGTTATTGAAATTTTATTCCCAAATTTGAATTTCGTTCGAGTAATGGTTAAGTGTTTACTTGATTTTTATTTCGTTAATTTAATTATGTCCGGCTAAGTTATATTTGAGGGGACTTATTCTTAGCTTCAATGGATATGTTTTAATTCGTTATGAATGAATTCTAGTTGTTGATAAGCGTTTACAAATTGTTTTAAATTTTCAAATTATTTTACTTCGATTGATGTCATTGATGTGATATGTATTGAATATGCACATAACATGCTCGACTAAATGCCGTAAAATAAATTGAATAATTTTCGTACTAATATTTCCAAATTTTATCGATCTCAAGAAATTCATGCTAAATTTATTTGCAAAGCCCAATTGATAGCGAAAGAATAACTCTACTCAAATTTCTCTTTCATTGCAATTTAATTATATCATCTTTTTCTTCATTTAAAAACAATTGAACTCATAGTTTAAGTTTCGAATTTAGCAAATATTACGATACCAATAAAATCCCTAGGAAGAATGACCCTGGATTATTGTTAGGCTATAATTTGACCCCTTTATACTTGGAGGGTAGATTTAACATCGAGTCAATGTGGCCACTTATGAATTCCAAAATAATTTAATGCATTTGGCTAAGGAGAACTCTGACCCGCTGTAGAGATTGACTTAGTTAAATAGGCCTAATATGAACTCAAGAGAGGTAAATTAGATACAAGTATGAATTCGACCAAATACAATTTTAGAAAAAAAACTTGAGATGAGAAATTAAGCTAAAATATTACTTCGAAATCGTTAGTCCCGATATTCATTTAATTGTTAGAAAACCCACCACTTTATCTCTTACTTTGTTAGTTGGTTTTAGTTTTAAATTTCTATTCTTATTTAATTGAATTATTTATTTCGTTGATTCTCTAGTATTTTTCATTTTTGAATTATTTGGAAATTTATTTTCTTAGTTAGTTTTGGTTTTTAGTCTAGGAATTTTAGAATCAAAGTAAGTCGATAGCAAAAACATAGTCCTCGTGTGATCGACAACCTGGACTCAAAAATCCACTTTATTACTTGTTTACGATATGGTGCACTTACGATTTATCATGCAAACAAAGGCTCAATGGTTGGATGGCTAACACGTAGATTTTCTGTTGCCATTTTATCTGATCGGTTGGTCTATAGTCTTGGAAGTCTCTTCATTTTATGTAGATGCTTCGAGATAATTAGGTTAGAGTTTTCTTGGTGTTCTCTCTGTCTCTCTGAAGTTCTTATGTCTTCTTCTTCCTCTGTCTTTTCCTCTTCTTGGTTAGGAGTGTTATGGTTACTTTGATTGTAATTTGACATGGTTTCTTTATTTTATCATGAAGAGTAATATTGGTACTTATTCTTAGATTGTTGTGTTACAAGCTAGTTTGTTATGTTTAGATCTTTATGAATATCTTTCCCTCAGTAATCAAACTTTGTGCTTCTTGGATTTGAGCGATAATCCTGAGAGGATTGCTCAACAAGAGATTAGGCTAGTATTTAAGTAGCTGAACTTCCGAGACTTTGGTTGAAAAATCTTCTTTTTTCTTTATCGTTTTTATTGTTTTACATCTTGTAAGTTCTAAAAGACCCTATAGTGATATCAAAGCGCTGGTACTGGTTGATATTTTGGGTAAATCTTTTGGATGAACACAAATATGAGGGTACTGAAAAGAGTTGTTCTAGATCTAATCGGATCTGTAAAATCCTAAGTTGGATCTTTGGAGCACCATAGGTATTTGGACGAAATACTTCCAGATCTTACCAGATCTACACAGTCTTGGGTGGATCTCTGAAACTCTTTAGTATTTTGAACTAAGTAGTTCCAGGTTGTCCGAGTTCTGAGAAGGATTTGGGTGGATTTCTGCAGTACCGTAACAAAACACTCAAAACTATTATCTGAAACCCATGGATTCAAGTTGGTACACTGATTCCTCAATATTTTTTTTTGAAGAATCTTTAAAGAGATTTTGGTTCTTACTACCTTAAGGAATCTTAAGTACTGGGCACTTACCCTTGTCTAGTATCTCCTGAGAGGATCCTAGAATCTGAGAAAGTAACACATTACTTTTGATTCTTGACAATGTGTTCTTTATAAAACTCAAATTCTGCTTTAAAAGTTATTCTGTGTGAAAAATATTAAATGTGATATTTGTTTCACTTGAATATATGTGTGATATCATTGCTTTTACAAGATTACATAAAAACATTTTTCATTATTCATCTTAATACTTTATTTCATCATGTCTAGTGGAAATTTTGTCATTGAGATTTGGACCGGCAAAGGAGACTTCAGTCTCTATAGTGCAGACAAATCAAAGCATTACTCATGCAAAAAAAAAATAAAAAAATGTGCATATTCCATACATGAATCATGGCCCCATGAATTTAGTTCCTACATGAAGCAAGAATTAAATGAACAAGTCTGAAGTACATTCTTTCTTCACTTATCTGATCCTGTGCTGCGAAAAAAGGAGAAACTGCTAATACAACTGAATTATGGAAGAAACTAGAAGATTTATATCTTTTCATGAGTGTTCCTAATAAATAATTTCTCCTAAAACAATTCTTTGTATTCAAATTTGAATCCACACAATACTTAGCTTATTGTGATAAAAAGATTTCTGATGATCAAATCTGCATTGCACTTGCCATAGGAGAGAAATATAAAGATGTTAAGAATGCACTTTAATATGTAGAGAAAACCTAACCTTAGAAATAATATCTTCATCTATAAGAACTAAGGATTTAGAGATGAGAACTAATAGTAAAGATCATTCTCAAGGGGAAGTATTAATGGCTAAGTCTAAAGGTGTTTTTAATTATAATTGTAGAAAAAAGTAATGTTAGTCCGGGCCAGGTCGGTTAGCCAACATATGAGCCCAATAACGACCTCCATGAAAAAAGCCCCTCCATTGCGGGTTTACGGGTCGATCCTTGTGCCCAAAAAAATTTAACTACAACACAGGCTCGTCCGTAGCCAATTTGGGTTGAGCCCATGCGGGCCTCGAATTATGGTTCCAGTTTGGCATGTAAGAATTAGAACATAAAATTTTTCATATTTATGAGATTTTTTTTTTTGTTAAATTGCTATATACAAAATGAAAAAAAATAATAAAATCATAATTATACAAATAAATGTTTACATAGAATTCAAATTTATATCTTATGTTACATGAATTATTTCTAACTTTGCAAAGTTAAATACAATATAAACAAATAACAAATAAATGTATTTCTAATTACTACTATCAAATATTTATAGCTTAAGCACATCCCAACTAGGTTGAAACATACTTAACTATAATTTAGTTGTGTCAAATTCTTAATTTTTTTAATTTTTTTTAATTATTTCACAGTCCAACAGGTGACCCGTGGCCTATGAAGGTGTGGCCCCCCAAAACCCATGGTTCACACTTTCATGGTTCACGGGTGAGCCTATGGTTTTGGGTTGATCCGGGGCCAATTTTTACGAGTCCGATATGCCCACGCATCTTGACATATCTATTCAAAATCCATGAATAAAAAAGAATAAAAGATGCAACTATTGAAGTAAAATTGGTCACTACATTAAAGATTTTTTCAAGATACAAAATGACCTGAAGCGCAAGACTGATACTAATAATAATATTGATGAATATACTGGTGGAATCTTTGTCACTACTACCTCTAACAGTGAATCTCATTGTAACTGGGTATTAGATTCTGGCTGCTCTTATTGATGAATAACTGGTGGAATCTTTGTCACTACTACCTCTAACAGGGAATCTCGATGAAAACGTGGAATAACACAATTTAAATCCTAGAAAAGATCTAAGACAGATTAACTCAAGAAAATAAGAAATAAAATAACTGAATTAAAGGATAGGATTGATGATAAAACCTTGACCCAATATTCATGACATGAGAACGATACAGAATATGAACAAAGATTGGTGAACGCCACTAGGGTTGTCAATTCCTTGATAAGTTCGTTGGGTGAACGCCACAAAGATTAAATCTTTGATAAGTTCAAGAAAAGGGAATAACTCAACCTTTCAACAAGAGAATCCTCTCTCAATTTAATCAATAAACTCAAACTGTTCTTCACAATGATAGCAACTTGATAATATACTGTCAAAAACGCGTCTAACCCTAACCCTAGCCGCTAAGAATTAAAAAATGGAAAATAATAAAGAAAAAAAAATTTAAAAATGCGAAAATCTGGTTTCGATTTCAACCACGCGATCGAGTGGTTATAACATGTGCGATCGCGCGATTAACTTTGAAACTCTCGGGTGATTTTTTTTGTGTAGTCGCACGATCGCTCCCTACTTGGCCTACGCGATCGCGTGGTCTTCCCAGATGATTCCAATTTTCGTCCCCTTGAAACAACTCGATCCGATTTGATCCTCGACTCGAGCCCAACACAAAATTTGCTCCTTTTCCCACGTAGATTATTTTGGAATTGTCCGTAGCCTGATTTCTCCTTTGTTCTCCTACCTTGGATCACATCACACTGCTTCGTCTAAGTGCCTTCATTTCTCTGATTCTTTGTGTAAATCAGAGTTTTTCTGTGATGCTCCAAGTTCCGTGTACCCTGGAACGCCACTTCTTTCCTTAAAAACTAACTTCTGAATAAAATTTATTGCGGAAAAATAATAAAATCTCAAACATCACATTTATTGATTAAAAAAAATGAAAAATTCAATTAAAATAGATAACTTGGTGAAATTCGTAAAATTCTATATTCCAAACATAATGAAATAATGGAGTTCATAAAAAACACAACTTTTAAATAATTTCAATTAACGATTTGCCATTTTTGCCCATCATTCGCCACCGTCTCCGAAATCTGCAAAATTTGTTAAAACAACGGGTGAGCATTTCAAAAAGAAATACTCAGTAGATTCATCTCCATTAATTAATTTACTTAATAATTAAACACGAAATTATGGAAATAATACAGTGACATTCTCAAATTTTCATCATAAGCATCACATAAGGAGTGCAAATTAACATTTTCTAGTCTCATGCAATAAAGCATATAAGTTATGACATGCATTACATAAAATTTCAATTTATCTCATAAGAGATATTCTCGTATCGTCTCATGCAATTAAGTATATAAATCACATAAATCCACATAAAGACATGCAATTATAATCTAAACTAATTAGTGGGGGAGAGTCTACCTCAAACTTAACGAGTTCACAAAAGTGGAGCGGGAATAGCACATCAATCTTTTAGTTCTCCAAATGATTCGTCTAGCCAAGAGAAAATTAATTAAATATGTAGATTTCGAATTTTAAAGGTTAATTTTGAGATTTGTTCATATATGTATGTATAGATGTATATATTATGTGTGTTCATGGATGTGCTTAAGTTCATCACTATTTCCAGATTTTGAAATTTTATGGATTTTATTTGCTTAGTTGAGATGTTATTTTAATTTGGAGTTTTAACTGAAATTTCAACTGTGAGGTTGTTCACAGTAAGTTCTCAAATGTTGAAAAATGTTTTAGTTTGTTAATTGATATTTTAGCTTAGTACTGAGATTATAGCTAAAATGTTAGGATCTGGGAAGTTTTCACGAGGATCTTGCAAGTGAGGACAAAACATAATGAAAAAACTCGTGTTGGTATAGTGGGGACAGTAAGCCATCATCTAATGGTCGGGACAGCATGTTAAGTGGACCCAGGTTGTTACAAATGGTATCAGAGCCGATCGCCAGCCAGAAATCGGGAACTAAGTGCTATGCAGGACAAAGTGCTACTTCATATGGCGGATCCACCTTTTGAACCCGTAGGAGCCACCTCTAGATCCCAACATCTGGAAACGGATCCTCAGATGGTTTAAGCTCGATGAGGACGTTGCGAGTCTAATGGGGGTGATTGTAACACCCAGGCCATGAAAGCTTAAAATATTTAATAGGTACTACTCATACCAACAAGATGCACCTTCTTTTCCGGAAGTTCATCGTTAGAAACTCCAAATTAAGCGTGCTTGGTTTGGAGAAATTCTAGGATGGGTGACCTCTGAGAAGTTTTCTTGAGGAGCGTGCGAGTGAGGACAAAGTGATGTTGTAACGCCCCGGATTCCACGGAGCCCGGGACGCCACTTCGTTCTTTAAAATTGACTTTATTGCGGAAAATAAATTTAATTCAAAGCATCACATTCATTATTTGAAAACTTTAGCGGAAACTTAATTAATTGAAATATAGAACAATTGAAGTAACGATAAGTAATTTAAACTAGTAACATTCGTAAAATTGACTAAAAATTTTCATCATTTATTAAATTTGCCACCGCTGCCAATTCATTCGCCGCCTCTCCGAGATCTGCAAAAACCATTAAAATAATGGAATGAGTATTTCGAAAAATACTCAGTAGACTCATCGCCAATAATTAATTTACAGAATAATTGAACACGTAATTATGCAATCATACAATGACATCATTCTCATATTCTTGGGCTACTTTACTTTCAAAATCAAGGCTCTTTAAAAATCATAGGGTGTGGGTAGTCTCGTCTCGTGCACTTAAGGCACATAAGTTATGCATAACATCATCATTTCTCATCTTATCTCATAAGAGATATTCTTTTCTCGTCTCATGCATCAAAGCATGTAAATCACGTAATTTCACATAAGACATGCAATTATAATTTAAACTAATTAGTGGGGGCGAGTCTACCTCAAATCACGAGTCTGAAAGTTGAGCAAGAAAGTTCACGTTGTTCTTCTAAATGTCCAAGCGCCTCGTCTAGCATAACTTAAAATAATAAGTCCAATTTAATACTTTAAACTTGATTTAAATGACTTTGAACTTTGGAGACTGAAATGATTATTTTAAAACGTGGGATTTATAAATATATATATCATTTTTAAATCAATATGAACAAAATTAAAAGACTTTAAAATATGTGGCTTAAATGATAACTTTTGAAATTTAGGCTAAAGATATATATCTTTTTAAATCAATAGGGACTAAAATAAATAACTTAATTTAAAAATATAGTGGCTGAAATAATAAATTTTAAAAACTGAAGGGACTGTTTAAAATCATTTAAGACTTTAAGGACTAAATTTATAAGTTTTAAAGCTAAAAGGTCTGAAATAAATCATTTTAAAACTTAAGGGGACTGAAATAATAAGTTTAAAGCTGAAAGGGCTGAAATAAAACATTTTTGCAAACTTAGGGCTTAGGGTGTAATTTTCGAAAAATCACAATTAATATAAACATTTTCTCTCTCTCTCTCTCTCTCTCTCTCTCTCTCTCTCTCTCTCTCTCTCTCTCCGTCTGAATCAGAGCGACGAGTGCGAGAGAGGCGAGAGAGATTCGCGAGCTGAGGGAGTCTGGTGGGGGTCCTTTCGGCGCCAACTGCCGGCGATGGCACCACCGGTACGTGGCGGCTGGGAGTGGGGTGTGTGTGTGTGTGCGAAAGGGAGATTTTTGGGCGATTTAGGGCTGGATCCGAAGTCAAACCGAGGCTTGAGTGGCTGTGTTTTCCAGCGATAAAATCGGCGCTACTCCAGTCGAAGGTGCCTAGGGATGAGGTAAGTAATTGGGTTAGTTTATTCTTGGTTTATGGTTTGATTTGGGGTTGATTTTGATGTGGATTCGAGATTGGGTAGAGGAGGTGGTTGATTCGAAAATGGGTGGTGATTGTAAATTGTTGGTGGTGGATGCGTTTTGTGGAGGTGCCGCAGGCTACGGTGAATGGAGGTGGATTGGCCGATGATGTGAAATTTGGAGTGGGCAGAGGTAATTTCACGTGGTGCAGTGACTGTGTGGTGGAGATTTGGCTACGACAGTGGTGATGATGGTTTGAGCAGTGGCGTTGTGGTGGAATTGTGGCATTGGCCAGTCGATTGATTGAGGTTGGTGAACGGCGGTCGGTGATGATGATAATGATGATGATGATGCAAATTGTTTCTGCTTCCTGTTTTAGGTGGGGACTAAATGGCTTCGATTACGGTTTGGGTTATTGTGGGTGATGCAGTCAGTGTTTTGGTGGTTGGTTGCTAGTGGTGGTTTTGTGGTGGCAATTAGGTGGTGGATTGATGATGTTGGTTATGGTGATGATGATGATGATGATACCGGTGGTGGAAGTTTGCTGCAGTGTTGGGGGTGGTCTTGAGCTGATGTTGGGGTGTGTGGCTATGTTGGGGTGTTGGATGATGGCTTTGGTTTTGCAGATTATGGTTCAATTGATGTAGACGATGGTGGTTTATATATTGCAAGGGATTGAGGTTGATTGGTGGCTGAGTGGGAGAGGATTAGGAAAGACAATCTGGTTGATGGAAGGTGAGTGTTGATGATTGAGGAAAAGGGGAAGGATTATAGGGGCTGAAAATGGAAGATTAGAATAGCCTGCTGATTGGGAGAAATTTCTGAGAATTGTGAAAGTGATTTAGCAAATTGCTTAGGGAAAGAAACAAGGTTGGAATGGAGTGAAAGCTGTGAGGAATTTTTTTTTGGAAATTGGTTCAACTGATTTAGCCCAATGAATAAATATGGAGATGAAGAAAATGTGCTGAATATGAAAATGGAAGTTGGGGAAGAAATTTTGGGATTCAAATTAAAATGAATGTGAATTGGTGATTTAAAACATTTTGGACTTAAATAATTAAAATTTGGATTAAAATACATAAATAAATAAATAATGAAAATAAGATACTTTTATAAAATTGAAATTGAACTACGATAAATTTAAATAATTTAAATTTTAATTTAAATGGCTAGACGAAACTGTGTTTAAAATAAATAGGTAAAGTCGTAGCGACACGTTTTAAATAATATTTATTTAAATGAGTCATGGAAAATTCTTGGTCGCTACAGATGTGATCCGGAAAAGGCATCAAAAATGAGAAATCAATATACGGGCAATTCAACAATATTCTACATGGGAAAATGAACAAGTTTCATGTTGGGCTCGAGTTGAGATTCAAATCAGATCAATTAATGTCAAATGATCAGAAAATTGGGCAGAAGCTGACTTACGGCCTTAACACCCATTTTTACGGCCGTAACATCAACATCACGAAATTGGGCAGAAAGGCAATTACGACCGTAACGCATGATCTCACGGCCGTAAATGAAGTTGAAGTATTCACGGCCGTAATCCAAATACTCACGGCCGTAAACAGAGTTTTGTAACATATGTTTTTAATTTTTAATCCGTAGCTTACTTACGGCCCAAAACTCATAAGTCACGGCCGTAACTTAGGCGCCGCAGTTTTGAATTAATTAGGTGGTTAGAGTTTTGTTTAGTTCTAATTTATTTTTGTTATTTTAGTTGTTTTAGCTATTTTAGCATAATTAGAATTCTATTCAGAGTCAGTTAGCGACTATGGTTTATTTTGCCTATTTATATGCTTTTCCATTCAATGTAAAAACAGAATACTTTTGATGAATAAAATTATTGAGTGTTTTTACTCTCTCTAAAGGTGAGAATTTTTCCTTTAAACATCGAACTTATCAAGATTCAAATCTTGTGGCGTTCAAAACAATTGAACTTATCAAGGGTCTGGACATTCCTTGCGGCGTTCCCCCTTTGTGGTTCTTATCTCCGTATCGTAACGGGTCTCGGGTTTAATATACCCCTGGTTCTTACGTCGTGAGGTCGGGGTTGCATTGTTATCGTCCGTTCCAACCTGGATTCGGAACTTTCTAAGCGTTATTCCGCGAGCTACGACGTGGACCCCCCTCCCGGGTTCTCATCATATGGTATCAGAGCTGGACTCTGAATTCAGGTTCTTGTATTTTTCTATCCAGTTTGATTTTTATGTTTATCATCGAGTACCATAAAAATCATCCATATCCTATTTTTGTTATTTGAGTCTTTGTTTTCAATTTTTCTTGTTCTTCTTGCCAGTAAATTTTTTTCCAGTTTGATCCATAAGAGTCGTCCTAAAAAAAATCAAAAGTGTTTTTCTTATTCGATTGTTTTCCAAATCCTATCCCGTTTGTTTTGTTGCGTTCATGTCGAATTTTCGGATTTTATTAAAAAAAATTTATTTTTTTTATTTTTTATTAATTCCGAAAATTCATCATAATTCAAAAAAAAAAAAAAAAAATCACTCAGAAATTCAAGAACCACTTTCTTGAATTTCCTTAAATTCTTGATAATTCATTGCCTTCTAAGTCAAATTAAAATTCTTGTTATTCTTTCCTTTCTAGTCAAAATTCTAGAACCACTTTCTTGAATTTCTACAATATTCTTGAGTTTCTTTCCTCTCGAGTCAAATTCAAGAACAACTTTCTTGAATTTATTTAAAATTCTTGATGTTGTTTTCCTTTTCGAGTCAACATTAAATTCCTTCTTGATATTTGTCAATATCAGGACCCTCTTATTTTGAGTCTCTCAAATTTTTGAAAGCTACATAAATGGATGAATTATGAGTTCGATCCTACCTTCCAGACTAGGTGTCATGTGGGCAGTAAAGTGTGCAATATTGTTATTGATAAGGAGTATTATTGCAATCTGGAAAGTACCACCATGGTTGAGGAGTTGGGCTTACCTTTACCACCATTTCCCAATCCTTATAGGCTGACGTGGTTAAAGGAGTGTGGGCAGGTAAATGCAACCCATAGGGTTATGGTGAAATTGACACTTGGAAGATATAGCGATGAACTGTGGTGTGATGTGGTGCCTCTAGAATCTTGTGACATCTTGTTGAGTAGATCATGGAAGTGTGAGAGGAAAGCAGTCTATGATAAGTGTAGGAATATATATAAATTTGTTAAGGATGGGAAAAGTATTAAGCTTATGCCGTTAACCCCAGAACAAATACTTGAAGAGAAAGTATTGCGAGAAAAGAGGGATGAGCAAAGAAAATTCGGAGATGATGAATGGAGTATGAAGGCTGAATTCATGGAGATGGCCAAGAAATTAATACAACTAAATAAAGAGATGAAGGCACAAGAGGCTAGAAAAAAGTTAGCCGAGTTGCAAGAGAGAGAAATGGGAACAGAGGAGGTAGTTAAATTACAAGAAAAGCCTTTGGATATGATTGTTAAGAAGGAGGGAGACTTGAGGAACGAGTTAGAAGATAAGAATTTATGTAGTGTTGAGGAGGTGCCTAATCATATCGATAAAATTATTTATGAGGTGGTGCATGAGCAAAAGCATGAGAAATTAGGAGAGGTGATTGAGCCCAGAAATTTAGAAATGGAGGTTGAGTGCACAAAAAGAAATTGAAGTAGTTGATCAAACTCCGAGTCTTGAAGTACAGAATAAAATTGTGGAAGAGTAGATTGAAAATAACATTGTTGACAATGATAGGAATGAATTGGAAGTTGGGGTAGAAGTTCAACATTTGAATGTTGAAATTGTCAATAAAAATATTGAAGAGGAGGTTGAATGTGAAAAATTAGAAGAAGTGGTTGAGAAAAAAGAAGAGAATGAGCAAGAAAGTATATTGACTTTTGGAGGCGACGAAAAGGGCCTCGTGGTGGGAAAAAAAGTTGTGGAGGTTTTGTATCATGAGTACAAGGATTCATACCTTGTGCATGGAGACACTAATATTTTCCTCCCCATTTTTTTAAAATCTTTCTTGCAGGTTTATTGTGCATGGAAGTTTGATTTACATCAACCTTGGGCAATTCCCCTCGTGTTTCAATACCTTCTTGTCTACAAATTGGAGGAGCATCATTTATTGAATGCATGTCAGGGAATCGAAAATTTTCCGTTTGATCTAGGAGGTACAGTTTGATTTTTCAAGAACAACACCATGATTCGGGATGAATCATCCTAAAGAAGGAGGGAATGGTACGAATTAGGGTGGGCTTGACAGAAAATCTATAATTCAAGCCAAAACAAGAAGTAAAGCAGGTTCGGAGAACGTCAAAGATCAAACATTGCTTGTACGAAGAAGGTTCGAGGTTAAACCAAGTGAGCAAGCCAAGAACAGCTTTATGATTCGGGACGAATCATTTTAAAGGAAGAGGGGATGATGTGATCCGGAAAAGGCGTCAAAAATGAGAAATCAAGATACGGGCAATTCAACAATATTCTACATGGGAAAAGGAACAAGTTTCATTTTGGGCTCGAGTCGAGATTCAAATCAGATGAATTAATGTCAAAGGATCAGAAAATTGGGTAGAAGCTGACTTACGGCCGTAACACCCATTTTTACGGTCGTAACATCAACATCATGAAATTGGGCAGAAAGGTTTTGAAACCAAAATAAGTGAACACCATTGTAAAATTGAAAAGGATAATGCTAAAATTTTAAATAACTACAAAATTGATGGTCTGTACTCTATTTAGGAAACTCCCTTAATTGGAGAATGTTCAAATATTTTAAAAGGTTCTAATACATCTTCTCTAATATGGTACCAAAGACCAGGACATTTAAGTTTTAAACCCCTTCAACAATTAAAAAAGGAATTTCAAACATTGCTCATATTAAAGAAACTGTATTATCTGAAGACTGTATTTTAGGAAAACAGACCAGACTTCCTCTTCAAATTAGTCATCACAAATCTAAGGCAATACTTAAATACCTACATGCAAATCTTTGGGGACCAGCAACAGTCTCTACAGTTTCAGGATTCAAGTATTACCTATTAATAGTTGATGATTTTTGAAGAAAATTTTGGACCTTTTTATTGAAAACAAAGGATGAAACTTTTCAAAACTTTATAGATTGGAAACTTTTGATAGAAAATCAAACTAATAAGAGGATTGAAGTTTTGAAAATTGATAATGGCCTTGAATTTTGTAACTCAAGTTTTGAACTTTTTTAAAGACAATGATATCATGAGACATAGGACTGTTACCTATACACCTAAGTAAAATGGCACAATAGAAAGAATGAATAGAACCTAGTTGGATGAAGTCAGATTTATGATTTTGAGTTCTGCTCTACAAAAACTATTCTAGGGTAAAGTTGTTAAGACAACTGCTTATCTAATAAATAGAGGTCCTTCAAGGGCTACTGATTTTAAAACTCCTAAATTTATATGGTGTGGTAAACATCCTATCTATTCATTTCTTAAGGTTTTTGGATGTGCTGCTTATGCACATCAAAATCGAGGAAAACTAGAACCTAGATCCATTAAATGTGTTTTTTGGGGTATGCTGAAGGGTTTAATGGTTATAGACTTTAGGTCAAAGATAATAAGGGGTTTTTAAGCACTATAAATGTTCTGTTTAAGGAAGATCTTATGTCCTGTCTTAAAAAAACGAATATAAGATCTGAAACAATTAAACAGAAAAATAACATACTTCTAGATTTAAATGACCTAAGTACTCAAGAAACTCATCCTAACACTTTTATTGAGGTGGAGAAACCTCAAGATATTGATCAAAATGTGTTTGATATTGTTGATAATCCTGATACTCAAGTGGATCAAGAAATGTTTGAAATGAAATTACTAACTATCAACTTGCTAGAGATAGCTTAGAAGACAACTAAGACCTACTAGATTTGTAAATGATGACTTTGTGACTTTATTTACTGTTTCTGGCAATGTGCATAATGAGCCTGCTACTTATGAAGAAGCTATTGCTTGTTCGAACTCAAAAAACTTGCTTGCCACAATGCAAGATGAAATGAATCATTTGTATAAAAAAAACTTGGATTTTTGTTAAAAGAGACAAAAACCAGATGTTAGATTGCTTTTTAACTAGCAACTTAGATGAACTAATCTATATGCAACAACCTAGAGGTTTTGAAATTAAAGGAAAATTTGATTTTGTTTGCTTGTTGAAAAAGTCTCTTTATGACTTAAAACAGGCCCCTAGGTAATGGTACAAGAAGTTTGAGTCTTATATTAAAATTCTTATATTTTCTAAAAGCAGCTATGCTTCATGTCTCTTTTATGATAAAACTGGTTGTCCTGATTTTTTATACATACTTCTATATCCTGATGATGTGCTTACTCCCCGCAATGATATGCTTAGAATAAATGTTTTAAATCAAAAACTCAAGTTTCAAATGAAGGAAGTTGGACCTGCTAAAACAATCTTGGGTATGTGTATTAGAAGAGACATAACTAACAACACTTTATTTCATTATCAAACTTATATAGGAAATATTTTAGAAGAATTATGTATGAAAAATGCTAAAACGTGTTCTTTACCTTTACCAAAATTTTTAAAACTTTATAAAGACTAGTCTCCTCAAACTAAAGATGTGTTCAAAAAGAATGTCTAGATTACCTTATGCAAATGTCATTAGCTCTGTTACGTTTCTTATGGTCTGTACAAGGACAGATTTGGCATACTCTGCTAGTGTTATTAGCATATTTATGTCCAATCTCGGTGAACTTCACTGGGAAGCCTTAAGATGTATGCTCAGGTATATCTCTTTTACTAAACATATAGGCCTGTTATAGAGTAAGGAAGGTATAATGTTAAAAGGATATTGTGATTCTGACTATGCTGGAGACTTAGATACAAGAAGTATTTCAACCTTTGTATATACTTTGTGTAATTCCTGCATAAGTTGAAAATCCCGATTACAAATAATTGTGGCTTTATCAACCATAGAAGTTGAGTATATTGCAGCTTGTGAATCATAAAAGAGGGCTTATGGATTAGAGGATTACTTCATGAATTAGATGTTCACTGATATCTCGTGATGCGAGATACCCCGCAAGTGTACGGGTCGTGAAAAGTAGTAACGTGGACCTAGAAGTCCGGATTGTCGTCCCTCAGAGACTGCTTACTAAGTACTGAAATATGTTAATTCTTATCCCTATTTGAATAGATGAATATGTTTGGTTGTTTAAACTAAAATTGCAGAATTAAACTAAATAATTAAAAATTTGCAGAAATGAGATTTCGAAATTGCTTTTGTTTTTAAATATGATTGTAAGGTAGTTGGGAATCCCGATTTCACCTAATCAATTATATTAACTCCTTGTTTTCTAAATATGCGTTCGGTCGAATTCACTAATTTAAATTAAAATTCCTCTCTTGAGTTTAAATCAATCCTACCTAAATAAGTTAACCATGTATCTCTACAAAGGGTCTGAATATTCCTTATCTAGTTGCATAACATACAAGAATTCACACAGGATCACAATAATAACAAGAGTATATATCTCTTATCTCTTGTTCAATTACCGGATTTATTACCTAGATCTATGTTATTAACTCACCTCTCGAATTATGGAAATAACATATTGAATCATGAATTAGTGGC
The DNA here is from genome assembly GCA_963555705.1 of Ligustrum vulgare. Taxonomy (NCBI): domain Eukaryota; kingdom Viridiplantae; phylum Streptophyta; class Magnoliopsida; order Lamiales; family Oleaceae; genus Ligustrum; species Ligustrum vulgare. The sequence continues at coordinate 33,715,985 of OY743187.1, forward strand.
CAATTAACATATGCATTAAACACAATAATAAATCAACACATGCAATAAATCATTAAAACAAAGGAATATGGAATTAAAACAATCAACTAGGCTACATCGTTCATCCCAACATTAAAATTAGTTACACGTCATGAATAAAGAACAAAAACGATAAAAATTATAACACATAATGAAATTTATAAAATTAACAAGTAGAAAAGAAATCTTGCACCAAGAGTTGAATTCCTGTATTAATCTTCTAATCTCCACGCCTTTTGCCTTGCTTGAATCTTCCAATTAAATGATGTAAAATCGCCAAGACACTTCGTTAGGAGGTTGAGCAAAAGCCCCCCAAAATCGTGCCCCCAATGTTCTATATATATCTTAGGGCAAAATTCTGATAAAAAGGGGCAAAAATTTGTCAAAACCCGCGTGAAAAGGCCCACAATCGGCCCATTCGAAGACCTGTGCGGCCTCGCAGTGTAGTAAGGTGCGGTCGCGCAGTATTAGCTTTCAGTATTCTGCCCATTCTATCTCACGTCGCGCGGCCTCGCTGTGTAATGTGGTGAGGCCGCGCAGTTCGATTAGGTATGTGCAATTTTTATCTTTTATTCCTTTTAAGTAGGTCCCCACCTTTTATTTTCACTTCATGTCCTTTATCTTCTGATGTTAACATCTTGACCCCGAAACTTTCAGTTTTCTTTAATTGAGTCCTTTCTTCTATTAGTTTCTTCAATTAAACCTTCAATCTTTTGACTTCTTCCAAGTTAGGACCAACTTTGATCCAACTTCCTTTAACTTGACCTTTATTTCCCTCAATTGCTTCCTTTTTTCACTTTTGGGATATAATCTGAAATAACAAATAAATAAACACAACTTAAATAGAAATTATTCTCAAACCACAATGAAATATTCTAATTTTGAAAAATAAATAAGTGTTTGAAATATACTTATCAAATACCCCAAACTAGAATCATTGTTCGTCCTCGAATAAACTAAATAGAAACAAAAACGACTCTAAATAACACATAAATTATTTTATTTTACTTATTTTTTTTATTTGCATACCATAATGCCTCGGGTTCGTATCAAACATCCACTCAGGGAGAAATAATTAGACAACATGATAAAATCATTTTTTTACTTACTTCATGCCCAACTTGTCATGTGTGTGTGTGTGAATAGCAAAAATTAAATGCTTTCATATTGAGATCCACTTAACATAGTGTGGCTAAAATTGCATAAGCCCAGATTCCAAGTGCTTAGACAACACTACTATATCAATTTCTTGCATCTCTTGGGTATGACTAATTCCTCATTGCTTTTCTCTCTAATCCCAAGGTTTCTTCTACTCCTGTGGTTTCTAAACATAAAAAATTGCATTTTTCCACACCAGGCGGTCAGAATTGGCTAAATCTTCCCAAACAATCAATGGTAAGCGGTTCCCTAATCCATGCCTTTGGTATCAAAGTCTCAATCAACAAGCTTATACCAATTTTTTTTTAATGGATGACATTTTATTTTTAATCTTTGTGCAGAACTCTTCATACACACTTTCTATATGACCCCTATAGCAAGCTTTAGGTCGGTCACTCCCAAGTCAAACGACTTTAGGGCACCAAGTTTGAAAGACCCCTCAGACTTAATTACTTGAGTCATAAAGGCTTAAACAGAAAAGTTAAAGATGTTTTAGCGTCTTATGTGTAAGTCCACTATCTATACTTACTTTCTAATTGACCCTGTAGCGACCTTTAGGTCGATGACTAACCCAGTCAAATGACTTTAGGGCACTAGGTTTAAAAACCTCTCAGACTTAATTACTCGAGTCAAAATGGCATTTGAAGAGCAAAATAAGACCTTCAGCATTTTTTGTTTTATGCTGGTAATGTTTTATACCCGTTGACCAAGAACTTTTCAACCAATGACACATTTTGGGAACTACAGACCCTTAAAAGCTCAAGCTTACCTTCACCACTTCTTTCCACCCCCAAATTGCTCTTGAGCAAGTTTAGATTCTAAGTTTTAATGGTTGGGATGTCTCCAGATCTAATTTTATGAATCATGCAGTCAAACCTAGGTCGAAAAATTTAAAGTTTACCTCACATATATTCAATAAATCTTTTCATAAGTAATTATTCAATCTTGGCTATATGAGCCAAGCTGCATTAAAATAGTTGAAGAGTTACATAATAGGAGTTAATATAGGCTAGTAAGAGAAACATGGGTAAACAGCCTAGAGTGCACACCAAAACTACCCCTAAACTTGGAAAAGTACATTGCCCTCAATGTCAGCATGATAAAACAGAATCAAAATAAGAAAGCAATGTAAAAGAAAAAGATTAAGAACTTCCCGGGATATATCTATCTGCTGTGTTTGAGAAGGTCCTGCTTATGAATCTGGTATGTCTAGGTCCTGTCTATGCTCTATGGCAGCTATTCTCCTATCCATGGAGTTCAAACAAATAGAGAATCGCAGCATATGGGTATTGATTTCAGTCAATGTCGAACGTACCATGCCCAGCTCCTCAGCAATATCTGGTCGAACTAGGCCTGATTTTGCCTCCGAAGTGTAGCATTCTCCCTCTACAGCTCAAGCACTGCATCCCTAGTGCTGGCTTGTATGCGTCCATGCACTGATAACTCTGATAGGATCTGCCTTAAAAGTCTGTCATCTCCAGGGAGTGCTAGTGCTGGCACAGGCTCTGGTGCTTGTGCTGGCTGTGCTGCTGGTGCTCGCTGTCCTTAAGCCCTTGCATTATCCAATGTCCACCTACTGATGGTCCCCACTGGTGCAAAGGGCTTCTCATGCGGTAGCAGCTCAACTCCCTCCATCAATCAAATAGTAGAAATGAGACTAGGGAACATAACTTGTCGAGAACTGTCAAGCTAGGAGGCAAGTGTCACAATAAAATCAAAGATATGTCGTCCCAGATCCAACTTACGTCCTCTAGCTAGGTGATGAATCAGTCGTGCCCTATCCTCATTAAAAGCGGTCCTATGTGATATGGGATCGACATTGTGACAAATGAAGATGAGTAAATTATGAATGCTCTAAGTCATCTCACTGTGAATAAAGTAGCCTGCTCTCTCTAATTCTGCATCTGGTCTCCCATACAAGAACTGTGTGACCAAGTCTATATCCAAATCATGTGATATTTGCTCACTACCATCCCTAGTAAGCTCCAAGACCCTCTCAATCACAATAGAGGAGGACCTAATCCATCTCCCTCGAACCCAAGTCTGATATCTATGATTTGCTCCTTCAATTTCAATGGCCTGATTAAAGTTAGCAAAGGATTCCTTCACTAGCAGTGGGTATGCTCGATGAGGTATGGCTGCAAGCTTGTGCCACCCAGCCCCTTCTATTAGTAGATGCAATTCAGTGTCTAGGAAATCTCCCAAAATAACTTCTCTTTCCCCTAACATCCTTTTGTTTTTCAACACCACATCGTATATTCGTTGTTCCTCCTCCCCCATAAACCTCTCCATGTTACCTAGATCACCTGGCTCATAATTATCGTCCGGGCTCGGCGCCTTTCGGCGTTTTTTGGATGGAGCGACTTTTTATTTTCCTTTGCATGTAGCACTGGCTTTTGGAGGCATTTTGTACCTACAATAGATGAATAAACTTCATTAGAGTTATAACATAGAAGAACAACATTAAACACCCCCAAACTTATGGACGATTGAAAAATGAAAGTAAAAAACCATGTTTGACTAGCGCTTTTTAGCCTGTGTAATCACCTTGAAAAAATAAAAAATTTTATTGGCATATGAAAGTGTTCTATCACATTAACAACATATTCAAATTTGAGGTCAAAAAGAGGTCATATGAAGGGTGAAATGTGTGGACGAAGTGGTGACATGAACCTACAGCAACCCTGCAGTGACCTTGCAATGATGCAAATGTGTTCATGAAATATTGGCAAACTATCAATGCTAAACATGTAATGAAGCTAAATGCTTGGAAGATTACTTCAAAATTGGTCAAAAATTTTATTGTGGCATTTTGACAAACACATTGAATGCAATGAACAATTTCAAAACAAATCATAACATAGGGTGCATGAATGAATCCATAACTTGAAATTCAATAAAACCCAATTAAATTACACCAAGAATCTATCTAAACCCATCCTCCATCAAGTACAAAAACTGAAATTCCAAAATACATGTAAAAACCGCACTTTATGCCCAAAATGCCATAGGGTTTGAGAAATTTTACCTTAAATTGGATGTTTGATGTGAAAGAGGGATGCCACGAACTAAAATCACGAAATTGAACCTTGATTAGTGATTTGGAGTCGACCAAGGGCGATTTGGAAGAAGTTCACAGTCGGATTTTGAAATGTTAAATGAAACAAATTTCCCGGTTTTGATTTTAAAACACGTCCTCTAGGTATATTGCGCGGCCGCGCAGTGAAAGTTTGAGAGGCCACGTAGTTCAAATTTTCACAATCTGTCTATTTAACTGAATAATGCACAACCTCATATTGTTTTGTGTGAGAGCCCGAAAGTTTACCAGAAAAGGCATTTTTTGAAAATTTGTGTGAATTATGTTTTGAACCCTTGGTCGACTCCAAAGTGACTTGTGATGCATGTTAATGAACTTTTGTCCCTTTAACCATGTTTAACTAGTGAATGTGAGTTTGGAATGACGACTAAAGCCTACACCACTAGAAATTTATAAAATTCTAAAATGTACCTAAAATGCCTAAACATGCACAATAATGCTACTCTGCTATGAAAATATTTGCACATACATATTAGAATGCACTAATGCACTAATGTAAAATAAACTTAACAAGTGCACAAGTCATGCATGAATCTATGATAAAATGATGAAATAACTAAATAAAGGGAAACTGAAAGCATAATAAATAAAAGGGAAGAAAATTGGGTTGCCTCCTAAGAAGCGCTCTGTTTATAGTCTCAAGCCCTACTTTTTGTGTTGGTCACTCTGGAATGGCAATGTCAATGTATGACTTTTCCTTAGCAAAATCCACCTCGAAGTAATGCCCGATTCTCTGCCCATTGACTTTAAAATGCCCTTTTGTTTAATGATGAAGCTCAAATGTGCCATATGGAAACACTTGGGCAATTGTGAATGGACCTGACCATCTAGACCTCAATTTTCCCGGAAATAGCTTCAAGTGTGAGTTGTACAAGAGCACTTGATCTCCCACCTGAAACTCTCTCTGGTGAATATGTCTATCATGCCACTTCTTTGTTCTATCTTTGTAGATTGATGCATTCTCATAAGCTCCTATGTGAAACTCATCCAATGCATTGAGTTGCAAAAACCTTTGATCTTTGGCCAAGTCCATATCAGGATTCATCTGTTTTAAAGCCCAATATGCCTTGTGTTCAAACTCAACAGGAAAGTGACATGATTTTTCAAACACCAACCGGAATGGTGACATCCCAATAGGGGTTTTGAAAGCTGTTCTATATGCCCACAAAACATCATCCAATTTATTAGCCCAATCTTTTCGAGATGATTTTACTGTCATTTCCAAAATCCTTTTCAACTTTCTGTTTGATGTTTCCTCCTGCCCACTGGTCTGTGGATGATAGCTGTCCCCATACGATGATGAGTCCCATATTTAGCCAATACTGCCTTGAACAATTTGTTGTTAAAATGAGATTGCCCTTGGTGCTCCAAACCGAGTAAAAATGTTTTTCTGATAAAGTCAACTACAATTCGAGCATCATTTGTTGGACATGCTTTTACTTCCACCTACTTCGACACATAATCTACTGCCACCAGTATATACCTGTTGTTGTATGAAGACGGGAATGGGCCCATGAAGTCAATTCCCCACACATCGAACGCTTCAACTTCCAAAACACTGTTAAGTGGCATCTCATGCTTTGATATATTTCCAATTCTTTAGCATCTGTCACAGGCTTTAATGAAAGAAAAGGCATCTTTAAATACAGTAGGAAAATAAAAACCACATTGCAATACCTTCACTGCTATTTTTGTAGCTCCCATGTGTCCACCATATAGAGATGAATGGCACCTCTCAAGAACAGGAATGACTTCCTCATCTGGAATACACCGTCTGATTATTTGATCAGGTCTTCTTCGGTACAAAAACGGGTCTTCCCAATAGAAGAATTTCAAATCATGGAGAAATTTCTTCTTTTGCTAGTATGTGAAATTAGGTGGCAAAACATTGCTGACCAAGTAGTTTACATAATCTACGAACCAAGGACCCTTATCCTTTTCCAACTGCATCATGTGAGCTAAAAGCATTAACTGTTCATCAGGAAATAGTTCTTTTATTTCCTCAACAGTCCACTGATCTTCCTGTTCCAATCTGGATAAATGGTCTGCAATCTGATTTTCTGTACCTTTTTTATCCCGAATTTCAATATCAAACTCTTGAAGCAGTAAAACACATCTGATCAATCTAGGTTACTCATCCTTTTTTCCAAACAAATACTTCAATGCAGAGTGGTCAGTGTAGACAACCACCTTTGATCCTATGAGATAATACTTGAATTTGTCAAAGGCAAATACAACTGCTAGCAGTTCCTTCTCAGTTGTGGCATAATTGATCTGTGCATCAGTCAATGTTCTACTGGCATAATATATCACATGGAAGATTTATCCTTTCTCTGCCCTAATGCTGCCCCTATTGCATAGTCACTCGCATCACACATGAGCTCAAAAGGTAAACTTTAGTCCGGTGCTATGATAATTGGTGCAGTAGTTAATTTTTCTTTGAGCGTATTAAAAGATGATAAACACTCTTCAGAAAAATTAAATACAACATCTTTCTCCAACAATTTACACAGGGGCTTAGTGATTTTATAAAAGTCTTTTATAATTCTTCTGTAAAAGCCAGCATGAGCCAACAAACTTCTTACCCCCTTAACTGAGCTAGGCGGTGGTAATTTTTCAATAACTTGAATTTTCTCCCTATCCACTTCAATCCCTTTTTCTGAGATCTTGTGACCTAGAACAATCCCCTCTTGCACCATAAAATGACATTTCTCCGAATTTAGCACCAAGTTTGTTTCCGTACATCTTTTAAGCACTAGAGACAAGTGATGTAAATATTCATCAAATGAAGATCCAAATACTGAAAAATCATCCATAAATAACTCAATAAAGCGTTACACCATATTTGAGAATATTGCCATCATGCACCTCTGGAATGTAGCTGGGGCGTTACACAGTCCGAATGGCATTCTTCTGAAAGCAAAGGTACCATAAGGACAGGTAAAAGTTGTTTTCTCCTGGTAAGCCAGAGCTATGGAAATCTGATTATAGCCCTAACATCCATCCAGAAAACAATAGTGTGAGTGACCCGCTAGCTTCTCCAACATTTGATCGATGAATGGTAGAGGGAAATGATCTTTTATGGTTGCAACATTCAATTTTCTGTAATCAATGCAAACTCTCCACCCTGTTACTGTCCTCATAGGGATTAACTCATTATTTTCATTTTCAATCACTGTCATACCCCCTTTCTTTGGCACTACATGAACTGGACTGACCTAAGCACTGTCTGAAATTGGATATATGATACCGGTATCAAGTAGTTTCAAAATCTCCTTTCTAATTTGTCTGCGCTGTCCTTCAACTGATGGCTTGGAATCATCTTCCATCAAAATCTTGTGCATGCAAATTGCTGGACTAATACCCTTAATGTCTACAATATCCATCCAATTGCAGTCTTATGTTCTTCACCATCCGCAGCAACCTTTCTTCTTCCAAAGCTGTCAAATGGCTCGAAATGATAATTGGAAAAGTTGATGACTCCCCTAAGAATGCATAACGCAGATGTGCTGGTAGAGGTTTCAACTCCAAAGTGGGAGGATTTTCCCATGATGATAGAGATTTCTGTATATTTATACCCAATGGCTCAAAATAACGACCTTCTCTAAGTGTGAACCTTGGTGATGCTTCCAACTCATGTGCTATCTTTGCCACCTCTTCTTTATTTGATTTTGTAGACTTGGATTGAATAATACACACCTCCAGTGGATCTATTGGATGCTCCTCACCATATACACCCTGCACTACTTTTTGTACAAGATCAACCTTGAAGCAAGTATCCAAAGATGAAGGATACTTCATTGATTAAAAAATATTGAAGGTGATCTTCTCCTCATCCACACGAAGCACCAGGTTCCTTCATGAACATCTATCAATGCTTTTCCTGTTCTCAAGAATTGTCTTCCCAAAATTAGTGGGATTGTCTTGTCTTCCTCCATATCTAGAATAACAAAATCTGTAGGGTAGATGAATTGGCCCATTCTTATCAAAACATCTTCAAGTAGTCCCCAAGGGTATTTTATCGAACAATCAGCCAACTACAAAGAGTTTATAGTTGGTTTTGCTTCGCCTATCCCAAGCTTCCTGAAAATAGACAATGACATCAAATTAATGCTTGTACCTAAATCACATAATGCAGATTCAAAATCAATAGAACCAATAGTGCAAGGGGTCATGAAACTCCCTGGATCTTCCAATTTGGGAGGCAACGTTTTCTGTATTATTGCAATGCATTCCTCAGTAAACATAATTGTCTCATGCTCATCTAACTTCCTATTATTTGTGAGGATTTCTTTCATAAATTTTGCATAGCTCGGCATTTGGGTCAAAGCCTCTGCAAAAGGAATGTTGATATGCAATTGCTTGATCTTCTCGACGAACTTAGGAAACTGCTGGTCAAGCTTATGTTTCTTCAATCTCTATGGATACGGGATGGGAGGTACATATGCTTTAACTGGTGTCGGAGTCTTCTTCACATGACCATCTGAACTTTCTGATTTTTCTAGTTGGTTTAATTTCTCAGTCTGATCTTCCTCCTCTTCAGCTGCCTATGTCAACATTTCCGATTTATCTGTCCTTTTCACATTGATTTCTGGCAACTGGACCCCACTCTTGGTTGTTATTGCCTGTACTTGCTCTCTGGGGTTTGTTTCAGCATTACTATGCAATTTTTCTTGTTGTCTTTCTAATCTGTCAATTGCTAACTGTCCCATTTGAATTTTTATCTCCTTAATGTCATCTTGATGACTTTGCAGCAATTGTAATATCAAGTCTTCATTGGAGGGCTTTTTTACTTGTTGTTGCTGTTGTTGTTGTTGAAAGTCTGGCGGGCGTTGGACATTTTGATTATTTTCCTAAGAAAAAATTGGATGCTTTCTCCATTCAGGATTGTATGTTTGAGAGTAAACATCCCCTTGTTGCCTCTGGTTGTTCCCAACAAAGTTAGCATGTTCCATATCCGGTTGACCTAGATGTGCCATAGGACAATCTGACAATGCATGATTCTCAAAACAGTAATCACAAACTAAGGTTGTTTGCACTGCATGTATTGGCTATTGCTTCATACTATCGAGTTTCTTTGTCAACGCATCCAGTTTAGCATTAATAGCTGTAATTTCCTTGACTGAAGCTATACCACCAGACTTCAGTGCAGAACGATCTGAGTACCACTGATAACTGTTTGCAGCCATTTTTTCAAATATTTCTGAGGCCTCTTCATATGTCAAATCCATCACTAATCCACCCGTTGTAGAATCTACATGCTTCTTTGCTTTTTCTGCCAAAGAGAATGAAAATAATTTCAACTTCATGGCATCACCTGGAATGCCATTCATGTGCTGCATGTCACATAATTCTTGGAAAGTCCGTAGGTGTACATGTGGATCTTCAGATGGTAGCCCATGAAATACGGCAGAGTTTTGGATCAAGGAGATCAAAGAAGTCTTGATCTCAAAATTATTGGCTGGGATTGTAGAAGGCATTATGCATGTTCCAATGTTCCTTACAGGAGGAATCATATAACCTCTCAACGCTCGCCTCCCATGATTTGGTTGATTCTGCTGCTGTATAACAACATCTGTTGGCAGATTATCTTGTTTTACTTGATTATTCTAAATTTTGTTATCTTCCATTGCTAAATTTATTTGTTGAGCTGCTTCCAACTATTGTCTGCACCTTTGTTGAAAAGTGCTTTCGATTTCTATATCAAGTTAGCAAATCAACTTATTTAGTTCTTCTTAACATGAATTAATGTAAATAAAAATTAAAAATAAAATAAAATAAAGCAAAATAAAATTCAAAGTAAAGTAAGAACTAATGAGTATCGATATTAATAAAAACAGTCCCCAACAACAGAGCCAAAAACTTATTCAATGATATCTCGCGATGCGAGATACCCAGCAAGTGTACGGGTCGTGAAAAGTAGTAACGTGGACCTAGAAGTCCGAATTGTCATCCCTCAGCGACTACTTACTAAGTACCGAAATATGTTAATTCTTATCCCTATTTGAACAGATGAATATGTTTGGTTGTTTAAACTAAAATTGCAGAATGAAACTAAATAATTAAAAATTTGCAGAAATGAGATTTCGAAATTGCTTTACTCCCCCTTAAACTTATTATTTTCTCTCTAAATCGGGATATAATTTCTAAGGTTGTATCTTACATAACTAACTCCTCTCTCGCTCAAGTTTAGGTGAGTCGAACCAGTAATAACAACTCAGGTTTGTGATGATTGTCCTTTTTATTTGAGTACCTAGACCTTCAAGTATTCATTAGGCAATTCAAACTCATTAGTTTTCTCAATCCCGTGTATGCACACTATCACTAAATTATAATGTCATGCAACACCTTTTTCCATTAAGATGAATAGATGACCCCGGGACCGAGCTTTAGGCTGGTGATTCCCAAGTCAAATGACCATAGGGCGGAAGTTATAGAAATACCTCTAAGAGCTCAATCACTCAAATCACTAGGCTCCGAAGAAAAGTGTCCAATGTATAAGTTTTCCTAATGCTATTTTTTTGTAATGTAAACCTAAATGTAGTACCTTTCTCTTTTAAGCTTTCTAAATGACCCATATAATGAGCTTTAGGCTGGTAACTCCCAAATCAGATGACTATAGGGCACCAAGTATTAAAATACCCTAATGTATGCATGCATGCATGTTCCTACTTTATGAAAGAATTAAAATAAATGGGATGAGATCACTAGCATTCAGTCATTACCTAACTTCCACATGTAAGTCAAGTCTACTCTACACATAGAATCAAAATACACTTAAGAAATTAAAATCACCAATTCAACTCCCCCCCAATGCTTATCTACTACGTCAAGTGATTGAGTAGGGTTTTCATATGGGTATGTAAACTAGGGTTCCTACTAATAACATATTCTTTCTATACTAACAACCTATTCTTTCTATTCAAGAGCCACCTATACACACAATAATCAAGTTGACATGCTCAATTAATAATATAACATGAATTAAATTACTCCAAGTATAGCACGGATCATTAATCACATAGTTTAAAACATGAAGTTCCGACAAGGCTATTTAACCAAACACCCAAACATGCAATGACACAAACAAATTTTATTAATAATAATAATAAAAGCAAAAATTTAACTTGAATTTTTGCATCCGAAACTTAAGTATCACGTTGTCCATAATGTGTCAAAAATTTCACAAGCTAATAAAAACACAAGAAGGATTAGTTTACTCCCCTTGGGTATGGTTCGAAGTTGATGATGACCATTGAGACTTTTGATTTGTGGATGTAAGGACAATCTGCTTGCTTCCTTATCACTAGACATGAACTTTTTCTTGTAAGAATTCACATTATGCACTAGTGATAGGAGAAAAGGTTTAAATGTTTATAGTTAATCCTCACCAAGTAGATTTAAAATCTCTAACTTTTTATAAAAATTATATTAACAGAGTGTATTTTTTTGCAAAAAGTCCTAAGATCAGGAAAGGATAATTTTTACAATTTATTTTGAGGATTGAGAATCGAGATGCAACCTTAAGAATGTCTATCATATCCTATTTGGAACGAATTCCCCCCCCCCCCCCGAATCAAACAATTCTTTTTGGTCCAAAAATAATAAAAAGTATTATGTGTAAAAAGCTACTAGTTATGGGGTGATGATGACAATATTTTTTATTCTAAGTAATTAAAAACTCCACCAAAATTGTGGAAAATGTGTCCTAATATCTAATGCAAATTCTAATGCGAACTATATGATATTAAAATTCAAAAGAAAAAGTTTAGAGTTCAGAAATCGGGTTACTACCCGTTAGTTCTTGATTTATAGTTTCTAGCTCGACTTTTTGCATCTTCCATTATAATGGCACGAAAGAAGCTCTTGATGCCTTGCATTTTTTGCAATTTCATGCTTTACACTTCTCAATCTTCTTTCGCACTTTGATGAATCCATGATTTGTGCTTTAAGCATCCTCTAACTTGGCATTGTGCTTCAGATTTTCACCTCTATTTTGTACCACTTCTTCCAATTTGAAACAGATTTTAGGTTGATAGTATTGATCCAGGTGTTAAGTAATGCTAGAAGTTACTTGTTCATTCTGTACTCTTAAGCTCATCTCCCCTTTTTCTACATCTATCAAAGCTCGTCCCATGGAAAGGAATGGTCTACCAATTATGAGGCATATTCTACTATCCTCTTCAATGTCTAGAATCACAAAGTCCGCTAGAAAGAAGAATTTATCCACTTTGACTAGAACGTCTTCTATGATTCCATATGGATATCTTATCGATCTGTCCACTAGCTGTAGTGTGATTGTGGTTGGTCCAAGTTTCCTATAAATAGTACGAGGCATTAAATTAACACTTGTCCCTATATCACACAAAACTCTATCAAAATTAAAATCTCCAATATTACAAGGGATAGAGAAACACCCAGGATCTTTGAGCTTTTGTGGCAGTTTAATTTGTAAAATTACACTGCATTCTTCAATTAAAGACATAGTCTCAAATTCCTCCAGCTTCCTCTTTTTAGATATCATCTCTTTCATGAACTTGAGGTAAATGGGCATTTGGCCAAGAGCCTTCGCAAATGGTATATTGATGTTCGATTTCTTGAATAATTCTAGAAATTTATGAAACTACTTTCGAGCTAGTGCTTCTTCAATTGTTAAGGAAAAGAAATCTGTGGCACATATGCTTTGATAGAAGGTAGAGATTCTTCTTTTAATTTTTCAGCCTTTTCTTGAAGTTTTGGAGTTGATGTGGCTTCTTTCTCAATTTCCTTTTCTTTGATGGCTATTTGCTTCTTGTTCTTTTCAGGCCTTTTCACATGTATTTATGGCAATTGATCACCGCTTTTGGTAGTTATAGCATACAATTCCTTTTGTATCCTATGTGGACGATCCTCAGTAGGTACTTCAAAAGCTAAAGTATTGAGGTTTTCTATTTCTACTATAGATATCACATTGATTTTCTCTCTAGGATTTTCATTGTCTTGCTCAGCAAGTTCCCCGGTGCTCTATGTGATAATTTTCTATTTGTGTCTCTAGCTTGAATATTGATGCTTGTTGATTTAGATAATTCGTTTCAATCTTCTCAAACATTTTGTCAGTTCTTTGCATGTACTTCTGAAATATATCCCCCAAACTTTTCTCTTTTCTTGTTGTGGATTGTTAGCATTCTGATTATTTGACCATCTGAAATTTGGATGTTGCCTCCAATATGGATTGTAAGTTGGAGAATTAGGGTTGTATTGTTCTTAGGTCACCATTCTGCACAAAGTTGATATGTTCTTCAGAAGTGGCCACCAAAATACACTCCTTAGTAGGATGATTTACCTCGTAGTTTTCACATACTGGACGTTGATGAATGGCATGGACCCCTACTATTTTCGCCTTGACCAAAAGTTCCACCTACTTTGTTAATGCAGCTATTTTAGTATTAACTTCAAGAGCATCTGACTCATGTACATTTGTTGCTTTCTTGTGAACTACTGGGTTAGCTGGAAACATGGTGTGTATTTTTCCTATCAATTCCAATAGATCCCTATTTGACTGACATTTTTGTTGATGATAGTCCCATTTGATAATGAGTTTACTAATACTTGTATTATGGAGTCAATCCAGAATAAAAGAATGGTACCTGTAAGCCCTTTCCATACCCATGGTATGGACATTTGCAAAGCAACTCTTTGAACTTTCCCCATGCTTAATGGAAGTTCTCCCCATCTAATTGTTTGAATTTAGAGATCTCTAACTTCATATTGGCTATTTTAGCAAGTGAAAAATATTTGTTGCATAATTTTCTAGCTAAGTCATCCCAAGTAGTGATGTTAGATTCTTGTTCTGAATCAAGCCAATCAAATGCAACATCCCTTAAGGTGAAGGAAATAATCTCAATTTAACAGCATCTTCATTTGCCCCCATCTAATTGGAGATATTGGCAAATTTTCAAAGAACTGGTAATGTGAACATGTGGGTCTTCATGCGCTTTTCCATAGATCTGTACGTTGTTGAAAAGGCTGATGAGATCCGCTCGAAGTTGGAAATTATTCCTCCCAAATGGTGGATAAAGAATACTGGAATGATTAATAGCTGAAGCAAGTGTAAGAAATTGAGTCATAGGAAGATTTCCCTCGTCGTCTTCTTCGTATTCTTTGCATCGCTGAATGTGTGCAACATCTATGCAAGCCTGTTTGGCATCCATTGTATCTTTTTGCAATTTTTTTTGTTTTGGTCGTGTTCTTTGCATCTTCTTCTGAAAGGACATTCAATCTCAAGATCAAGAAACTCAAGATTTTTTCCTTGCGAAGGGAGCGTACAACGAACACTTTTGTTTGTAAAAAGAAATAAAAAATATCAAAGTAACAAGAAAACTAATTCTAACAAATAGAAAATAATAATAAAAGAGATTAATCTAAAATAATAATAAATAAAAATTAGTCGTCGACAATTGCACCAAAAACTTGTTGCGAAAGTATTACAAATGCACAATATAGTGAACATGTAGATAATGTGGACCTTTAGAGTCCTAGTCGATGATCCCACGAAGACTAAATTATTTATTATTAGCTTATATTAATCAAATCCGAAGCAACACATAAACACAAAGGCTAATTTTTGAACTCGAAACTAGTAAAAACAACTAAATATCAACTTATACTAAATAAAGCAAATAGAAAGGTTTGATTTTTTCTTTTTATGATTAAAAGTGTTAGGACTCACGAATGTGTCCTATATCTCCCATTCAAATTCTCACCTCCTGTTTCTTTCTAAAGTAGTATTTGATCGAATTCACAATTGCATCTAAACTTCCCATCTCAAGTTTAAAGTAGTTCTATTTAACTAGGTCAAATATCTAGATGTTGGGTTAGAATAAGCCATAATTAAATGCATTCAGTCACAAGAATTCACAAAAATCACAACAACAACTACTTCTATGTATCTCTACCCCTTTTGTTGAATTTCACGAATCTATCACATGGTCTAGATACATAAATCACCTCTCGACTCGTTACAATATACAAATCAATGAATTAGTAGCCAATTAATTCATGTATTAAGATTGTAAATAAATTCAATATATCAAATTAAAGCATATACAAATGAAAATTGAAATTGAATAATTGAAGTATGTTTACATCGTTCACCCCAACTAATGGATTAGTCACACAATAAGATAAATACAAGAAGAATGAAGAATTGACAACATCACCAATTTAAGAAATTAAGTTAACAAGAGGAAGGAATTCTTTAACCAAGACCCAAACTTCTTTGACTTCTTGAAAATCTCCTTGATTTTTTGTATAATGTCTATGAATAATGAAGTGAAGAACCTCTTCTATAATTACTCGTCTAGGTCTGGCCGCGGTTTACAAATTACGGCTGGACCGCGGCAAACAACTAATTGCTTGAATCGAGGCTAGATCGTGGTCAGCAAACCATGGTTTATCCGTGGTTTAAACTATTCTCTTTTGTGCAGATCAGTCCTTTCTTAATTGCTGTCTAGGTCCTCCAAATTTTTAATGTATTCAATTTAGTCCTCAGCATGTCACTTTCATTTTAGTTTGGTCCTTTTTAATTGCAACTTAAGTCATTCAACTTTTGAAAGTTTACACGTTTGTCCTCAAAGTGCTATTTTTGTATGTATTTTGTCCATTTTCTTCGTTTTACCTTCAAACACATCCAAATTTGAGTTTTTCCTAAAATAATCAAAATAAATAAACAATTAGACAATATCAAACTCTAAAATACTCACAAATTTATAAATATTAGATCAAAATAAGTACGAAAACATACTTATCGCCTAGCTAGACTAAATCTTGTAGGAGAGACAACTACTAGCATTTTGTAAGTTAGATTACATCATGAGGAACTATTAACACTAATAAGATAGCCAAGGACATATAGATAGACTTCGATGGACAGATACTTTAAGCAGATCTTAACATAATACTGATGAAGGACTTTGATATTATTCTGAGCATGGATTGCCTGGGTACCAACTATGCTGCTATTATGTGACATGAGAAGGAAGTCATGTTTTGGAAGAATGGGAAAGAAGTATTTATATTCTATGGGTACAAAGTTAAGGAACTTTCTCGCCTTATCTCAGCTTTGTAGATAGAAAAAAACCTAACCGAAGGCAATTGTCCGGGCTATTTGGTTAGCCTTCTGGGCATACCTTTTAGGGAGATTACATTGGAGCCAGTACCATTTTTTCATGATTATGGTGATGTTTTTATAGATGATCTACCATTTACCCGCCTAATAGCCAAGTGAAATTTTTTATCGAATTAGAATCGAGAGCCAGCCCTATTTCTAAACCTCTATATCGTATGGGACCGAAGGAATTATTGGAACTAAAAGTTCAGCTGGAGGAACTACTAGATAAGGATTTTATTAGGTAGAGTGTATCTCCTTAGGGAGCACCTTTCCTATTTGTAAAGAAAAATGATGGTAGCATGAGAATTGCAAAGATTACCGAGAACTCAACAACCTGAAAATAAAGAATAAGTACCCTCTTCCCAAGATCAAAGACTTATTTGATCAGCTAAAAGGTGCTCCTATTTCTTGAAGATGGACTTGAGGTCTAGTTACCATCAGCTAAAGATCAATCCAGCTAACATACCAAAGAACAATGTTCAGGACACGATATGGACATTATGAATTTACAATGATGTTATTCAGTCTCACGAATGCACCACCAATATTCATGGACTTGATGAATTGAGATTTCCATCAGTATTTGGATAAATTCGTAATTGTTTTCATTGATGATATTTTGGTTTATTCCAGTGATTTGCAACAACACGGCGAACATCTGAGGATTGTGGTGGAGACGCTGAGGGCAAAATTTTTTATGCTAAGTTCAAGATATTTGAATTTTGGCTTGAGAAGATAAGTTTTCTGGGTCACATTGTTACTGTTAGAGGCATTGAAGTCGATCCTTCTAAGGTTGAGACTGTGACTAATTGGACCACACCAGCAAATTCCGGTGATGTGAGAATCTTTCTGGGATTCGATGGATATTATCGACAATTCATAGAGGGCTTTTCAATTATAATGGGTCCCATGCCTTAGTTCACATGAAATACTATTAAATTTCAGTGGATTGAACAATGTGAGCTAAGTTTTCAGGATTTGAAGAATAGACTGGTTTCAGCACCAGTGTTGGTTGTACCTGACGGATATGATGGTTTTAGTTTATACAGAGATGCCTCCAAATATGGATTGGGATGTGTGTTAGTGCAGAATGGTAAAGTGATAGCTTATGCTTCGATGTAGTTGAAACCATATTAACAGAATTATCCAATGCATGATCTTCAACTCGTAGTAGTTGTGCATGCTCTGAATATATGGTGACACTATTTGTATGAGAGTAAATGCGAGATTTACACTGCTCACAAGAGTCTCAAGTATTTCTTCACTCAAAAAGAGCTAAACATGAGACAACGTTGATGATTAGAGTTGGTTAAGGATTATGATTGCACTATTCTTTACCATCTGAGTAAAGACAAAAAGGTAGCAGCGTATTAAGCAAAAAGGATATTGGACAACTATCAGCTTTGGGAATAGTGCAAGATTAGCTAATTCTACATTTTCAGAACCTGAGAATTAAAGTGCAAGCCCAATTGATCCGAGGTTCTAGTAGATTAACAAATATTATTGTTAAGCCAGATTTGAGAGGTCGAATTGTGACGGGTCAGGAAGAGGCTAAGTTCTTGGAAAAGATCAGAATTGAAGTTGGTACTGGTAAGAGAATAGGTTTCGAGATTACATCTAATGAAGCACTTATTAGATGAACTAATAAGATATGAGATCATGATAGAAGCTAATTCAGCACCATATGCAGATATTCCTAGAGGGATGAAGATGTATTGTGATCAGCGTAATACCTTCTGGTAGAGGAACATGAAGGGTTGCATTGCTAAGTTTTTCTCATGATGCATGATTTGTCAGTAGGTCAAAGATGAACATCAAAGACCAACCGAATTGTTGAATTCTTTGGATATACCAGAATGAAAATTGAAGAAAATTTCCATTAATTTTGTGATACGTTTACCGAGATCAGTTAATGAACATGATGCTATTTAGGTTATTGTGGAACGACTTACAAAGTCAGCCCACTTTCTCCCAGTTTAAATGACTCTCAGTAAATATCATTTGGCATTGATATATTTTAGAGAGATTGTTCGACTTCATGGAGTACCAGTTTCTATTGTTTCAGGTAGAGACCCGAGATTTACCTCAAGATTTTAGAAGATTTTACAGACAGCTATATGTACTAAATTGAATTTTAGTACTGCCTACAATCTCCATACAAACAGGCAGTCTCAACGTGCTATTTAAATACTAGAAGACATGCTTAGAACTTGCGTGCTAGTTCTGAATGGAAATCAGGAGACCCATTTACCGTTGGTAGAGTTTTCCTACAATAACAGTTTTCAAGCTACCTTTGGTATGGCACCATACGAAGCACCTTATGTCCTATGTCGATCACTAGTCTCTTGGGATGAGGTTGCTAAGAAGAAAATGTTGGATCCGAAAATAATTGAAAAGACAATTGAGGTTGTCGAGAAGATTAGACTGCAAATTAAAACCATCGGATAGACATAAGAGCTATGCCGATCAGAGGAGGAAAAACTTGGAATCTCAGGTTGGAGAGAAAGTATTTTTGAAAGTGGTTCTGATGAAAGGAACCTTTCATTTACGTAAGAAATGAAAGTTAAGACCTCGTTTTATCTGACCATTTGAGATATTAGAGAAGTCGGGAATGTGGCTTATGTTTAGCTCTGCCATCAGATATTTTAGCCCTACACAATGTTTTTAACGTTTCCCCATGGAAGAATTATGTTCACGAACCTAGTCACATGGTGAATTTACAGATTCAAAAGGATTTATCGTACGAGGAGCCACCTATGTGCATAATAGAAAGAAAAGTCCATGCCTTAAGAAACAAAGAGATTCCTCTAGTTCGAGAATTTTCAATTATATTAAAAATTTATTTTCTTAAACCGTGTCGTTACAACTTCATCCATTTTTATTGAAAATGTGTTTGTCTAGCTATATTAATTTTTTAAGACTATAAGATAAAAATTTAAATTAAATTCATTTAAACTTAGTCAAATTCCAATTTTAAAAATGTCAAAATTCATTATTTGTGTTAAGTCAAAATTTATTTACTTTGAATCCAAATTATTGAACGTTCAAATTTTTTAATTTTAATTTTAATACTATCCAATTATTTTTTTTAACCAATTAAATATTTTCGTAACCATATTTTTTATAGAATCTAGGTTTCCAAACTTCTCACAACTCTTTTCTTCTAAACCAAAGAATTACTCTAACCTATCAATAGCCAATAAATCAATACATTATACCCCCATTCCACCACAACTCTCGACACACACAAGACACAAGTAGTAAATTTTCAGCAGACTCAAAACTTTTTATAAACCTTCTCCTCTAATCGTTGACATTCTTAGTAGAAACATTCATCACACACACATCACACACCAAGCATCGCCAACAATTGAGAAATCCCATATTCACAAACAAAAAACTTTAGCTTTCATCCCATCACCGAACTCTATAGTCGACTCTGTTAGAATAGTTAGTTAGTTTAGTTGTTAGTTGTTAATTAGTTATTTAATTGTTAGTTTGTTAGTTGTTAATTGGTTAGTTGTTAGTTGTTTGTAATCCCTTCTATAAAATGGGGTTAACATCATTGTAATCACAAGTCATTCAATACAATTTTTCATTTCCATCTTTTCTAATAGACTCTCTACAAAATTGAGACAACAATCAGCTGTTTTAAGTCCTAACAGTCAGCTGTTTTATTTTTAAAAATCTTATTGCAATCCTAAATCTTTTCAGATTCAACTATGTTAGATATTTCAATTTAACCCCTAAACTTTATTCTTAATTATAAACCGTCAATTTTCGAAATACTAACTTAAATAATTTTTCTATTGGCTAGACGAAACGTTAGGAGGTTTAGGAGATCCTGCTATATATTGTACTCGTTGAAATTAAGGTAGATTCATCATTATGTAATTGATATTAGATATGATTATGCACGTGAAAATGTGATTATGTGATTTATTAAATGATGACATGAGACGAGACGAGACAAGACGAGACTATGTTCATGAAATGAACTATGAATTTATGATGTTATGCACTCAACTTACATGCATTATTACATGTTGAGATGAGACGAGGTCAGTTTTATGCACTTATTTGTTTATATGATATGATGCTATGTCAAAGAAGGGTTTGCATGATTTGCATGTTTATGTGTATGCTTATGGTATGGGTTAATTAATTTGTGATGAACCTACTGAGTATTTTTATGAAGTACTCACTTCTATTTAATAATGTTTGCAGATTTTGGAGATGGTGGCGAATGATGAGCAGTGGTGGCATTTATCAATTAACTAATAGAAAACTTCTATTTTAGGATATTTAAGTCACATTTATATTTTTTTTCTTACTATCGAATAATTTTGAGATTTTTCAAATTTTTGAGAGTTTATGACATTGTTGAATGGTTTTCCTAGTTAGAGAATACATAATGGTTTGTTCTATTATTTTGTCTAAGTATTTCAAAAGTTTGAATCTTATCGAACGTTTGAACTTTTAATTGAGATTGTTGACTTTTGAAATTCAGTTATTTCTCACTAAAATGTTTATCTCAAAAGTTAGTTGGAGAGGATGAGATGGTGTTCTAGGTATTTTGAACTTGGGGCTTTACACCACATGTTCTTAAACTACCAAGTGTAGTACAAGATTATCTCGGGAATTGGCTTGACCAGTATCCGAGGTGATCCCAATTATTCTTTTAATTGTCTGAACGCAAGTTTACAATCACCATTCCACATAAATTC